>JAWZYV010013651.1:145000-214403 GCA_038373885.1 Cheiracanthium punctorium | reverse complement strand
TAAAGTATGCCAGATTTATTGGTGATGGAGACAGCAATATCTACAACAGAATTCTTGATGCAAGGCCATATGATAACTTATCTGTTGAAAAACTTGAGTGCAGAAACCACTTATTGCGCAATATTTGCAATAAATTGAAGGATCTTGCAAAAAATAGCAAAAGTGGTCCAGTAACTCTGCGCCAAAAGATTGGGGAAAGAATTTTGAGACTGCGAACAGCTGTAACAAAGGCTGTTCAATTCAGAAAAAGCGAGAGTTTAAAATCAAACAATGAAAAAATTAGGGCACTAAGGGGTGATATTTTGAACGCGCCATATCACGTATTTGGAAGCCATGATAAATGCTGTTCATACTTTTGTGATGGAAGGAAAACTGAAAAGAATTATATCCCTCAGTTGGCAGCTTCAGGTTTATTAAATAAACTGATGACTAAATTTAATTCCTTATCCGACCACACAAAAAGTCTTCTTTGCGATAAGAACAACAACACCGTTGAGCAATACAACAGCATTGTTGCTAAATTTATTGGTGGCAAACGAGTGAATTTTTGCCTTAGAAGGTCCTATCAGGCAAGGTGTAACGCATCAGTTGTAACCAAAAACAACAAAAGGCCTTTTTATGAGCTTCATAGAATTATGTACAAGCAAAGTCCTGGATTGCACTGCAAGCGTTCAGAAGAACGGAAAGAAATTAAAAGAAGGCGTGATGAAGCGCGTAGGAAAACATTATCCAGAAAGTGCTTGTTCCGGGATTCTATACAGCCCGATCCATCGTATGGAGAAAAAGCAAACAAGCCCGACATGGATCCTGAAGCGTATGAAGAGAAAAAGAAAAAAATTCTCATCGATTTGGAATTGACCAAGAGTCAGAAATTAAAAATAATGGAGGAGACGGTTTTCCAATACAGGTCTCCCGCCTGGATGGAAGAACGCCGTAAAAGGCTAACAGCGTCAAATTTCGGTTTGATCTGCAAAAAGCTGCCTCATACTAAGTGCGATAGCATAGTAAAAAAACTATTATATAGCAATATAGACACACAATCTATGCGATGTGGACGAATGCACGAGAGAGATGCAATAGAAGAACCGAGAATAAAACATAAAAATATTGAAATAAAGCCATGCGGATTAATAATCGACGAGCACCATTCATTTCTAGCAGCATCTCCTGATGGTTTCGTAGACGATGAAGGAATTTTAGAAATAAAATGTCCATATTCCTGCAGCCAAATGACTCCTGAAGAAGCCATATTATCTCGAAAATTCACCTTTTGGAACGTGGATAAATCAAAATCGAAAATTATTGGAATCAATTATAATCACAATTTTTATTATCAGATACAAGGACAGTTGAATATTTCCCAAAAAATGTACTGCCTGTTTGCTTTATGGACTCCTCAAGGGATAAAAACAGAAAAAGTCATAAAAAACGAAGATTTTTGGGAGCGTATGAAGAAAAAGTTGACAACATTTTACTTCGATTGTCTTCTCCCGGAGCTCATTGATCCACGTTACAAAAGGTCTCTTCCATTCAGAAATCCTTCTTACATTATTGACGCAATTAAACATAATGAAGATTAAAAAAAATTAATAAGAAATGAAATGAAAACCTTCTATAGCCGTTTTTTTTCTTTTGGTATGGTACTATATGGTATTTTTTTCTTTCAGCAAATGCAATGTAAATAAGTATTTTTATGCACTGTAAATACTGTGTTTTATGTAAGTGTCTAATACGGAGTTCTATGAAATGATGCAGTTTATAGTTCACAGGGTCATGATTTACTTTTGGAAAACTCATTTTTTTAAATCCAATTCATTTATTGTTATGTATAACAAACAGCACATGCGAAACGAGCACACCCTTGATTTATGTTGTTTATTTACAACTTATTTGTAGTATAGTTATCTTTGGAATTCAAACCAGAATAACTGCTTTTTTTAAAGGTTTTGTTGGATATTTTGTTTTCTCAGCACATGCAATGTAAATGTGTATTTTCATGTACTGTAAATACTGTGTTTTATGTCTACGGAGTTCTATGAAATGATGCAGTTGATAGTT
Source organism: Cheiracanthium punctorium (assembly GCA_038373885.1). Lineage (NCBI taxonomy): Eukaryota > Metazoa > Arthropoda > Arachnida > Araneae > Cheiracanthiidae > Cheiracanthium > Cheiracanthium punctorium. Next base: position 212,345 of record JAWZYV010013651.1, on the reverse strand, counting down.
CACAGGGTCATATTTTACTTTTGGAAAACTCATTTTTTTAAATCCAATTCATTTATTGTTATGTATTACAATTAGCACATGTGAAACGGGCACCCCTTGATTTATGTTGTTTATTATCAACTAAATACAAATTTCGATTTCTTCATTATATGCACATGCAATATAAATAAGTGTATTTTTATGTACTGTAAATACTGTTTTATGTCTACGGAGTTCTATGAAAGGATACAGTTGATAGTTCACAGTATAGTTATCTGCGAAATTTGAACCAGAATAACGGCTTTATTTATTTTTTTAAGGCTTTGTTTGATATTTTTTTTCTCAGCACATGCAATATAAATAAGTGTATTTTTATGTACTGTAAACACTGTTTTATGTCTACAGAGTTCTATGAAAGGATGCAGTTGATAGTTCACAGGGTCATATTTTACTTTTGGAAAACACATTTTTTAATCCAATTCATTTATTGTTATGTATTACAATTAGCGCATGTGAAACGGGCACCCCTTGATTTATGTTGTTTATTATCAACTTATTTGTAGTATAGTTATCTGCGAAATTTAAACCAGAATAACGGCTTTATTTATTTATATTTTTTTAATTGTTTGATATTTTTTTTCTCAGCACATGCAATCTAAACAATATTTTTATGTACTACTGTGTTTTATGTCTACGGAGTTCTATGAAATGATGCAGTTGATAGTTCACAGGGTCATATTTTACTTTTGGAAAACTAGGCTCCCTAGACTAGCTACGCTCGCTTTTCGTATGAGGCATTCGACCCCTAATAAGGCTTATTCGTAAAAAAGGCATAATTTCAACAAACAAAACCCAAAGGTTGGATCAGATAGAATGTTACCGAGCTACACATTGCTTGGTTCTTTCATGTAGGGATGGACGCGAGACGATTTTTTGCGAGACGAGACAGAGATTTACAGCTTTTTTGCGAGACGAGACAAGCATTTTTAACATTATGATATATGGATTTTTGCGAGACGAGACAAAGCTTTTCGGCTGTTTTGCGAGACGCCAATTTTTCGTCTCGCGTCCATCCCTACTTTCATGTTGCTTGGAACGTAAAAATTTAAACTTCGCACTATTTTTAATTATGTGAAATCCACGGAACACCTTGCGTATTAGCCAATTATGGCGAATTTTCATAATTTGACTACTTACGTATATGTGCAGTTAATAATTAGCAGTTAATAACTAGCTACTGAAAATTTCGCACAATATCGTATTTAATACTTCAACTGTAGATATTATAGGGTGAAAATGAATAAATGTGCCTATAAGTACATAATACTCTGTTAAATATTTTCACGGGTCAGTTAGATGTTTGATTGGAAATCATTCAAAAAGTAGACATTTATTTTAACAGAAATAAATTTATTTTAACTGTTTTATTTTATAAAACCTCTTTAAAAACAATATTAGCAGTTATTAAGTGAACATCATTGATTTTTTGACGATATGTTTCTTTAATACAAACATGAATATTACTGAATTTGAGAACTCGTAAAAAAGCCACATATAACTGTCCTTGTGAAAATACAGGTTCTGGTAAATACAATCCTGCCCTTTGAAGCGTCTGGCCTTGAGCTTTATTAATGGTCATAGCGAAGGCTACTTTTATTGGGGATTGTTTTCTCATCATTTGGAAGGGTACGGTTGGATCCGAATCGGAGCCGCCCAACCGGGGGCGCCAGAAAAATGTCGCCAAACCTCCGAGAAAATGGCATAGAACAAAATATTCTACAGGCGACTGATGAATACAACTCACTGAATTATCAAAATGAGACGGCTCGATTGAAAAGACAAAATAAGAAGTTCTTTTAACCTCATTTAAATATTTATTTTACAAACTATTTACAAAAAAACCTGTATTTCTAGTTACCTTCAATCATCCATCCAATCTATACAAAAAACTTAATAACAACTCCGAGCTGTTCTATTTTTCTTACATTTTTTATTTGTCGTTGCCACGCATTTTTAAAGAAAATATATTCAATTCATCTGACTCCATGGCAACCTGGAACCATGGAGTCTGTTACATTTTTGTTTTTGTTTTTTTGGGTCAGGCATTTAATGAGATTTAGATGCGCCAGAAAAAAACACCTTTGAGAAATAATCATATATGATTTTTTTTTAATTAACAAAAAGATTTTTTCCGAATTTTTGCATATTTTTCGTCAAAAGTAGAAATTATAAGTTTTAACTGGGTATTTTTATATATATTTTTTGGTCAAGTATTTAATTTGATCTAGCCGCGCCAGAAAAAAAAACACCTTTGAGAAGTAATATATACAGCTGACCCGTGCGAAAATTTCGCACAATATCGTATTTAATACTACAACTGTAAATATTATAGTGTGAAAATGAATAAATGTGTCTATAAGTACATAATATTCTGTTAAATATTTTCACTGGTCAGTTAGATGTTTGATTGGAAATCATTGAAAAAGTAGACATTTATTTTAACAGAAATAAATTTATTTTAACTGTTTTATTTTATAAAACCTCTTTAAAAACAATATTAGCAGTTATTAAGTGAACATCATTGATTTTTTGACGATATGTTTCTTTAATACAAACATGAATATTACTGAATTTGAGAACTCGTAAAAAAGCCACATATAACTGTCCGTGTGAAAATACAGGTTCTGGTAAATACAATCCTGCCCTTTGAAGCGTCTGGCCTTGAGCTTTATTAATGGTCATAGCGAAGGCTACTTTTATTGGGAATTTTTTTCTCATCATTTGGAAGGGTGCGGCTGGATCCGAAAGTGTGAGATTAATCCGGGAATAAGTACAGTTTTGTCGGAGTCAATGAATTTAGCAGTAATGACAAACTCACCTTAAGTGAGTTACTACTAATTTTGTCCCATTCATTAATCCTTGTTTTGAATTAATATTCCTTATCAGCATAATGATAATATTTTTTAAAGCAATTTGTGAGGTGGTAAACCAGACGGATTTAAAGAATTCAATAGGATACAATTGAGCATTATTTGTTTCTTCAGATTGGATAGAATCAGAACTAAGGTAATTTTTTTTAATCTCCCGTTAACAAATTGGAAACTATATGTTCATTAATCCAACAGATGGCGCTGTTTTCGTCAAAAGTAAAAATTATAAGCTTTAACTGGGTATTTTTAATATTTTTTTGGTCACGTATTTAATGAGATCTAGGCGCGCTCGTTTCAATTCAAGCCGCCCACCCGGGGGTGCCAGAAAAATGTCGCCAAAGCTTCGAGAAAATGGCATACAGCAAAATATTCTGCAGGCGACTGATGAATACAACTCACTGAATTATCAAAAGGAGACGGCTTGATTGAAAATACAAAATAAGAAGTTCTTTTAACCTCATTTAAATATTTATTTTACAAACCATTTACAAAAAAACCTGTATTTCTAGTTACATTCAATCATCCATCCAATCTATACAAAAAACATAATAACAACTCCGAGCTGTTCTATTTTTCTTACATTTTTTATCTGTCGTTGCCACTCATTTTTAAAGAAAGTATATTCAATTCATCTGACTCCATGACAACCTGGAACCATTGAGTCTGTTACATTTTTTTTGGGTCACGTATTTAATGAGATCTAGCCGCGCCAGAAAAAAACACCTTTGAGAAATAATATATATGATTTGTTTTTTATTTTTTTTTTATTAACAAAAAGATTTTTTCCGAATTTGTGTATATTTTTCGTCAAAAGTAGAAATTATAAGCTTTAACTGGGTATTTTTTAAAATTTTTTTGGTCAAGTATTTAATGAGATCTAGCCGTGTCAGAAAAAAGCACCTTTGAGAAATAATATATATGATGATAATATATATAGAGTGTTCCAAAAGCATTGCCCTCGGCTTTTATTTCTTAAATACTGATTGATCATCTATATATATAAAAGAGAAGAGTTTGTTTGTTTGTTTGTTTGTTCGCTATACACGCCCAGACATTTCGACGGATCTGGACCAAATTTGGCAAGCTGACTAAATAGGACAAGAGAAAGCTAATGCCGTAAAAATGAAATTAATCGGATTAATAGTTTTTGAGTTATTTATGTTTTGTAAGGTTTTGGGCCATTTTTCTCGCATTTTACGTTATCGCGAGCTAAATTTCTGTCCGAATACTATATTTTTTATATCATTGGAAACTACAGAGTTTTCTTTTTCAAATACAATTTGTTACAAAATCGTACTTACATTTGCCGATTTTTGGGAATTTTTTAAAGGAAGTCCTGTTTCGAAGAAAATGTACGGCTTTTAAAAATATGCTATTTTTAAACTGTCGCATCCAAAAACCTAACGGGCAAAAATTTTCCATCTTTCTACCGCTTATTAAACATTTATTTCTCCCTCCTTTAAATTTTGAACCGTGCAGAAATGTTTATTAGTTTTTTTATATGATTTTTTTTTCTGAAAAGATCGCAGGTTAAAATTTTCTGTGGACTGCAAATTCCTCAAAATGAAAGTCGAAAACTTCCCCCTCTGGCTTTCAAGGTCGCTTCAACTGTGAGCGCGCTTCGCGGGAGGGAGGAATTTCATCTGGCGTCCTGAAAGAGAGAGGGGGATAGAGGCGGAGATTAAGGTGACCATACATCCTCGAAATTCGAGAACAGTCCCCAAATATAGATCGTTTTTTCAATTTGTCATCAAAAATACTTTGACTTCTTGGGGACGCCAAAAGTCCCCAAATTTAAAGATTTGTACTTTTACCCTGAAAGTTTCCGTTTAGTTTATTTATTTCAGAAAAAACTGAATAAATAAAATAAAACTACTAAAAGTGCCTTCTCCTCAGAGAAACAACAAAATTCGATCTCTGAAAAATGATTGTTAGAACACAGACAGGTAGAAGAGGAGAAATCTAGCCAGTCCAGTTCCCGGAGCCTCTACGCCATCGGGTGCTTTGTTTTTTTTTTCCTATTTTGCAGGGGGAAGACCCATGTCCTTTTTATTATTATTATTATTATTGCAGCGGGAAGTCCCATGTCCTTTTTTTTTATCATTGCAGGAGAATTCACATTCCAGCCTAGCCAAGTCCAATTCCTGTCAACCTCTGTATTTTATTAGGTGCCGTGTTCATTTTTTTTTTTATCATTCCAGCGGGAGGATTCACATTCCTTCCCTTTACAATCTATATTTAAGGTAAATGGCATTTCTCATTCATTGCACGGGCAACGCCGGGCCACGCTGCTAGTAAGGTATATATCATGGAGAAGGACAGTTCCACGAGTGACGCAACCTACACCAACGAACCAACCGTCAACAAACTGCGACACTTTATATACAGGCAATTCCGGGCTTTCTGTGGTGTCCCCTTTTCATCTCGGAATCGCTCTAACGATTTTTTAAGAATTCATATATGATTTTAATCGGTGCTGAAATCGGTGACTGACGTCAAGAAAACTCGTTTTTTTTATAATTATTTAATCCATTTTAAAGAATGGACTATTTATCTCCCACGTAATTACACTGAAACAAGCTCAACTCAGTCGTGAATCGGTTTGAGCGGAAGAATACGCCACGCTTATGTTAGCAGGCAGCTAGTTTATGATTTTATACAATAAACATAAATAAACTTGTTTTTGGTGGGATTAAAAAACAGAATTAGTTACATCAAATGGTAGAGTAAGAAATATATACAATTTTATCCTTAAAATATTTATTTACAGATTAAAAACTAAAATTCTAACGGTGGTATTGACGAAACATTCTACCGGCTGGTTACAGGCCGATCGACTGAAATGTTAGAATTTAATGATAGATTTGCGAGATTTATGTGTGAGGAGAACAGTGCCGTAACTTGGGTTTATGAGACCTAGGGGCGACAATGAATCTGGGGGCCCTTTTAATCTTATATATGGTAAAAATGAAAATAAGTCAGCACGTACATACATTTGTATGTACGCAAAGACAGAATCAAACACTTTTAATAACAGATATGATATAATGTAAGTATATATACAATACAAAAAAATAAAATAAAATCAGACCTCCATTTTAAATAAATAAATTTTCTATTTCTGAAAAATTCATTTTAAGACATCACTAAATCGAAGTCAGTGGCGTACCTTCGTACCTATAAGATATAGCAGAAAAGGCGTGTGTCATGTGTGACACTTGAAAAGGAGTGCAGATTTCTATTGCTGGATTGACGTAATAAAAGAAGCGTTTAACAAGTGCGATCTCATCTAGGCAAGGACGTAACGATAGCTATTCTCCCATCTGTACCCATCGTTGCTTCCCGTATGGGTACTTGAATGACTATGATATAGCCCAAAACAAATGCGTGAGCAGCAATGCAAGAGAGAATGCCCAAGCAATGCAAGAGAGAATCGCTACCATCGCCACCTTGTAACGATGGGAGCGAACAGGTTAAAGTCGACTGGTTAACAGGGAAAAAAATATGAATTTGTAACAAAGAGCCTGTTTTAAACTTATAGTATTAATATTTATTTGCATTATCATTATCGTTGTACATATTTTCCAGAAAAAATAATTATTTTTACTATTGATGTGGAAAATTTATTCATTATCACAGGTATCACCACAAACTGCTAAATGTATTAATGATAGCTTGACACTAACTAGCTGGCTTAGAGAATATTAACTTTTATGCTGTATAAGTAGAGGTAATATAGGGGTTTTGGCTCACCAAGGATTGTAAGGATTGAGAGGATGGCCCACCGAGAATTGTAAGGATTGTGGGATGGTCAGTAAGGATGGGGGCGAATTACCCAAACATGATAACGCAGACTGCGGGAATACAGAATCGAGGGAGTGAATCACTTGAGAAAGATAAAGCGTATGGGTTCACGAAATGCAGAGATAAGGATTGGATGTGTGTTTTTCATACTTTGAAATATTTACGAGAAAGTTTAAAGTGGGATAAACAATATCATACAGTAAGAATTCTGCCCAGACGCGGTGCAGGGAATTTCCCCCTCTTTTCAGTGATGCTTAACGGTTAAGCCGTTGGCGAAAGAGTATGGTTTAGGATTTATTATTTTTTTCTCTGTAAATATATTTTTTTTTCTGATTAGTGGGACTTAGAATTATTTCAAAAATTGTAGGTTTCTTTGATAGTTTATAATTATTTCTAATTAGAGAACTTATTATTATTTTCATAGTGTGTTCAAGGAATAATAGGTTTCACTTTTTTTCTTATGGTTCAGGATTTTTTCTCTCTGTAAATACTTTTTCAGAATAGTGGGACTTAACACTATTTCAAAAATTGTAGGTTTCATTGAGGGTTAGTTATTGCATTTTTAGTAATCCTACAAAATTTTTTTATTGTATATCACAAGTAGTGTAACTTGATTTATACAGATTCAATACGATATAGATATTTTTAATTTTATGGGCAACACTAATTTCAGTTTTACTATGAAAGCATCGTTTTATACATGAATCAACCTTTTGAGTGGTATTTTATTTATGCACTTAACATATTTTATAGAAAGGTGAGTATAGTTTTAACTAACACATATCTTTAAATTTGCATGTGGATAGTACTATTGTTGGAAACTTGAACTATTGAAGATTAAAATTGAAGATCCGTTTTAGCATACTAAGACAATTGCATGTACAGTTTTACATAAATATCTTTCAACTACTTAGATAAAATTATAGTTTTAATCGCGAAAGCTATTAAATTGCAAAGAGTTACCATAAATACTAATTACTTGGACTAAAAAATACAAGGTTCTTACTTACTTCAAGTCACGTCTTGCACTGGCAGCTTTGTCTTAAAGATAACTAGGCTAGCAAGTCCGGAAAATAGAGTAATGATTTAAAATACATTAGCCCTACTTTCCGTTCCAGCTAGCTATTCCATGTAATCATCTGGATTAAATCTAAATTCTTTATACACACATTGGCTAAAAATAGGGATATTATTTTGAGACTAAATACCAATAAAATAATAATTTTTTTAAGCTATTAAACGCTTAAAACTATTTTTTTTTCTTATTACAATTTATCAGATTCACACTAAATGAATACCATTTTATGTATGATGAAAATATTCAATAATTTAGTTAGCAAGCGAAAATTCAATCTTAATTAGAATGTATGCATTTACAGAAATACAGATTACATACAGACTTTATTTTCTATAGGAGAAATCCCTTTCACCATATATCCCTCAAACCCCACCCTAGTAACAAACGGTCATCGGTTCCTGAAATGCCGATGATCGGACAGGGAGGAAGCGCAGCGCGCGCCATGCAAGGTTCTTCATCGCGTCGGGGGCTCTTATCTCGGACTTTGCTAGGGCATGTCCTCTCCCGAATAGTAGGGTTGGATCATCGGCAAGGGGGGAAAATTGGGCGTAGAGCCGTTGTAAAGCCGATGCGATTGGGGTTATATTCATCTCGGAAGAGCAAACACCTTGCAACTTAGGATGTGAAGCCTATGACCTTTGATAAAATTTTAAACTGAACAATCGATAAAAATTAGGGTATATCCCAGCTAGATAAAAATTTTTAAGAGTAAAAAAAAAAGCAAATTCGAACTTCTTCCTCTTCTCTTTGAATTTTAATGCTGTCATCTGAACTTCAACTTTCAAGCTTCCGAGACTTGGTTTCGAACTGGGGAACTAACGCTGGGTAGCCCGGCATTCTAACCACTAGACGGGTCTGACTCGTTATTGGCGAGACTAAAATTTGAAGTGATTGTTGTTTCAAGTTTAGAATTGGAATATTTAATTTTCTAATTAAATAAAACTAGACTTTTCCTGTACACTACTCAAAATTAAAAAGATTTTGCGATTTCTATCCGTTTTAAGCATTTGGGACCTGTGTACGACCGTAAAAAAAAAAAAAAAAAGTTTGTCTGTTTTAAAAATATTCATTATAATGAATATTTTAAAAATCTCTCTATAGATTTTGAGATTTTTCGAAGATTGTTTCAAACTGCGTAAATTTTTGTTCGCACGTCAAGTAAAAGTGACTAAAGCGAAAGGAATTAAATTTACTGACATGATAGGCAATCACTCACCTTAAGCTATAATCGTCGGATTAAAAAAAAAAAAAATTAGATTTTGAGATTTTTTCTGAAAATCGTTTTAAACTGCGTAAATTTTTGTCGGCGCATCACATACGACTTAAGAGAATAAAGCAAAATTTAGTGACACGATAGGTGGTCGTACAATTTAAACTATGCCCCTAAAGTTTAAAATTTGGATTAGATTTTGAGATTTTGCGAAAACTGTTTGCCTGTCGCCTGTCTTGTCTTCCCGCGTAATAGCTTAGCCAATCAGCAACCTTAAAACAAACATATGGTGTGCATATGATGCTCTTTGCACATTAATGAAGGAACGGAGATATCCAGCCGTTCAGCTACTTGGTAGAAAGACCGATATAAACCTGTTTGCTTGCTTTACCCTTCGCAATCTTGAAAGCACCTATCAGATCTCAGTGTGAAGATTCGATCATCGGGAAAAGATGAACATACGAAAAATTAAGGATGGTAAAGCCCGAGCAAAGATTGCTGCTAGGGCAGTTTTTGTATACAAACTGTACGAATACTTAAAGTCTATTGCTATTAATAGAGCTCAGTTACACTAGTAGGGAAAATACACTCTTTGGATTACCAACTCAAATTTTTGCAAAACACCAAAATACAATACAGGAAAACATGCAAAAATCTTTTAACACATAATTAAAAAAATCACACTTAAAATTAGAGCACCTCAAAATGCGGACCAATGTAAAATAAAATTACCAAACTATTAATAACCACATAATTATTTTAAATTAAAGCAATTTGAAAAAATGTAAATAAGAGCTAATCAAGCAATGATTCATGTTTAGAAATTTATTAATAATTGTGATAATCAGGAAAAACAATTAGAATTATGGTATCATCCTATATGTGACTAAAATAATACATAGAAAATGTTAAACTTGGCGACTTGCACTGGTGATGACTGGACTTGCATACGCGAGAGGTAATAATAATAATAATAATACAATAACACTGAAATAATGCACAAATGTTATATAATTCACTGCAGGAAAAAACCCGTGCTTACTGAATATCCCAAGCCTACGGCGAACCACTTATAAGATAAGGAATGGACGATAAGGAAGTGTGTTCAGACCGGGAAAACCGGTTAAATAACACTGGGCTAGTTTGCCTATACGGTAATACCATGGAGTTTGTAAGGGGGATATGAACGCTGCAGTACGGAATTGGGAGCATGTGCTTAGTTCTACGTTCAAAAATATGATTGTCTTAAACTAAAGCCATTTCAATGTTTCAGAAAACATAGTGGAAACCTATCCTTAAAGTATACATGTATCTGATCGGCATTATATCCTAAAATAGAATTAAAATATCAAAGTTAGGCAACAACGATTAATGTATTTTACATAGTTTAGGAAAATAAAGAATCATTAAATTAATTTCTGTATAACAATCAGCAAAGATCAGTATACTATAGAACCATAAGCATAAAAGCAAATTATTTTTGTTAAGTTTTGATGAACAGTGCAGTAATAAAGTATACGCATTGTACTATACTAAGATTAATGAGTATTCATTTATAAAACAGGTATTTACTACTGAAAAACATGATCTAATTTTGACAAATGCATTGGAGTATTGCATAGGACATCTATTGACTAAACGCTATACTTGTACTAAATATATTATGATTATTCTAATATTAAAAATAGGGTTAAGATTCTTCACTTGCGATGAAAGGCACTCAATTTTTTTTATATACTTAATTTTTACAAAGATGTAGACATCATTTTAATAAATTCATAAACTAAATCTTTTATTTAATAAAATCATAAACTGAAATTATTAATTAAAACCTGCTAATAAACTTATTAAAATTTTTACTCTAAAAGATAGCTAATCACAACATACATCAGAAAAAATATAAGCAATTAAATACCTCAAAAATACCGGACAACACTCTAGTTGCATGCAGTCAAAACTGCATCTTAGGTCCGCTGTACAATGGACAAGGGTCCGTTGCAGGAGAGTTTACCTATAAACTCTAAAAATTTGACGGCAACTGAAGAACTGGTTTTCTCTTATCAGTAATCACAGATCAGATAAGAGATAAGGAAGTGACACGCCAGAAGACACGTGATAGTGACGTGTGCAAATCTGTGTTGGTGCAAATCATTTCTGTCCGGAGGAAAGGGGGGGGGGGCTCATATGCTTCCGGCTGCACTAACAGTTGCGACCACGGGCCGCCACTGTTAAAATCATAAACTTAAGTGTGATAGGTAAATTGTGTTAGATGAGAATTCCCAAAGTACTAATTTTTTATTAGATGAACCTAGCTAAAAAAAGTCTTCCATAATTTTATAACTTAATCGATTTTACAGGTTTTTCAAAAATAAAGTTAAGCGAGATAAAGAAACTTAGTATTTTTAAATAAAGATTTTTTAGGTGTTCTTTAATGTAAAGATCTTACCACATTTTACTTGAAGTTACAGAATATTTTAAATCAGGCACTATGTTTTTAAAACATCATTAACTTAGTATATAAGTTATGTTACATCATAACTGAGTAGTAACTTAGCATAATTTCATAATTTTTATTAAGTAAAATCCTTTACTTGATAATTCTGAAAAATAGTCTAAGTCCCTCACTTTGTACAGACATAAATTATATTACTTTTAATTAGTTATGGTTTACATTAAGATAAGTTTATACATCTATGCTAAAATAACTGATTATTTCTGTACCAAATTTAAATCCATTTTATCAAAAACATGTTAAGCATACTACTTCTACGAATTTTACAAAGTTCTAATCTAAGTTCCTTTTGAGAAATAACTTCATAACTTATGAGAACTCATAAACGTATACAAATCAAAAGTATACTTAGTTTGAACAAGTAACACGTATAAAAGTAAGAGCATATTTATTTAAAATTTGTAAGCATAACCATCTCAATCAGTAAAATGTGTAACATGTGCACTTAGTTGATATTTCTCATAAAAATATTCAAGCCCAATACTTAATAAAAATTATGAAATTATGCTAAGTTAATACTCAGTTATGATGTAACATAACTTACTAAGTTAATGATGTTTTAAAAACATAGTGCCTGATTTAAAATATTCTGTAACTTCAAGTAAAATGTGGTAAGATCTTTACATTAAAGAACACCTAAAAAATCTTTATTTAAAAATATTAAGTTTCTTTATCTCGCTTAACTTTATTTTTGAAAAACCTGTAAAATCGATTAAGTTATAAAATTATGGAAACTGACTTTTTTTAGCTAGGTTCATCTTATAAAAAATTAGTACTTTGGAAATTCTAATCTAACACAATTTACCTATCACACTTAAGTTTATGATTTTAATCAGAACATTTTATTTCTATGTAGTAGATTAATGTTTCCATAGTACATGCTTCAATAAATTTTGTTAAATTTGTAACTTTTTACCTTGTAGTGTATGAAAGATGAGTATAAAACATAACACGAGAACCTTAAATCTTGACCAAGTATGTTAACTTTACCACTTTTTGCTGCAGTAAAATTTCATAGATTTTTATTTTGCAAGTAATCAACACACACATACACATAAAGAAAACACAGAAAAGTTTTCGTATTTAAACGTATTTATTTACAAAAATATATTTTAAATTATACAAACTATTTACACAATTAAGAAAATAATAACTTTTCAATGAGTATTCTATAACTAAGCATGCATAATTCAGTAAAATAATACTGTTGTAGAAGCAAGCATACCTTTTCTACATAATCACAATGGTTTTAATATATTTTTTACAATCGCAATACTAGTTATACACCAATAACATCACATAATTACACATGTTTTGCCATCCTTGGAATTAGCAAAATCTGAAAACGGTTGAAAAAATATATTAAATAGCACATTTTGAAGATGCTTCATATAGTCTTCAAAGAAAATGTTTGAAAAAAATTCTCCGTCATAATTACAAGTACATTTGTTCTCGCATATCTCTCTTGCAATATACGACATGTCGACCATAAACCATGCTTTACTACTTATAAGACCCTCTCTTTCGTCAACATGTGTTCTATTCGAACAAGCATGTATCCTTTGTGAAGGATGGTCCTGAACCCGACATATGTTTTTAAAAATTTCCTGATGTATTATATCCATTAATTGTTGTTTAGCCTCATCATAATTACATTGGGGTTCACGGTTACATTTTTGCGGCTTTAATTTTAAAATTAAATGAGGTAGGGTCGTCGTATATAGCGTTTTTAACATGCATTCCAATATTTCATTTCTCATTTCACAAAGTTTTAGTACTTGATCATTTAAAAGTGTTAAGGAAATTGGATTTAACGTGAATGAATCTCCGGTTTTGTAAATTTGTTGTAAAATACATTTTCCATCATCATTAAATACAGATAATTGATTATTACAAATAAAAGAGGGGAATAATACCGTAAGCGGTTGGCGACTTTTTTTTGTCGCCAACATCTAACCTTGGCGACTTTTTTTTGCGCCAATTAGAACATAAACATACGTTGACACATAAGTAACAAAATGAACCCAAAACTACAATACCCTTATCTAAACACATAAAAACATTTTTATACATATTTCAAATGCAATTATGAACAAAATTCACATAAACAAAGCACTAGCTCTGGACTATAGGTACGTTAAAAAATAAATAAGCCGTAACCTTCAAATTATGCAAAATATGTTTCTGCACATAATTATACAACAAAATTTTCCTTAAAACGTTAAAATCGCAGTTTAAAATTAATAGTCAAACACTCAAATAAACCGACTACTTCCCCCCCCTCCCCCCCACACACAATCCCCCACAAACAACTAAAAAATACTTATATATTGAAACATATTTAAATTGAATACTTCGTGTGATTTCAAGATAAATATACTGCAAATATTTTAACAAAATGCTAAAAACACTCTATAAAATAACAGAAAACCAATATAATAAACCGGCTACCTCCTTCCCCCCCCCCAGTGATTTTTGCAATTTAATACCTTCAAAACACACAAAATTTACATTATTAACCAGAATCGAATGAAAACTGATCACAAACAACTCAAAAACCATTGCATATTAATTCAAATTAAACCTAAAAATTGTACAAGAATTCTGCAAATCAGGGGCAAAACCATATAACAAATAAAATTAACCATCCCTCTTAAAACCTTAAAAATTTTACTTTTTCATCCCAATTCACAAAAAATAACACAACATACTAAAAACCTTACATAAATATGAAACATAAGATCATAAATATACTCAACTGTACACACGTGGACCGTAAAGCAAGGAATAACGTCTTACACTGTGCAAAACGCGTTCTGGTTCAAAATGTGTGCTTCGACTAATTCAGCTTCACGTTTTACTCTAGTACTCTGAAGTATCTACTATGAAAGAATTTTCTTATTGGGACTGCTTAACGTACAAACAACAGACTCTATAATCCGTTCTATAATCCACGTACGCCACCACATACTACAGACGTTCAATGTAGTACGACTCACAGTGACGACAAATATACGCCCCGCTAGAGGGCCAAAAGAAGTCCCAGCAACACCTCATCTCAACCAAAGTGTTTTGTTTTGCCGCCATTGTTGAACGACCGAAGACTGTTGTGGTTGGAAAAGGCCTTTTTGGACGTTCCTTAAAAAAGTAAGTATTCTGTTTATTTGAAATTATGTACAGTGAACGTGATTAAATATTTTTTATGCATTATCAGATCTCTACGCTATTTTGTTTTTGTAGGTGGGGTAGAACTTAATTAAAGTATTTACCTTACCTATTAAATATCCCATGTGCAAGGACGCCGGCAGGAATTTGACACGCAGAGTGTTATCAGATGGTGAATCCAATGTTTTTACTGTCCTTGTCCTTATTATTTTACAAATATTAATATTATTTTCATGTTAATTATATTTTTTCGAACTCCAGGAGGGTGCAAGTGCACCCCAATCCCGGCGCTCTTGCCCATGTTGTGTTTTTATTTTCCTGTATACTGATACAATTTGTGTTTATTGATTTTTAATAAATAAGTATTGTGAACCCGATTATACAAGTTCCTTTCTCCGCAAAATTTTTCAAAATTATATTTCTAATTGTGTAGCTTAGGGATGCAACGGATATACGACAAACATACAGCATCCGGCCTACGTGCCGGATGATTGGCAGTAGCTAGATATTACAAATATCCGGCTTAAAATTATATACCGGGAAATAACATTAATAATAAACATAAACATAATAATAAATAAATTGTAAAGACTGCAATAATAAAAAAATGAGAAAAAAAAATTTTGTGAAAAAATTTTGTTTTTAATAGTTTTTAGAATGCATTTTTATCTTTTATGGAAAATGAGGAGGAAGGAATTAAGTAATCTTTTTTTAAGATTGGAATAAATTATTACGATTTTGTCACCAACGCAAAAAAAAAAGCGAAAAGAACCAATGCTGTTCTAGGAAGTGAAGCTTAATGTTTGAAAGCATTTTAATTTTAATCTAAATCTCTTCCTTTTTTTCCCATTATTTTGTTTAATACTCCAATGTCTTAAGAGCAAAAATTGATCGCTGTTGTAAGTTTTCTAAATATTTTTCTTATTACCAAATTTTTTTATAAGTTACTGACAGAACACATGACATACACTTATTTGCCCCCAAAATATCTTTCTGACATGCATGAATGGCATTAAAACATCCTTTTGTTTCTCTCCAAAATGTAGTTTCACTTTGCCTGTCACATCTCGATATTTTATTTATTCATTTATTGTCAGGGGAAAACAAGTCTCCCGATTTTAAAAATCATATCTCCTTATTTTTGCCTTTGCCAGGTTGGCAACTCTGATAGTGTCAGGGGCGGAAAAATCTCCAGAAATTCATGTAACTTAAAATAATACATGCCGAAAAACATTGCTGCATTTTATTACTCTGTATTATTTACATTATTCAGACTGTTTGCATTCAAAAGAGATGTTGCAGCCACAAACCGAATCAGTACAGACACTTAAAACATATCAAGAACATAGCCATTAATATCTCTTGAAACTTTTCTTGAATTTTGCTAATGATCAATCGCTAATTTTGTATATTCCCAATCGTGCATATGGCAAGAAAAATTACATGCCCCGAGCATGTCGGGCAATAGATTTTTCCGTCCCTGGTTGGTGTATTTTGCACAAAGATGTATGCTAAATATGGATGGTGGGTGATAAGCTATTCCTGTGTTTTTATTATCATGTTCATATGTCTATATACATACCAAGGGCGGCTCCAGTGAGGGGGCCATGGCCCCCTCCGAAATTTTGTTTTACAACTTTAGATTCGCATATTTTATGAATTCACACATTCAATTTGCATTTTGAACAATTTATAGACCTAAGTAAAAAGTTCGATGGCCCCCTCCTAGAATTCAGTCTGGAGCCGCCCTTGATACATACATCATTAAATTATGTTGTATTGCACCACCTCAATTACAATGTTTTAATATTTCAAAGTACATAAATGTGTGTTTCATAAATTTTGCTCCCCTCACCCCCCCCCCTTTTTTTAAGCAAATGTAAAAGTAAATAACTGTAAAATACTAAATGCAGTTACTGGGTTAAATAAATGGGACTAAATGTAGAAGTCGGTGTTGTTTGCATTTTGATGTTTGTTTACATTTGTGTTTTGGTATGATTCTGGCACAATTCTGGGGGATTCGTCTGTTATTCTAATCATGCTGACTTTAGATAGGTGTATAGCTAGGTTGCTTCATCCACCATAGTGGTTTTTTTTTTTTTTTTTTTTTAGTTAGTTTACCCCTAAACTAAAATCCTGTGTAAGCGACTGGTTGCAATTTTACCAAAACAGCTGAATACCAAATGAATAGTGACCGATAGAGATGAAATGGGCTCAGCCCAGGCCCGGACAGGGCTCGGGCTGATAAAAATTTCTCCTTTATTTAGAGATGTACAGAGTATTCGGTTGGTATTTGGTATACTGCTATTCGGCAGACAAACCGAATATTCCATTTGACCGAATACTTAAATATTCGGCAGCCGAATACTTAAATATTCGGCAGCCGAATAGTAAGCAAATTTAAGTATTCCCCAATCGGTAAACACATGCACATTTTTTATATCATGAATGAAAGATATAGTATAGTACCATAGTACTAAATTGATTCAAGTTGAAATATTACATGTGAATAAGTGTTTGAAACCCTTATAAAGTCCTCCTACCAAGGCACCCCCATCCTTCGCAGATAGTCCTAACGTAGCGTTCCACAATCACACAAATAACCAATATCCCAATGAAATTACTTTTAATGTAAGAGAAAACACTCAGATGTTAAATTTGAATTTCAAGGTTTTTCTTAAATCTTATGACACATTACATTAACCTGTGCTATTACTAACTGATTTAAATTTGAAACAGTAACCAGGAAAAAAAAACTCATAACATCAAGTGTTCGTAAATATGTGAAGTTAATTAACTGCTAAATTTTTAAATAAAATATGTAGGTAAAAAAATTACCAGCATTTCACTAATATTTAAAAAAGTTATCAATAATATATAAAGGAAACACACTTGGATGTTAAATTTTGCAGCATTTTAATTTTTGAAGTTTTACACCATGTGAAATATTGTTTAAGAAAAAACTAATTAAATTAATCATTGCAATCAAAGTTTAATAGCGGTTTAATAAATTTTAACGAAGTATCCGGTTAGAATTTTAAACGAATATTCGTTCTTCGGCAAAATATGGTATTAAGTGCATCCCTACCTTTATTGATCATTGAAACAGATTTTAAAGTGATTTATGGGAAAAAATAAACATATTTAAAAAAAAATAATTGTATTCTATCAATGAAGTAATTAAATTTTATTAATCTCTTAAGGTTGATTTTTTTTTTTTTTTTACATGCCCAATCAGGTATGTGGCTAAAACAAATACATGTCTCTGGCATGTCGGGCAATAGACTTTTCCTAAAAATTCTGCTTTTTTCCAAAGAAATCTAGACTTAAAAAAAAAATTTAGATTTTACGTAAAATTTGCTCATGAACATCCGGTCAGAGTGCCACTTTAGCAGAACCTGCTCTGACGTAATCCTGCTCAAATATCATTTGCGCACTTTCCTTGACTTTTATTGCTTGAGTATTGTTTGCACATTTTTTCGTACTCTTTGCTTTTTTGTCTAACTCATCCCTGTGCTTAAGACCACTTCATCACTTTTATAGATGCACGGTAGATCTACAAGTTCTCGTCATGAAAGACGTAAATGTACTGCTTCCGTTAAAAAGTTCCATTTAATGTTTTTGCAGATTTTTGGCTGTGGAAGCCATTTAGCCAAAAAGAACAACATCTTGTACCTAGGGCCATGGCCCTAGGTACAAATATTATTGTTTGTGCTGTTAACTTTTTAAAATGGGGATGGGGAAGATAAATAAGATTTTATAGCACAAATCTAATATTTAAAATTTGTTCCATTTTTTTCAACCATGCCATCAACTTAGCAAAAGAAAATAGCATGGTATTACTGACAATACCGCCTCATACTAGTCATAAATTACAGCCATTAGACAGAGGTGTATACAGAGACGGCCCGAAGGGCGTGCGGGGCCCTAGGCGAAGCGCAAGAGCAGGGCCTCTTCTCTATCATGTCTTATGAGATAGCAATAAAATGGCCCAAGAGCGGGGCCCACAATAACTGCAGATGAATCAACTTCCGAGAGTGGCTGTGAGCAGACCTATTGATAATGCAACGGTTACAGAAAAAAATGGACGCATTTGTTAATTGTCAGCCTTCCACATCAAACTGTGAATCAACCCAATGTGTAACACCTGAACAAGTGCGTCCGTTTCTTAAGGCTAAACCTCGTACTGCCAGAAGAGGTGGATAAAAACCTGGCAAGTATAGAATTCTCACTGATACACCTGAGGAATTACTTGAAATGGACTCTTCAGATTCTGCAAGCAGCACAGATTCTCCAATAGCTGATGAAAGGCCTGGTGATGAACTTGAAAAGGGAGATTTCTGTTTGACAAATCAGATGGGAAAAAACTAAAGCATTTTTACATAGCAGAAGTAGTTGACGTTACAGATGATCAGTATACTGTTAAATACAGGGATGTTAATTCTGCGCCAAAACACAAATTTTTGCGCTGAACTGTGCTTTTAGCCGATTTTTGCGCCGGTCTGCGCCGAATACGTCATTTTGACTCTTTCAGGGTACGCCGAAACAGAAATATTGTGCCGAACTGCGCTTGTAGCTGATTTTTGCGCCGGTCTGTGCCGAATACGTCATTTTGACTTTTTTAAATTTTTGCCACGCTCATTTATCTTTTAAAGCATGTATGGAAAGCTAGTTAGCAGTAAAGCAAGATTCAAACTGCGTACGAAAGCTGCATTCCGAAGCCATTCTACCCGTCCCGGATCGGACCAGTCGGGCTTTGTTAGTCACCTCAATCAAGGCCGGCCAGATAGGCAAACAAGTAATCATCGCAACGGGCACCGTTTTTTGTTTATGAAGGGGCAAAAATCATAAAAGCAATTTTGAAAAAAGTAAAAGAGACGTCTTTTTCTACGTTTGCAGGGTGGAGTGGGTGTCATGTACCGCAGGGCCGCCCCTGTTCTAAACCAGACCGGTCCGTAAAGAAAACAGTGTATTATGGTGACGTCCCAGCCCCTAAAAAATCCCGGTTTATGACCCGGCCCGTAGCAAGAATGAAAATTGGAAGCATGACCGGTTTAGAAATCAGAATCTAGGCTGTCTGAATTAATAGAATATTTCATTTCAAAATAATCCGGAAATCCGCTGCCAGTGGTGTAGTCGCGGGGCGTAGAGATCTGTGCGGCCCCAGGCTTTTGCAGCACGATTCATTCAAGGCACGGGCTGACCTCAGCATTTTCTAGAATGGACCGGAACAAGCGTATACTCTTAAAGACGGTCCTCTGCGCTTGCAAAATCGAGCCTTTCCGGAAACTTTTGCTCTCCTAAAATTTGGATAAGACCAAATGGTTGGCTTGTGATTCCCCCCCCCCCCTTCCTTAAATCATGATTAATATATGAGCTGGACCGGGTCTGCATTTTTTATTTTGATTAAATGCCGGTCCGGGCTAGACGTTTTCGGCCCGTGAAGATCATGAGCGGGGAGATGCCGCCTCACTACTTTTTCATTCGAACTTATGTCAGCAAAAGTAAGCGTTCTTCACTTTTCATCATGGACGCATGATTTTTGAGTCTTCCGTTGCGAGTGTTCCTAAACCTTTTTTCTTAAAACTACACCACTGTTTTTCTTTTTGTGTGTGTGCAGGCTCTACGAGAGGGGGCAGACGGGGGTGGGGGGGCAGACAGGGCGACGCCCCTGGTCCCGTGTTCAGCCAAAGTGCGTCTGCAAATTTTTGAGAATGTGTTACGAATTTCATTTATAGATCCGTAATTAAAATCTTTATTTTAAAATAGACAAAATTTTGAATACATAATTCTAGAATGATATAAACGGCAGAAATGTTAATTCTACCATTTAAATATTAGTATTTTTACAACCTTCGAACATGCATTAAAAGTACCATTGCATATAAGAAATACTTCTCTCCCACTCTCTTTCCATTTAGCATTTATATGAAAACCATTAAAAAGAGCAGTTTCACACACACACAAAAAAAAATTCCTTCCGTCCATGTAAATAGATGTATTGTTTTTACCAAGTTGCTGATAGCATAGCCTGTATACAGGGTGTATACCCAACAAGGGTGTATCCCCTTAAAAAAAGGGTGTATACCCAACTAGCACACATACGTTGGGTTATTATAATAACCCAATGTATGTGTGCTAGTTGGGTATACACCCTTTTTTTCCAGAGCTTTCCTAAAGTGCTTTCAAATAGTGTTTTGCTTTCAGCAAATGGTGTTTGCTTGCAAACTTTGCTTTTCTTGTATGCATTTATTGTGTTCCTAAATCTTCAATTTTATGCTCCAAAATCATGTTAATTCTGATCTCTAATCTTAGTTTTCTTCTCGGAAACTATTTTTTTGTGCTCCCGAGGTGCTCCCAAATGGAATTTTTCTGCTCCCGAGGTGCTCCCAAATGGAATTTTTTCTGCTCCCGGGGTGCTCCCAAATCGAGTGTTGGAGTTAACATCCCTGTAAATACCTGAAACGACTTTAAGGATTCGAATAAATTTTTGTATCACAGTGATACAACTTAAGTTATCAACAGAGATGATGTTATATTTAAATTGCCGTAACCAAAAATTGTTGGAGGCTCAGAACGCCAATGCTTTTTACCTACTGTTGGTGTCAGTTTTGCAAATCAAGCATGGAATAATAAACATTTCTTCCTTACAAAGATTTTAGAAACTGTGTACAAAAGAAATAATGAATACAAATTGTTTTCTTATATTGTAAACAACAATTTTGGTTTTTGAAAATAACTGACCCTAGGTACAATAGTATTATTGTACCTAGGGCCGTTTGTAATTTTAAAAAAATTTTCAGTACCATTTCCAATTTTTTTGCTTCGATACTTGAAGTGATTTTTATTATTGTAAGTTAATTATAAGTAAAGATATTGCCATTTGAAAATAGCTGGCCCTATGTACAAGAGTTTCCCCTACTGAATGCACAACATCGCTTGCAGTGCCTTTCCTGAGCTCATGAACATATCTGTTGCCAGGGGCAAATCCAGAAATTACTCAAGGAGGGGGTGATTTTGCACCTGAAACAGGTGAGAGGTAGAATGCGCAAAATCATTTTATAATTAATATAATCGATTAGACCAATTATTGTAATTATTTTATTGTTAAATCTAATTATATAATTTTTAAGGTCTTTAGTGTTTGTCGATTATGTTGACCCCACATAAATAATTAAGCTAATTTATGCTTACAACAATAAGTAATTAGCAGGGTATAAAGCATTACACTAATTAATCAGATTTATTATTAATACAGTAACTTTTCTGTGCTGTATTTTCTGTTTTTGGTTAGTCTATCCATGCCGCATCGAGTTGCTGCCCTCCGCTGGGCAAAACAAGGTCAGGCGCGTTATTATAAAAGCAGTAGAGTAGCCAGAAAAAAGTTTTAGGGGGGTTTAGGCACTGATGTAACGGATAATCTGCATTATGGATCAGGGTTGGCTTTTTACCGGTAAAAACTGGTTTTTAGCAGGGCATGGTAAAAACTAGGTTTTTACAGGTAAAAACCTGGGAAAAAGGGGTAAAAACCTAACGATACAATAAACTCCCCGAATCATAAACTGTATATTAATGCTATTTTTAAAACTGTATTCTCATGTAATTGATGTGGATATATCATCATCAGGACATCATGATGATGCAAACTACATTATGTGATTGTGCAAACTACATTATGTAACAAATAATATTTGTAAGCATTTAGTTTTCATTAAAATGATTAAGATAAGTTAAGTGTAGTAAAAGTATATTTACAATTTTCCTTTAAGTAAAAATTATTAAACTAGACTGCATTACATAATTGTAATAAATATTGTAATGTGCCTTCTCATAATAATAGTTTTAATAAGTTTAATAATGATAAATGTACATTATCTATAAATTTGAATTTCTTGTAAGATGAAAACATGGATCAAAGTTTTCTGTGTTTATTATATTCCTTAAAATGAACTATTTTCGCATAGCTTTCTTTTACTTACCAAATCAGACACTGAATTAGGTGAATATTGTTATATAGAAATGGAAATAGTGATATTAAATGTCCTGAACTTTGTTTCCCTGAGAAAATGAAAAAATAGCAGATAAATCTTCATTAGTTGCTTGTGGATTATGGCCGACTGACTGCACTAGGATCCTAATCCTATTGGGGAATACCTTCCTATTCCTAAGGGATCCTAGCCAGTATTTATGTGCAATTTCTGGAAAAAAAAATCCACGGAAAACTCCGAACAGCTAGATCAACAGGCACGACCAGGGTATGAGCCTGGCACCTCCCACCATCCAGTTTCGATAGCAGAACCTCTCAGCCATTGATGGAGAGATAAATCTTCAAAAAGTGATAAAAAATAGTCAAATTAAGTTTTTCTCAAAGGTTGTAAAAACCCTGGTAAAAACATGCTTTTCCAAAGACAGTAAAAACCGGTAAATACCGTCCAACCCTGTTATGGATAGCATTCTTCATGTCAATAATAGAACTCAGCTACATTTTAGGGGGGGTACTGACACCCCCCCCCTCACTACGCCACTGTATAAAGGGTATCCCATGACTTTTGTCACCTCAGTGTATTTCTTTCGGCAAATTGATTTACTTTGGAATTCAATAAATGTCACTAGAGTTGTATAATGTAATTTAAATAAAGATAATGATTTAGGAAGTGCTTTTAATTTGAGTATTTTTATAGAATTGTAAAGTGTTTTGAATGATTTATTATAAGAAAGTAATTTCTGTTGAGTGGCTTTAAAAGTCAAGGTGTTTGACTGCAAGTGGTAAATACCTTTTTATACCCATATTATTGATCTTACCTGATTTATTCTTTGTACTGGTGATCTATGCCATTATTTATAAAAGTTTATTCACTTAAGCTGTATTTGTTTATTCTTAGGTGAAGTACTTCGGATGCCATGCTAGCCATGACGTGCCATTTAAATCACAATGTTGTCAAAGTTAACCGAAAAAAAGGAAAAGAAATCAAGTAGTATGCCCTGAAGCTTTCAAAATGTATGGGAGGTGTAGACTTGGCTGACCAAAGAAGAAAGTACTACAGTGTAGCCAGAAAATCGTTGAAATGCTGGTACTACCTTTTTTGGTTTTTGCTGGATGCAGCAATTGTTAATTCCTTTATAATCATGATGGTGACGAACTTTCCAGAGGAACGAAAACCACCTACTTTGCGTGATTTTCAAATGAAATTGATTGAACAATAAGTGAGAAACTTTTCTTCTAGAAAAAGAGATATTTCAGTAACTGAAGGATTTTATGAACATGAGCATAAAGAATAAAAATTAATGGGAGTAAAAAAACTTGCCCCAAATGCCGTAAAAGTAATGTAAAAACAAAAATGGGACATTTTGTTCAAAGCTCATGGGAGTGTGATATTTGCAAAATATGCTTATGGAAAACATGCTTTTAGATAAAGTATACTAATCACAGTGTATAAACTATTTTGCATTGATATTTGGCAATGAAGATAAACATTTCATAATTAAAAAATTGTGAAATAGAATCAGCCCTTTTAAAACAAAAACAAAAAATTTTTAAATAAGAAAATGTACGCAATTACTGATCAAATCTTGAAAAATCAATATAAGAATAAAAATTGATTGATAACTTAAAGTAAATAAATAAATGTCAACTAATTGAAGAGAAAAATTAAGTATAATAAACTAACAGCATAACCTAACAATTTAACATAAATGTTCGATATTTAATTTTACATAATTATTCATAGTTACTTAAAATTATAATTATTCACAGTACATTCACAAAAACTTATAACTACTTGACAGGCATTTGTAAAATTAGTGCTTTTTTGATTAGTTTGAGTAGTTGATTTTTGAAATAAATGGAAAACTGCACCATTGCCTATTATCATTGAAGGGGGGGGGGCTGTTTCTGTGATTGCTGAAACGAGAGGGAGAAAGAAAGGAAAACTCTAATCTAAAACATTATTTAAATTATGGCATTAAACAATTCTATGCTTCAAGACCACTCTAATATAAGTGCTTCCTTTACATACACACGCACATATATATATATATATATATATATAAAATTTTAGCATTTCAAGACAGATTGCATTTATTTATTTTCTTGAACGTTCATACTTAGAAAGTGAGCTGCAAGTATAGTTTGGCTGCCTTAACTTGGCAGTCGACCTTAGGTGATTTCATTCCTAGAGAGGGGTCGCTCATTGAAAAGTTACTATGTGCTACTGCATAATTGGTTGTAGCTTCTTTCGCCAAGTGGGGAGAATTTCTGGTGATCATCTGGTCTCCCACTCCCCAGAGTGAAAGCGAATAAAAGGGCACACCTGCCCCGCATGCTCATTCTTCATTGTGCTAGAAATTTCCTGTATCCGCAATAAGGTGCCAAATACGGCTACCTGATTTTATCCCGAAGGAAAACCTGTTGCCTAATTTCCCCAGTGGACTCACCAAATTCACGTGACCGACTGTCAAGTTAATGTAGCAGGACTACACACTACAAGTTACATTCCAATGTCAATCTGTTGTTATAAGCAGTTACATTAGACCTTCTTCGGAATATCACCCCTTCAAAAAGGGAAGTTCCCGATTGTCAAAAACTAGTGATGAATGTGCTCGCTTTCATTAGATGGGGGGGGGGAGGCATTTTCCGGCTATTTCTGTCTGAACCAATGGATGTGAAGTTTCCTTGGGCCTGGGAGCCAAAGAGTTAAAGCATCCTTTACCTTTGAAAGTGTCTTGTTAGTCTTCATTTATGGATCATAACAGTATTTTACTACTGAGATTGTGATTCGGAATGAAGATTTTATTCGAAAAATTATTTCAAAATGCACTTTTTACTAGTCATTTTTAAATGTTAATGGTTTTTTTTTTTTTTTAATTAAGAGATTGCTCTTAAATTTGACATGCAAGATTTTTGTTGGGTCTGAAGAGGATATGTAAGTTTCATTTTTTAAATTTGGTTGTGGGAGCAATGTGGTTGTCATTCCATGAATGTTCATTGAATACTTATATCATCTGGCTAATCACAGATGAATTCAATTTCTTTTGTATTTGCTTGAGTATTTAAAATGGCTGTCAGTTGAAGGACTTAAATACGGTTTTTCATTTCCAGAGTTCCAGATTTCCCTTTACATATAAACAAACTTTACTTTATTGTATTGGTATCGATTGTACAATTTTGTCATAAAAATATAATGCAATTTGTTTTTTCTTTTAGTTGCTGTAAGGGAACATCCACTAATAAAGGAAGTAGTGTCGAAAATCGTAGAAGATATAATAAAACTGGCTCAAACATGCTACATTCAGACAGAATTTTAAGAAGAAAAAGCTCCTTGAAAATTCAATTTGCTTGTGTATAATATTTTAAATATTTTAAAAATTGACGAATAAATATTTAAAAAATTGACAATCTTATTTCTTTTGTTTAAGATACCTTAACTCCATTTTCAGAAAACATTCTTTTTTTCTTCTTTCGGCTTTATTGACATTGATTTATATCATCTAGATTAGGGGAATAAATTAAGGTAAAGTACCAAGAAGGTTTTTTTTTTTTTTTTTTTCAAATGTTTGTGTGTGCTAAATTAGGTATACGTGACATAATTGCCATCTGCAGTCTAGATTTGATGTAGTATGAAAAGAATAAATAAATAAGTCGTCAAGCCTGTGAGTATTAAAACTTTTAGCAAAGCTGATACGTTAATAGTATGTTAAAAAAAAAAGTATTTACTCTGCAATGCAGTAAATTGATTTATGAGACATAAATCAATTGATTAATGTAAACTTTGTTTAAAGTGTGCCATTAACTAAAAAGTTCGTAAGTTCCTGAATTTTTAAGAAAATCCTCGCACATTCATCTTAATATCAATCTTACAACTGAATACTTTTCTTTTAACATTCCTTTGTTGAAATCTCCTGTGTCTTAAGAGTAAAAATTGATCCATTGGTTGGTAATATTTTAAATTTTTAATGTAGTTAAATAATATTATTTTCCAATTTAAAATAGGTATTTTGTATAACAGTGTATAAAATAACTATTTTTTTTACCTATAAAAGCAGTGGGGAAAATTGAAAAAAAGACTGGGAATTTCATTTCATTAAATGTGTAAAAACCTTGCAATTAGTAGTATAGTGGCAATATACATGCATGCCAAAAGTTTCGGCTTTGTCATTTTAATTGGAGGAGTGCATTTTATGAACATTATTTTATATGCATACAATAAAAAAAAAATTAAGTACAAAACTTAAAATCTGCATGTGCCTTATTTGTAACTACAATTGAAAATAATTTTTTTTATGTCAGTGTGAAAGTACATTCTAATAATACACCAACAAAAAGGGCACATTGTATAACAACCAATTCTACTGGTTTTTCAGGGAAACTCCTGGGATTTTGATAAAGAAGTACAAAAATAAATAATAACATTCTAATAATACACCAACAAAAAGGGCACATTGTATAGCAACCAATTCTACTGGTTTTTCAGGGAAACTCCTGGGATTTTGATAAAGAAATACAAAAATAAATAAAAAGAGAAGAAAAGAATACAAACACACACAAAAAAAGAGAAATAATAGAAAACGGAAAAACAAATATAACATCAAAACAAATATTTTTTTTTATTATTAAAAAAAAAAAACCAAGAACAGGACAGCACACATACATATATATATATAATTTTTTTCATTTTCTCTGAAATTCCTAAGTTTATTAGAGTTACATATTTTTCCAATTGCAAATTATTTTTTATTTCCAATGGCAGTAAAAAATATAAAAAAAAAAGTAGCCATTTCCTCAAGAGCTCTCTTACCTCTCAATATTTATAAAATTTTAATAATATAAAACAAGAATTTTTAAAGGTTATATGTTTGACATAAAAATTAGATATTGAATAGAATAGAAAATAAATAATGAATAACTTGAACAGAATAGAAAGTAAATAATCAATAACTAATATATATATACATAAAATACTTATACATCAGTCAGTATTTAAATGAAAGTTGCACAAACAATGTTGTAATATATTTCTAAATCAGAACACCGTTTTTACGAAAATTTTAATAAGCAGCATTAATCCTATTAATTAGCCGTTGATTCAGATAAGCGGAGTAATTTATTTTTTTAAAAAGCTGTAGAATATCGATTATAGCTGCATAAGCAGCTACACAACGTTTTAAGTACGTCCTGCATAAGCAGCTACACAACGATTTAAGTACGTCCTGCATAAGCAGATACACAACGTTTTAAATACGTCCTGCTTAAGCAGCATACAACGTTTTAAGTACGTGTGGAGAACACTGATCTGGACCCAGATTTCGACGATCATTGTACGTGCTTTGTCCGGACATTCTGACGTAAGCGACACCGTAAATCTGTACGGGATGGTAACGTCCTAGCTGAACGTAGAAATTACGGCTTTTGAACCAGTTTGTGCTACTTGGATTGTCTGTCTGTCTGTCTGTCTGTGTCTCGCGTAGCTCCGAAACGGGTGATCGTAGACCTACCAAATTTTGTACGGAAATTCTCCAAGACGGGTCTCGACACACCTCGAAGCGATTTTTTCGAAATTCGAATTAGAAAATGTTTTATTTTATGTTTTGTCCGATTTTTAGCGATTTTTCTTGCGTAATACATAATAACGCCGTTAATTGCACTCGCAAGAAAACGATAGTTACATCATCGTATAGAGGAGAAAATTTTCTTTTATAAACTGTTTGTTCGGACTGTGTAACATAATTTGCAGATTTTTGGGAATTTTTCAAATAAAATTAAATTTGACGCTGACTTTCGTAAAATATTTTTAAAACTGCTGCATCTTGAATTCTATCTGTCATAACTTTTTTATATTTCGGCAAAAGACGGAGCACACAATTAACCCACTTTTAAAAGAAGAACTGAGGAAAAATATAAATTAGGAGAATTTTTAAGTAAAGAAGGATTTTCATTTCAGTAACACCTGCTTATAATTTTCGGTTTGATATCTTGTGGTTTGGTTGTCATGGATACAGTAACAATGATTAAAATTGCCAGTTGAAAAAAAATAAATAAAAACGGGCCCCGCGAGCAGACGATTTCTTTGCTTGGCTTAATTTCCTTTTATAAATACTGGATTTATTTGTGAGAAGAAAAATTAAACTGCATAATATAGAAAAACAATTTAAAGCCTTTATAAATAGCGCTCTCTTATCTCTTTTCTTTTTGTAAAGGGTTGCAAGAGAGGGTGACGTATTTAAAAAAAAAAAAAAAAAATGTCCATTTCATGTATTGTCTGAGGTATTTAACGCTAAAACGTGAACCTAAAAGACAGCATGTCTGAGGAAATAAGACATTTTGAAAGTGAGAAGCTCACTGCAAACGGTCCATTTTCACTTTTTTTTTATACCGAATGACGCTGACATAGTTTTTGTGTGTGTGTGTGTGTGTGTCATTATATTGCAATGATCTCAGGTTATTACATATATGACGCAAATTTTAAGTCAAGAGTGAAATAATTTTGCTTTTTCTAGATTCCACATCACTGGAATTAATTCGAATTACACATGTGAGGAAATTTTTCGTTTCCTACCGTGCGAAGAACGGGCACGCAGCTAGTATTTAAATAAATAAAAGAACCACATACCTCAAATTTTATTCATAAACAACGTAACATTATTCCACCTAATATTATATCCCATAAATTGAATCCACCTCAAACATTCAAACATGCATATTAACTGTAGATCAACACACGCTATATATATTCTGCACATCTCCCAACAAACATTTTGAAACTTTTTGTCGAATTTCACTTTTAAAGGTTAAAAGTTACATTCCTTAAACCAATCAAATAATTCCTCAAAATACATTCGGTTACGATTAAAAAAATCAACCAATCAGAATTTACTTTCTACACAGCAAGATACAACAACTCAACTTCTCCACCAGGTTGCTAGAGAATTCCAAAACAATCGCTACGTTTACCGTCCTGTTTACTAAGTCCCAAGTTGGCGACGCATCTTGCTTGGCGATGGTCACCCGCTTACGGTATTATCCCCCTGTACTACATACTGAAATAAACGATAAATCTGTATCGGTTTCAAAACTTTAAGGAAAAATTCTTAAAAATTGGAAATTTTCGCAAAGCGTGTCACTCTTCGAAAAATCTTGCAGCTCAGATACATGTTTAAGAATTTTTTCTGAAAATTTCACAAAAGCCAGAGCTTTTTCGGTTATTGCAGTGTGTAAAGCAGCTTATGAAAAACCATCTGGAAATTTTTGGAGACCATGGTGCTATTAGTTTATTTCAATTTGTGTACAAAGACTAAAAACAGAGTTTTCTTCCTTCGACATACATTATTAATATGTTTAAATTGCTTTTCTGATTATGAGAAAGTGATTAAGGAAAGCAAATGAAAGGGGACGCAATATCAGCTTTCCGTGCGAAGGGGCGTAAAATCAGCTCTCGCCTACGCCAAAAAAATGCCTAAAACCATCCCTGAGTACGAGCTAGCAAGAGTTCACCTCTGAAATTCATTTATTTAATCAATAAATGAAATTAAAATTCAATAATATAGCCCAATTTTACAATTAAAGAAATCAGCTTTAGCCCCCAGTCACCTACACACTATTTCATACACCTACATCTATTTTGACCCCCCCCCCAGTTTTTTTTCTGTGGTCGTATTTAAATAATATAACAAAAACAGTGAAATTATAAAAATAAATGTGTGAGGAAAACTAATAAAATTATCTGTGTGAATAACTATTTGCTATTATCACCGCTAGATGGTAGCAGCAAAAAACTTAGTCCTCAACTGAAAACAAAGCTTGGAGCGGAAGGAGTGACACCCCCCCCCCCCAGACATTTTAACTTCCATAAAATGGATGTGTATGTGAATCTATCAACTAGCCGCCCCCTCCCCCACCCACGAAATTGCATTAATCCGTCGCTGGTCAGTCTCAGTCAGTCAAGATATCCTTTGCTTTCGCTGTTGGTGAAACTTCAGAAATTAAAGTTTGAAAATTTTTCTAATATTTGAATTTAATAATTTCTAAAGTAGAAGAATATTAAATTTAGTGGGATTTTTTTATGGACAGATTAATATCATGATTTAAATCTAATTAGAAATTATTGATATCATTAAAAAAAACAATGTGAAAATTTAATATTTTTAATAAGTTTATTGTATTAAAAAAAGTTAATTATGATAAGGGATTATTATATAAAGAGATTCTATTACTCCTGTTACTGTATAACTTAATTTAATAAAATTATTTCTTATTTAAGTGAATGTTCATTTCAAATAATTTAATACAGAATGCCAAAAAGTTCCAGTACTCATGACATTCTTATTTATTATTCACAATACAACAAATTTAAAACGATTATTTTTATGCTATGGTAAAAAGCACTTGTAAGATCATATAGCAAAAAATACTGAACTTACATTTATAAAAAATGTCTTTCATTATTATAAATGTCTTACATTTATAATAATGAACTTGTCTTGTATTTCATTTTATAAATGTAAGTTCATGTAATTTAATGCACTTACATTTGTTAAAAAAAAAATAAAATAAATAAAAAAAAAACGTCCCTTTCTAAGAGGCAAAGCTGAACTCGTTTATGCAAATCAAAGTGCTGGGATTTGATTTTGGGAACACGGTCGATTATCTACACGAGGGATCTAAGACGAAGGGGAAGGGTGACCTTCTTGGGGTCTTTCTGAGGGGTCGTAACGAAGTTTAGGAGAAAACCACAGGAAAAGTCCGAACGACTAGGTCGACGGACGTGATCTGGGTTTGAACCTGCCACTTTCCGTCTCCCAGTTGAGAGCGCTACGCGTTCGGCCACAGGTTGGACTAACGTGCTGGGATAGACTTCTTGTCTCCTTTGAGTAAATGGCAATTTTCAGATCATCTATCGTTTGAGGATTACCTGCATAAATTTTGTTCTTTAATATCCACACGGAATAATATCTAGGATGCTCAGATCAGGGGATTGAGGAGGCCAAAGTTTTTTTAGATGAGTCAATCACCAAAAAATCTTCAAGCTTATACGTGGTTTCATTACTTGTATGGCTTATTGGAACAAAGAATCTCGTTCATTCTTTTCTAATCTAACAATGCAACAAATTTCTGACTAAGTTCTCTGTAAACAGGTACTGCATCATTTTGATATTCATTTTGCCAAACATTTTTGCATCTTTCGTACGATTTTCATTCAAAATATGCCTCAAACAGCCAAATTACCTGAATACGAGATAAGTTCATTTCACTATGAAGAACAAAATAATATAGACCTTTATTCTCGTTCTTTATTCTTGAACGCAAAAAGAACAAAACGATTGATTCCGCCGCAAATGGGCTGTATTCGTTAGAAGTATAAAGCAATTACAATCAAATAGAAATAATTTATTTCTGCGAATCCAAGCTTTATATCAAAGTACAACCATACAAGCGATATAAAAATCTGAGAGTTTTCAGAGGCGAGGTTGGACAGAGCACACACAAACTCGCCAAAAAAAGCGCCAAACGTAGGAGACTCGTCAAGGCGCAAGCATACCCCCCGCATTGAAGGGTTCTTCAATACAAAATTGCATAATAATAATAAACACAACAATTACAATGCAGAGTTACAGATTCTTCCGATACATTCAATACAATTGCATAAATGAGCAATAACATTTTTTTTTCTCAAAATTCTCCAGATTACAAAACAAAAATGTGATATATACAAAATACAGTAATTCAAAGTTTTAAATTTAATTAATAGGCAAAATGGCTAATTTGGTGATGGGTCTTTCTACGAAAGTACCATTCTGCAATCTTAATTGAACAACTCTAATTTCCCCATCACTTCTAGGGAATTTCTTGATAATTTTTCCTATCACTTAATGTGCGACTGGAAGGTTATCTCTTTTATAAATCAACATCATTTACCATAACATTGTCCTTTTCAAGTTGTCGTTCATTACGAGCTTTCAAATAATTTAAGTAGTCTCTTCTCCAGGACTACCATATATTTTGAACAATTTGTTCGTTTCTGAAATTTACTAAGTTTATTAACATTTATTTCTGTCAAATCTGGATCTACTACTGCATCAATAGGGCGACCTATGATTAAATGCCCAGGGGTAATAAGTTCAAAATTATCTATGCCGGAAGAAAGAGGAACTGATGGTCTAAAATTTAATATCCCTCTATCTGAGCAGTTAGGATAGTAAGGAATTCTTCCAAAGTCAAGCTTGTTTTCCCAATAACTCGTTTCAAATGAAATTTGAAGGATTTTACGCAGGCTTCCCAAATTTCGCCGAAGTTTGGAGATTTGAGGGGAATAAAATTCGAATCAATGCTTTCAGTGGCTAAAATTGAGCTTAAATTATCATCTGGGTGGCTAACTAAATTGTGTAGATGTTTCAGTTCTTTAGAGGCTCCACTCCAAACTGTCTTGCGGATCTGTTGGTGAGCTGTTAACTGTTTTGTAAGCAGTAAGGAACTTTTTTGTTTTCTGCTTAAACAGTGTTAGGTGATCCGTTTTGAATATTACATGTACAAATCTAAGAAGTTAAAAAAAAAAAAAAATCCAAGAGGTTGGGAAAATAGTTGTATGGATTTTGAAGCCCCTACGTGTTCTGGACCCCTCGCATTCGTCTCGCCATGCTTCCCGATTTTTACGGCACTGACTCCAACTTGAACTGCAGGCAGAATGAGCAACGAATATCTTGCATTCAAAATGGTTAAAATCAGCTTCGTGGGTAGTACTTTCATTACGAGCGGAAGTGACTAAGAGACATTGCATTAGTCCAAGCTCGCAGGTACCAGAAAGAGAACAGAGAATGCCCTTTTAGAACTGGACTTCAGAAGATTCACAGATAATTTTTGTTTTTTAACAGAACTTCCATTAAAAAACAGAAAAATCCTTTATTCACCAATAAGGGAGATTTGAAAACCAGGTTGATATTGTCTGTGAAATTCAGATTTTTTATAACAGTGTACTGGAACTTTTAAGAAACATTGTATCTGCATGCCTTTTTCATATAACATTGTTTTTTGTCTTATAATTGCATGTACAGCTGCGGAAAAAAAAGGCCCACTTGCTCTTTATTTCGCCATCGTTCGTCGTATAGCAAAGTTATATATACCATTCGTTTGCAAATAACGCGTACTTTATTTTACTATTAATTTAATTTGCATAAGGGGCCGTCTTCATATTTAATTCTGCATCAACTTCGTTTTTCTCAATGGCAACCCCATATTTTGACTTTATTAAACG
This sequence comes from Cheiracanthium punctorium, assembly GCA_038373885.1. Lineage (NCBI taxonomy): Eukaryota > Metazoa > Arthropoda > Arachnida > Araneae > Cheiracanthiidae > Cheiracanthium > Cheiracanthium punctorium. The sequence goes on along the minus strand of JAWZYV010013651.1, from coordinate 178,426 downwards.
AAAGAAAACCTTCAAATTACCCTAAATATAAATTTTCACCAATTTTCTATGATAATTTCCGGAGATATTGCGAATTCATTTTTGCGCGTTTTTAAGGGACTTTCTGCAAACTGAAAAACGCTATTTGTAGGTTCCGAACTTTTCGTCTTTCATTTATTTCGCTCGTGAGAATTAAAAGAAATTAATATTATTTTCAAGGAAAATATTGTTCCCATCTCTCTTAAAGTTTTTTGTACTGAGAATATCAAGGGTAGAATAGAATATTTAGTCTGTGGTCTAAATGACCCGTGAGTTCATAACTTCCTTGGTTCGTACACAATATTTAAGGGAAAAATGCAAAATGACTGCTAAGGATTTTGAAAACCTTTGTAATTTTGAAATTGTTATTCAGTGTTTCCCTTGATGTTTCTCTTAGACAGCTGAAATGTTGGCAGGAGTTAGAGGCTGCTCCCTGCTCTTCTGACTACAAGCATGAATATTGCTCGACTCAGCTATGGTCGAACTTAAAGAATGGTTTCATGATTGAAAATTTATTTGTTTGAATTTCATGTAAAAAACGCAATTACTTTTTTGCCGACCCAATATTATCACTGTGTTTGTTATTTCACTTTCTTCATTTAATACTATCGCCTGCAAAGTGCAATATTCTTAAGACTTTTGGCGGTATTTTAATTTATAGTTAGATGAAAATTTTTTTACAGAAAAACGTTATTTTGAATGTTTGATAAAGTATGGGGAATTCCAAAGACCTAATGTTTCCGATATTAAAAAAGGTCACATTCATGCCTGGAAAGTTGAGGATGTTAGTTTTTCATAAATAGGACGTTGTATTAGAAGACATACATCTACTGCATCTAATTCTATAGCTGGAAAATATTTTATTTGGGGGAATATGGTAGCGGACGCAACAATACACGCTTTATAGAATCCCCAACAAACTGTAAAAACCTCTAATTTATTTGCTTCAAAATTTGATATTTTTAATACTGGCATCTTTTACTGTGTTTTTGCACAAAATAAATCTAATTTACATTTATTTTATGCAACTTTCAAAAAATTTTCACTTAATAAATTTATATATGGTCCCTTAACTTATGAAAATAACACATTTTATTTAATATAAATTAAACTACTGAACGTAAAAATTTGAAATTTTGCACAGCCATGTAATATTAATTTCTATCTATTTCCATCGAAATTTGGCTAGGTCGCTATTCATAATTTTTTTGAATATTAATTTAATAATTCGTAATAATGATTTATTAAAAATCATAATAACATTAAATTATGTTTGGGTCGTTTAGTTCTAATAGTACGAATAAAAATCAGCTTCTTACTACCAATATTATATGAGATATGAATTGAAGTATGAAAAAATGCTTTAACATAGGGGGAGGGGGATTTTGGGTGCTCATAACTCACTCATTTTCTGTCCAAATTTATTGAAAATTGGTGTCCGGGGTTAAAATGAGCTAAATTTTTGAAATATGAAGTGAAATCTAGGGGTTGCTATTGAGACAAAAAAGTTGGTGCGAATTATTATGTAGATGGCCCCTTATGCAATTTTTATGCATAGCAAATTAAAGTGTGCGTCAATCGTAAACGATTGGTATCTGTAACTTTGCTGTGCAATGAACGACGGCCGAAAAATGTACAAGTGGGCCTTTTTTTTCCCGCAGCTGTACACTAAAAAAACCTGGTTGAAAGTAAAGGAAACCGAGTTTTTCTATTTTAAAAAAAACAAGATTTTTTTAAACCCTGCATATTTAGTAACCAAAAAAAACCTCATTTGGTCATAATTAAATTATTTCTGTGTAAAAACCATTTGTTATAAAATTTCATTCTAACATTCTACTATTTATTAATGTAATGAATTTATAAATACTTATTTCTAATCTAATAATACAAATGAATATCTAATTGGTAAAATATAATTGAATATTTTTTACAAATAAATATAGTTTTTCTTAACTTATAGCCGTTTGTAATTAGTTTTTTAATTTTTTAACTTTCCTCTATGATATAATATAAAATTTAACAAAATTAATATTGTATTTCACTTATGGCATTAAATTTACTTTCTGTGTTTTTTAACGGAATAATTACATTCATTGCAGAAATATATGAAGTGTATTTTAAGAGTCAAAATACGGATGATGAAATCATGGATGAAACAGAGGCTTCTCGGTCTTTTCCCCTCCTTCTCCTCCCCGGCTTTTTTCTTTAATGGAACTTTCAAAATCTACCCTGAGCTGATTTCAGAATTGTACAGATATTCAGAATTATACGGAATTATTTCAGAAACGAATGTTGATTCAGCACTATTTGCTTTGCTGCATGATAAAATGGAATCGGCTTGCAGTAATACTACTTAAACTGAAAACTACTTATGCACTGATGAATTCTGAAATGATCAAACTGCCTTTTGAAACCGCAGCCATAATACAAACAGATTGGAATTTCTCAACTCTATTTATTGTTACAGATTTCTAGGTCTTTCTGCCCTTAACGGTTAAATATAGCTTAAAAATCGTATTCTGCGAGTCAAATAATTTAATTTTGCATTTTGTTGCATCAAAACCGGTTAACTAGATATGGAGTTTTGGGTTTCTACATTGCTTAACAAAGGATTTTCTCGAAGTCTCGAGAAAGAAATATTGCTGCTAGCGCTTAGCTGACCTCACTTTTGGGACTTAATTTTGGCGTCAAATTTGGCGACACTTCGCAAAAAAAATCGCCAAGCTGGGCGACATTTAGTGCGATTTTTCCAATGGGGCCTGTAATGTTAGTTTTTCTGCAGTAGTATTACACATTAGCCATGTTTGTCTCATTAACATTTCTATGAGTAATCAAACCGCGATTGTGTGGGATCTTTCTAGAGATGCCGATTTTTCTGGATTGTTGACGTAGACTTTAAATGGCAAAGTGACTAGGAAAGTTTAGTTAGTCTGCTGTTGATTGCCGTAAGATGCAGATGTCGTACTGCTGAGAGCATAAGGCTCTGTATTGGCGCTTATAGAAACAATATTTTGCTTGTTTTGAGAAGCTTATTTTTTAATTCTGTGTGGGAATTCTTCGTTACTGAATCCTGAGGGGCTGTTTATGTTTGTTCTCATGAATTTCCACTGAATTTTAACCTGTGTAATTATTTTGTTGAGTGTGAAATACAGCATTTCTGAAAGCTTCTGTACTAAGTGAACTGTAATTAGCAAGTTACAGGCTGTTAGTGCCTGTGAATTTTGTACAGCAGAGTATTCGACGAAGTTCTAGAAGCAATAAAATCTGTATTACATCCTGACAAGTGGACTGTTTCATCTTAAATAGAAAGAAACACTCAAGTAATAGTTTGAAATATTCCGATACTCGGAGCTAAACTTGACGTGAGAACTGTTGATCCCCACGGCTATTCGGGCTAATCTTGCGGCATTTACCGTGGTTGCCGCGAATTATTTCGAGCCCTGTCACAGGGTGATCTTAAATTCATGGTACAAACTCGGTGGGGGAAGTAAGTTATTCAAAAATGAATGAATCAGAATCACACAGCAATGTGGGTTCTCAAATTTCATCTTCATGTGCTTGTCAATAATCACTTTAGAAGAAGTGTTGAAGTAACAATGAACTTTTCTACCCGGTTCATAAAAGATTTACGAATCTTTCTCAGAAAGCTCTTGATTAAAATGAATAGTTTCACTCCATTTCATTTTATTGGCGAAATTCTCGAGCACAAGCCCATTGTTTTTGAAACACAAATACGAATGTATACGAACATTCCTTCCAAAGGGATTTTTAACAGGTACACTAAGACGAAGTTTGTGACCCGATACTGCTATGTGATTCTCGTTCATCTTTAAATAGCTCCCCCCCCCCCCCCGCTCCGGCTAGAAGATGAACCATGAGTTCGGAATCACCCTAAGTATGCTTATTTGTATTTTTGAACAAAACTCCTTTAATTTCCCTTATTGGAAGATTGATTTAAGACGTTAGAAAAAATATTTAATTAAGCTGGAATTTCGACAAAGTATCATGAAAAGTTTTTCATTTTGTACTTATTAAGTAACCGTGCTTGCATTTAAATTTACACTTTTTGAGATCTCAACCCCTCACAAATGAAAAGTGCTGGTAGCGACCCTGAATTGAGTTGAGGATGTAGTATATATATACACAGGGTTACTGGTAACGTGGCGTATTCCTTTTAAAACGTGATAGAGGAGCCAAAATGCTACAATTCTCACCCCCATATGTATGGCCAAAAGTCAATAGTTTTCAGGAAAATTGAATTTTAAACACAGAAAAAAAAAAAAAAAAAAAAAAAATCTGTTAAACTGACAGAAAAAAACTGTCAGCCAGGACGCCAGTTTATTTCCGTATATTTTACAGAAGTCTTTATTTTTTTCTGCATACGATTTCTGTAAAATAAACTGAGAATCTGTAGCATTTACGGAAGACTCCAGTAAAAAAAAACAAACAAACAAACAAACAAAAAAAAAAAAAACAGAAATAAACTGGCGTCCTGGCTGACAGTTTTTTTCTGTAAATTTGACAGACTTTTTTGCAGTGAACTTTTTCCTTGAATAACCCAAGATTTGACATTCGAGTGCAAATTAAAAAAATCTACCTATTAAATGAATTTCATTTTAATTTATTTTTAAACCTCAAACTCTAAAACTAACGTAATCATAAAAAGTACAAAACTACTTTAAAATTTCAAGTCACAAGTCATTACATGTGTCTTTTTAATTTTTAATTCTTGTGTTTCCTTTCAAAAGATCGTATTTTTTAAAATAAATAAAATAGTAGTAAGGTACAAATAACAAATAAAATTTCTCCCATGAATCAACTATCCAAAAATTTATTGATGTCCATCCAAAGACATGTAATTTGTAAAGAAGGGCGAGTTTTAATTAAAGCAGATAAAAACGCCAAAGGATGCACTCCCGTACATTCTTTAGGATAGTTGGCCAACGAATCAAGTTAACACCGTATTTTGATTTTTTTTTCATAGCTGACCTCCTAAGCTAACGTAATCATGAAAATTTATAAAAATACGTCAAAATTTTAATTCACGCGCGCGCGCGCTTTACATGTATTTTTTTTTTTAATTTATTTACATTTTCCTTTCAAAAAATGTTGTTTATCTCAAAAAATACTATCTTAGTAAACGTACAAATTAAAAATACAATTTGTCCCATTAATCAGCTATTCAAAAACGTATCAATATCCATCCAAAGACATGCAGTTCGTAAAGAAGGGTAAGTTTTACTTACCGCAGGTAAAAACGTCAAAGGATGCAGCTCCGTTCATTCTTTAGGATTGTTGATCAACTGTTCAAGTTATCGCTATTTTTTAGATTTATTTTCATAGCTGATACTATAAATAAGCAAACGTAATCATGAAAAAGTAAAAAAGTACTCAAGATTTTGATTCACGCACTTTAGATTATTTTTTTTCTACTTATTTATTGGCATTTTCCTTTCAAAAATGCTGTTTATCTCGAAATATACTATTGCAGTAAACATACAAATTAGAAATACAATTTGCACCATTAATCAGCTATCCAAAAACGTATTATGCCCATTTAGAGACATGTAATTCAAAAAGTAAGGTAAGTTTTAATTAGCGCAGGTAAAAACGACGAATTAGGTACCAACGTATGTAGGATGGCTGGTCAACCAATCAAGTTATCACTGTTTTTATGTGCTTAAAACCTTAGCAACATCAGATTGTGAATCTCAAATGGCTTTGTGCTGTCAGGGTAGGCCCAAAAGGGTGCGAATGTAGTCGATCGCCTAAGGCCCCCCGCCTGGTTCTTTTCATTTGTTGTTGTTGCTGTTGTTTTTATCACATTACATCGAGCTTCGTAGACGGTTGCAATATATCCCGAAAAAAAAACGAGAAATAAAGCTAATATGTACCAGCAATGCTAGTAGTAACTTACATAAGACATGGTAAAAAAGAGGCCCCGCTCGCCCATTGGGCCGGTCCCGGTGCTGTGTCGTCGTGTTAATTTCGATTCTTCGTCGCGTAAGCACGTTTTGTGTTTACTAGTTGTCTGCCAGTGGTCGAAATGCGACCATAAAGCATTATTTTTTTTAAAATTTGAGTGTGAATAAAGTTTTTCCTTCAAAGAATGTCTCACCATTCCATATACACCGGAACCTACTAAAGTGACCTCCTCGGCTAAGAGACTATCTGTCTTTAGTGACCACTTTGGTACAATTTCACTTTACAACCCCCACACTTTTCAGTGAAGACTGCTTTTTTATAAAAACTCTATCACATTTTGCTAAATACAAAGGCAGCTCCAGCGAATGAGTCATAGAGTCATCTCCCTCTACCGACCTTGGATTTCACGCATTCAGTTTGCATTTCGAACAATTTAAGCTAATCTAAAAAGTCTAGTGGCCCCCTCCGAAAATTGAACCTGGAACTATCCTCGGCTAAAGACCCCATTATGTTTGGAGTTATAAAATCTTAAAAAGTTGAATGATTCAAGTCTACTTGCTGAGGCGTACCACTGACCATGTATGAAACCTTGCTGACTCAATAAATTTGTTCTTTTTTTTTTTTTCAATGATTGCCGCCGCATACAAAAAAGGCGCCAAGCACATTTTAGTCATTGGCGTATTACCAAACTGGGGAATAATTTTACTTTTTGCAAATTTTGTTGTAATAGTATAGCCCTATAGTCCTGCTTAAACTAAGTGTTGTTATTTCAAAATTGACACAACAATGGAACCTTCGGCCTACTTGACGCGAAATACTGCGTACCAAATTACTTCTCTCTTTTTTTACGGTGCATTAGCATACAACACAAAAATTTTAACATTCGCACAAACAATTCCATACGAACTTTAACTGTGCCGAATTTCGGGGTCATCCGTTCGGGCAGTGCGCTGCAAAAGGGACACTAAGGTTTTGCTTAGCGTATTTATATATACATAGATTTGGCTAATCAACTATTCATTCTTTGTAGAAGTTTGTTTCCTAAGTCAAATTGTTTAGAGTATTTTGTCAAAGTTTCATAACATTACATTCATATAATTTTTTTCAGTTAGGATGTTTTGCAATAAAACAAATTCTAAAAAATCTCATTTTGAGAAAATGTTGAAACTAAACTTAAATACTATGCTTTATACCTATGAGATGACTCGTGCTATAATTCCTGTAACTCAAGTCTGAGCAAGATATTAACAAAATGATAAGCCAATTTAGAAAGCTAAAACATCCAGATTTAATATTAAGCCGAAAATAAAATTGGATTCTTGTCCGAAATCTACACTTTAAAGGTAAACCGAGTCCTTAAAATGCAAAATACACCAGCACTAAATTTTTCTTAAGGCAGTAATTTTAATTTCTTACGAAAGAATTATTTTTGATTGCTTTCGTGAACAACTTCTATGAGTAAAAATTCTTTGAGAGGTACTACATCTTGACAGCCTAAATCGATCAGATTCTTTTCATTCTTACACATTATAGAATTTAAAGTCATCAATTTATAGTATAAGGTAATATTCATATTTCTGTGTTTCTCATTAATTCTCTCCTGAAAAAAATAGCCTCCTCTGAAACTTCATGATAGTAAGAAAAGACGCTGTGTAGTGTACATAGGCAGAGGCGCAGAGAGCCCAGTCGGGGCCCCGGAGATAAAATCTTCGGTATCCCTTTGCTATCCAGATACCCTTTCGATCAGGCCCTTATTTTCAACTACGCCCATTAGGCCCGGGGCTAGGGCCCCCCAAATATTAGATCCCCCGAAGACAAAATCTCATTTCAATGTTTCTTAATTTATCTTTTTTAATTGCAGAATTTTATATAACCTTTCTATCCTTTCAAATGTTTTCAAACAATATTTTAAACAAGTTGTCAGTCTGCTCGATAGATTGGATGAGATTTATAGCCAGGGGTTGAAAAAAGTTGTAAATTCTTAGGCATTTTATATACAGATTGAATTTGTTTATTAAATTCATCATGCAAGATAATAGACGGCTGCCATTTTGGGGGGGGGGGGAAGCCCAGACTTTCGGAAGCAGGGCACAGCCTGACAATCATTTACCTTTGGAAATTTCACACTGCCTACATCAGTGTCAGGGAGTCCCCCATCCAGAGTTGTTCCTATAGTCAAGAATTTTCTATAATTTTTGGTGTCGTATTACATCAGTCTTTTATTCCCTATTAAAATTATTAATCATTTAAAGAAACTTTAAATTAATAGTAATTGGAAAATAATTAATAGAATTAAAATTGTTAATTTAAAAGTATTATAATTTAATAAATATCCGTACTCTAAAAAATGCCAACATTTTATTTTGAAGGTTTCGTCACTTCCATAAAGAAACTGTATTTGGAACGTTGACAACATTTTTGCATGGCATGTTACCTCAGTATTGAAAAAACTAATTTTTTTATTCATAGTACTTCCATTCAAGCAGGCAGCCAAAAAATTTCAGAAGTCAAAACAACTGGAAAGTTCAAAATTTCTCATAGAAAGTCTTAATCTTTAACATTTTGTTAAGGAAAAATCAAAATTTATTTGGTTGGGTGGGTCCATAGTCTCTCCTCTGACTATGCCCTTTCTTCCACTATTTAACAGTGTCTCAAAAAAAAAAAAAAAACTTTTAAACTTTTCTTTAAAAAGAAGACTAAATCACTAACACTCCTCGTTTATGTGAAGTTGGTGGATTATGCTCTAGCTGGTTTTTGTAATTTTGTTTTAAAATTAATTGAAAACTTCTGGGGACATAATCTGTATTTGGACATTTTCTTTTTTTTTCAAAATTGACAACACACAATTAAGTATTAATAGAAGCAGCAACAGTAAGGCCCCTTCCCAAGGTGAGGCCCTGGTGATATTTCCCCTGCTCCCCCTCCCTCTCTGCGCCACTGCACATAGGCAAATGTAAAACGCATTTGAGGTAGTTGATAATCCCGAGATACATTATTGTTTTCAAGAGATATAATCAAGGTACGAGAGAGAAATTGCTTCTTTCAACACTTTCAATTTGCCGCTTTCAATAACATAGTTAATGATTGAGATAAAAAGTACAAACAGATGATACAAAGCTACATTATTTCATTTACGGCAAAGCGTTGCGGCTCGCTACGAAAATTTTAGAGAGTTACCACCCTTTCTCTTGCTAGGGGTGAAGTTGGAAAGTACAATTACTTTCCCTTTTATTTGTACAGCAGTTTTCGTCTTACTTTCAAATCGCGAATGAAGCTGTCGTAATCCGTGTGCTGTTCTCGATTCTTGAACATCAGCGTGACCTCGAAGGAAGCGAAAGCGAGGCGATCTACGGGAAGCTGAGGCCACATTGCTGTTTAATTCGCTTTCGTTGACCTGTCTACCTACATTCGGCGGTGAAACTCGCTGCTCAGAGAGACCGCTTTCGATTTCTGAACGAGAATGGCCGAGAGGAAGGAAGCTCCCGTGCTGGTTACTGGTGCTTCGGGCTTCATAGCCCTGCACATCATACAACTTCTGCAGCGCGAAGGCTACCGCGTACGAGGTACGGTGCGAAATTTGAAAAATGAAGCTAAGGTAAAGTCTCTGAAAAACCTTTGTCCAAATGCAAAATATGCAGTAGAGCTTGTAGAGGCAGATTTGACCCAAGACAGTGGCTGGGATGAAGCCGCTAAAGGCTGTCGTTATTGCATTCATGTGGCGTCACCTTTTCCGAATGCTCCCCCTAAAAGAGATGAAGATTTAATGATTCCCGCTGTTGAAGGAACTATGCGCGTATTACGTGCATGTGCTAACGCCGGGACAGTCAGACGCATTGTACTGACGAGTTCTATCAGTGCGATTCACGGAGAATCCTCCAACGAGGAGGGCCGAGTCTATACTGAAGATGACTGGAGTGATATATCCTCTCCGGATATGGATGCCTACGCTAAAAGTAAGACAATGGCAGAGCGAGCAGCATGGGAATTCATCAATGCCTTGCCCCCAGAAAAAAAAATAGAGCTCGTGACTGTCAATCCAAGCCTCGTCATGGGACCTTCTATAAGTGGAGTCGTTTGCACTAGCTTGGAACTCATCAAACGTCTCATGGATGGATCTATGCCATTGATTCCTCGGATGTACATTGCAATTTGTGATGTTCGGGATGTAGCCCTAGCTCATTTGCGTGCCATGACAGAACCAGCAGCCGCAAACTGTCGCCATATTATCTCGTCTGCTCATCTGTGGCTTGGAGATATTGCTCACATACTAAGAAATGAGTTTGCTCCTGATGGGTATTTTATTCCTACATGGCCAGCACCTTACTTCAGTTTATACCTCTACAGTTTCATTGACAATTCCACCAAGCTTATACTTCCTCGGATTGGGCAGACATACACCTTTTCCAACAGAAGAATGAAAGAAGTGCTTAAAGTAGATCCTCGTAGCGCCAATGACACCTTGATCGATACTGTACACGGCCTTATTGAATGCGGAGTTGTGAAAAAAACCGAAAACTACAAACCTAAAGATATGAAGTGAATATTGCCGATTATGAATATAGATAAAGTAACCACACTTAATCACATTTTACTCATTTATACCTGCAGTTTAACTTTGTAGCACATCTTAATGCTTCGTGCATAAAATATTACATGCAAGTTTTGGTAGCGTTTATGCGTTGTGAATTATATTTGCGTTTCAGATTAAAAAGACTGTAGTTTTAAAAACCTCACCGAAGACCGACAGAAAAGAAATAATACAAATGTGTCAATCTAAAATATTTGGTTTGTGAAAAGATTTCATTACAGTTAAGTGCTTGAACTTGTACATGGATTTAATAAATTTTAATCACTGTTATTTATACCTAGTGACTGACAGCCAATGAATAATCATCCAGAAACTAAATGCTATCTTAATATACTTTTGATAAAAATATTCTTCTGTTTTATTGACCTGTCATACATAAGTAAAAAATAGTTTTTCGCATTTATTTTAAATTATTATCATGGAACTAAATCTACAAAACAAAGTAAGTTAAAATAAACGTGTTAAAGTAACCGCTTCCAAAACTGATTTTGTGTATAGATATATTATTTTTGGAAATGAATATGATTCACTTAAATGTTGATTATATTGTTCATTCAAAACTTTATTTTAAATTTGTGATTATATTTTAACGCATTATAGATGTATATACTGGTATGTATGTGTGTTATATTCATGATTTCTAATACAATTTTTTTCTTTACTTAATTAATCTATTAATCAAATACATATTTATCACTAGAGTATATCATTTCTTTTATTTCCATGAAATCCAGTATCCTAGTGAGCATGCCGCCCCTATTCAAAACGCAGTTATTTTACATTAAGAAAGATAAATAATGCATAGAATTTGAAGATTCTCCAACACATTTATCCTACTTTTTCATATATAATGTTACATATCGAATACTTAACCTATTCGCTCTCATCATCCACAAAAGACTCTCTTTGTCCACAACTTCTTTCCCTTCTGAGATTAAACCAAATAAAACAGCGTTATTAGATTATTTCTGAGAGATGTATGAGAGGGGCTTAATTTTAGAGATTTATTTTGTGACACTTCGTAAAAGTGGTCTGTCCTTCTCAACGGTAAGCATTTTATCATGAACCTCAGTAATATATATTTTGCTTTGTTTGAAATGAATTAGTATTCCTAAAGTACATTTTAACATTTTCAGATCCTGCGTCCACAGTTGAGAGCTGTTGAGTATACTGTCTTACAGTATGAACGTCCTAATTTATGCACACAAAGAAAAGCCAATTTTCCTAGAACATTTCGTACTCAGGATAATTTATTTTTATTTTTTAATTACAAATTTAATCTCTTATCAAAAGAAAAATTATTTTTGTATTTGGGCGCATTTTTGTATTTTGCACCACTTAGAAAAATAGCTAGGACCGGCACTGGTATTATGTTAAATTTATCTTATTTGAAATATTAATATAGCTAAAATACATATTTTAAACTTTGTTGGAAAGTGTTAAAAATATTGAAGAGCTGTTTTTGAATATGTTATTATTATCGCACTCGGTTTATTTTAGGAATATTTTCAGTATTTTCCTGTATATACTGTTTAATTGATTCTCTAATATACCACTCTGTTCATTATGAGCTAAGTTGAAAACAAAAAAATGTTCTCCCATCTTACTAACCTTTTGAATACATTTAATACTTTTAATGCACGTTAAAACCATTAAAAAAGTATAATTGCAGGGTGTTTTTTTTTTTTTTCAAGGATTACCTGATATGAGTGGCTGGTCTATCGCTATAGGAAGATATTAATCTTTCAACAAATGTGAAAATTTGAATAAAGAAAGGAAAAATTGTTTTTTTTTTTTTTTTTTTTCTTAATGTAAATAGCATGATGCTTTTTTACTTTGGAATGATATTCAAGAATCCTTTGATTATTTCGGTCAGTGGAGCCTGCAAATCAAACTTGCACGCTGTTATGGGTAAAAAAGAAAAAGATACTCCATTAAATTTTATACCGCATAATGAAAAAGATGGTATCAAAACCGCATTATTCACCCATTTATTAAGGGTTTTTTTTTTGTATTTTTATGGGTAGTAACTAGAAATGTGCCAGATATCCGTATCCGTATCCTCGGATTTTTGAAGGAAAAAGATCCTATTGGCGTAACTTGGTAAGCTTTTCGAATATTTCTACGTGGTGGACTTCATCTACCCCCCCCCCCCCCCAAACACTAAAAGGCTCCATTTCTTATTCTTCCTATAGAAAAGAAAGTGTAATTTTTATATACGAAGCTTAAATCTTTCTAGGGAGACCTTAGACCCCCCTTCCCAGTTACCCTATGGTATCTACACATAATTACATATGATTTTTAATGTTTAGATTAGTTGAAGTTAGAATTTATGTACCAAAACCAAATAGTTTTTTTGAACTGCTCTCTGAATTAAAGTACAAGAGGTTCTGTAAATTCGAGGAGCTACTTGGTTTGGTAGTAGCGTTACGATAACTTAATGCTCATAAAATCCCGTTAAGATTATTAAAAATGCCATTTTAACCTTTACATCGTTTTCTTGTTTTACACCTAGTCTGGCGCAGTATGTCCCTTTTGGACCTTGTGCCATTAAACCCCAACCAACCAACTTTAACCTTTACATTATTTTTTAAATCCATACAATACACATGATCTGAAAGCAATCATTGTGTTAGATTATTTCACATATTGTGTATGAAATAATCGCTTCAAAATAATTTCTAAACAAAAAGTTCCGTATCCGCGAATATGACAACTAATTATCCGTTTTCATATCCGTATCTGCAGTTATAAGAAACAAATGATTCGTTTTTATAGCTGTATCTGAGGATATAAAAACAAGCTATCTGTTCTCAGATCCGTATCCACGGATCTAACTTTTTAGCAATCTGGCACACTTCTAGTAATAACGCTTTGATAATGCATGAATTAAGTACGCAAAAATGGAGATAAAAAAAATTCTCCAGTATCAAGGCCGAGCTAGTTTAATCCCCTTTCAGCAGACGTGTTCAAATCACAAGTTACTGCAGTTTGGTTCTAGATTTTTGATATATGCAGGGGTTGCGCTGGCTCTTTTTAACATTTCGCCAATTCATTCGGCAAATTAGATTTTTCCGGACATCATTAAGAACAGCAATGGTCAATATTTTCGCCAAAACGTATTTTCCTTCGCCAAACTAATTTTATTTTCGCAATTTGCGACGTTGGCTATCGACAGCGTGACCCCTGTATATGGATTATTCGATTCCAGCCGAGCCGCTATACATAGGCGTCGATGTACTGGAAATTAGCAGCCCAGGGTGCCTACCACGATGCTATCGGAGAGTATCAGTGAGGGATAGTTTTCACTCACGGATAGTCAAACTCTTCGGATAAAAAGACGCGATCCTCAATTTGGTGCTACCACGAATATAGCGTGTCAAAGAAGTTAGAATTTTTATATCTGATACCGACAGTGTCGGAACTGGGACCGATCAACCAATCACAACACACTGCTTCTTCCCCTTTTTCTACAACTTCTCAAATGAGGGCATTGTCTTCAGAATTTCCAAGGGGTTGGGCGACATCGATCAAGGAAGGAGTGTGCTTTTAACAGGGAGGGGAAACTCAAGCTTACTGAGAAAGGGGAATCTTTTGTGGGAGTGCGTAACACTCCATGATACACACAATAAAACACCCATCCATCTTCTAGTATTCGGGTACCGGAAAGCAGTTCTCGCTTTCATACACTGCAAAAAAAAGTCTGTCAAATTTACAGAAAAAAGCTGTCAGCCAGGACGCCAGTTTATTTCCGTATATTTAACAGAAATGTTCTGTAATTTTTTACAGATTATCCGTTTATTTTGCAGAAATCTTCTGTATGTTTTACAGAAGTCCTCCATAATTTTTACAGATTCTCTGTTTATTTTACAGAAAACTTCTGTGTGTTTTACAGAAGTCTTCTGTAATTTTTTACAGATTCTCCGTTTATTTTACAGAAATCTTCTGTATGTTTTACAGAAGTCTTCCGTAATTTTTTACAGATTCTCTGTTTCTTTTACAGAAATCTTCTGTGTGTTTTACAGAAGTCCTCTATAATTTTTTACTGAGTCTTTCAATTTTACAGAAATATTTTGTGTGTTTTACAGAAGTCTTCCGTAATTTTTTACAGATTCTCCATTTATTTTACAGAAATCTTCTGTATGTTTTACAGAAGTCTTCCGTAATTTTTTACAGATTCTCCATCTATCTTACAGAAATCTTCTGTGCGTTTTACAGAAGTCCTGTGTAATTTTTTACAGATTCTTCATCAATTTTACAGAAATGTTTTGTGTGTTTTACAGAAGTCTTCCGTAATTTTTTACAGAGTCTCTGTTTCTTTTACAGAAATCTTCTATGCGTTTTACTGATTTCTTCTGTATTTTTTTAAATTTTTACAGATTCTCCGTTTATTTTATAGAAATGTTTTGTATTTTTTTTTTTTTAAGATACTCAAGAAATCTGTAATTTTTCCAGATTCCCCGTGTTTTGTCGACGGTATATTTCTGTCAATGTAGCAGACTTTAAAACCATTTTTTTACAGCTTGGTTTAAGGAATTTACAGAAAAAACCAGTTTATTTATGAAATATATTTTGTATTTATAACAACTTTCTTTTGTTTTTAATAATTCAATACCTTACTTAAAATTACTTAAAAAAATTACTTACTTACAATTACTTAAAAAATTCTGTAATTTTATGATATTCTAGCTTCTTTCGACGACCTTGGACCTGTTAAGTGGTAAAAAAATTCTGCTACGAAATGTTAATGAAAATAAATTCTTGAGTATGTTTTGAAATCATAGGTGACATTAATTAATTTCAATCAATTCCATCAAAGGGCATACTTTAAAATTAAGTAACTGTACAAAATAAAATATTAATGTTGAAAAAAGAAAGATTTATAAGAACGATTGTTATCAATCAAGTAAAACAGTAATCAAAGAAGCTGATTTCAAATGAATCAATGCATTTCAAAGCACTAAAATTTATACACAAATCAATGTATCAGGGGTGGGAGTGTAGATGTTCCAAGCATATAGTTTAAAGTTTATTTTTTAATGCTTTCAAAATTATTTCTTGATATCCATCAAGTATCCATCAATTTCTATGTTCATGGGGAGGGAAGCGTATCAGTTTGTCATATCAATTGTCCCTAAATAAATGGTTGGGGTATTTGTAGTAAATGAAGCTAGTGGAAGTATTTACTGTAACGTTTATTTTTTAGGTGATTGTAGGGAAGGCTTATATTCTAGGGAAGACCCTTATTCTAGAGAAGGCTTATTTCAGTATTTCAGACACTTCAGTACTAAAATACAAAAAGTTTCAGTATATTTTAAAAATGATCACTATGCCTTGCCTATGTCGGAGGGTGGGGGGCTCTTTCTTGCACCTTTCATAGGACCCCATGATACCAATGTTTAAGTTATGGTATTAGAATATTTGAGCCTCCCCGAATAAAAATCCTGACCATGGGCCTGCCCTTCCAAATTAAAATGTCAAAATTACCATCTTGTTTTAAAATAGAAGACCGTATGCATCGTTGCTATTGAACATACGAAATAAATTTACTTGATAAAATATTTTTACTACATTTAACAATATGCTTAATTTTCGTCAAATCTTTTTGAAAAAATAATGAATAAGAAAAAAGAATCACATTTTCAACTTTTTAAAAGGGGAAAGCTCAAATTTTTAAGCAATCCTCCCTTTTTAAATGTAAAACTTTTATAAAGAACTGCTTACAGAGCGATCAGATCTGCGCTAATTTTTAATTACTTTCTTACATATCAAGTGTAGAATAAAAAATTTCTATTAATGTTTAGTATTCCTGATTCAGGATATTGGCCACTGACTATACTTATGATTCGAGATTTTGAAATTTAAACGTTGATGATCAGACTGTATAATAAGCAAAATATTAAAAAAATACTTTTATAACTAGACAGTGATATGAAATGGATTTAAAATTTATGATTTAAATTAAATAAACAATTTGTCTTGCACAAAGCCTCACCATGGCACAGTGGTTATATAACTGAAAATGGTAGACGGCCGAAGTGTGAAGGTCCCGGGTTCGGGTTCCATCGCACATCCATCGACATAACCGTTCGGTATTTTTCGTGGTTTTCTCCGAAACTTAGGGTAAATACGGGTTAGGACCCCTTACAAAGACCCCCACAGAGGGTAACTCCCTTGTTTTGTCATTCGGACGAGGATTTACAAGCGGACTTCGAGCCAAGCACTCGAATCCGATATACATGTTCACAACAGCAGCAGCTAGTCATTATAGCGCAAGCGCGTTGCACAGATGTGTGCTTCGAATGCATATACACGTGTTCATATACGCAATATGTATTCAGTTATCACGAGCAGGCACGTATTCAGGAAACATTTTGGGAGGGGGGGAGTCCAAACCGTAAAAAAAGCAGAATTTTTCACAAAAAGACTATCATTATAGTGACAAAAATCAAAATTTTAGGGTGGGGGGGGGGGAGTGTCCGAACTCTCAGGACACCACCTCCCCCCTCTCCTCGTTAAATACGTCATATGAGTTTGCAGATAGTTTTGGATTATGTGCTTTTTCTTTTATCTGACTATGGTTGTTAGTAAACTGAAATTGTATTTATTTAAAAGAAAGAAACGGGGTTTGAGGGGGTGATACCCCCCCCCCTCACAGAGTAAATGTTAACTTAAAATATAGTGAATAAGAATTATAAAAAAAATCTATACATCCCTGTTTAAGAATTTAAAAAATGAATACATAATATTTAAATAAAATATTAATGCCATTGAAAATTTCACAAAGTTATGACAAAGACTGCCAATAATGACCAATACTAAAGATGTTCCGATCACCAGAAGCCAAAACTACCATGTTTGTTCACATAATAGTCGCACTTTTTTGCCAATTTTTCATGTTGAAAGTCCAGGTGCGACTATTATGCGGGTAAAATCTACTATATAATATTGTAACCCTAAAGCTATTTTTTCTGCTTCAAAGCTATTCAAAGCTATTTTTTCTGCGACTATTACGCGAGTAAACACGGTATTCTGCATCAAATGACGATAAACATTGTAAAGAGTTTTAAATCTCCCTGATTTAGAAGAGATTTTTGCAGAATTCCCTGACTTTTCCAGACATAAAATTTCCCAAATCCCTGAATTCCACGTTCCCTGAATTCCAAGTCGCCCCTGAATATACAAAAAACTAGAAAATCCCCACTGTAAAATTACTTCAAATCAAAATCTAGCTGTTTATCTCATACAAATGAAAAATTACTTTTAAAACTGAAGAAAATGATTATTGTTTTTGATAATGACATAATTTGTAGAAAAAAGAAAATCACAATGTTATGAAGCTAGAAATATTTCTTTGACAAGATATACTACTGTGAAGCTAGAAATATTTCTTTGATAAGATATACTACATGCTACACTGTGTGTAGCATGTCACCTTCTTGGTGTTGCTATTTTAATTACCAGTTGTGTATTAATAAAATTAAAAAAACAGTTACATGCTATATACATATAAATTTCATACTTTTTAAAATATTGCCATGGTTTGATTTATTTATGTGTTTACAAAATTGTAGTTAAAAGTGTTTCATTAACTTTGAAAAAAAAATTGTATAACTATGCTTCTTTGATTCATTTTTACTAGGATTAAGAAATAATAGTATGCAATATGCAAAGAGAATTGCAAAGTGTGTACATATTTAAAACTAGATAACAAATATTACAAGGAAATTATAAATAATTTGTAGATACAATTCTTCTGTTCTTTTATAGGTTAAAAGGTGAAAGGTAAAATCATACAAGCCGGTGCGCACCCCATGTAAACATGGCGACAGTCGCTGGAGCTTGGCGGCCGCCAAGCTCCAGCGACTGTCGCCAACCATTTTCCACGATCAGCACATTAAAATTGCACATATATTCCACTAAAAATAAGCAACCAGTGGACCGTTTTTAACTAAAAAAACCTCAGTGGATTCAGCAACCTAGTTGTACAGCTATCTAAACTAGGCAACCAGTGATCCGTTTTTAACTAAAAAAACCTCAGTGGATTCAGCAATCTAGTTGTACAGCTATCTAAACTAGGCAACCAGTGGTCCGTTTTTAACTAAAAAAACCTCAGTGGATTCAGCAACCTAGTTGTACAGCTATCTAAACTAGGCAACCAGTGGCCCGTTTTTAACTAAAAAAACCTCAGTGGATTCAGCAACCTAGTTGTACAGCTATGTAAACTACGCAACCAGTGGACCGTTTTTAACTAAAAAAACAAGTGAATTAAGCAATCTAGTTGTACAGCTAATGTAAACTGGGCAAACACTGGCCCGTTTTCAACTCAAAAAAACATCGGTGGATTAAACAACCTAGTTGTACACCTCTTATAAAGTCAGTATGATTAGAATAGCACGTAAATAGCACTTACGAAAACATAAAACACATCGAATATCAATTTAAAATTCACATTAAAAACCTTAAACATTGCAAAGATTCGTTAAAAAAGAGCACTTACCTTTATTTTTTTTTAAATAACCGCTCAGAAATGTCCCCAACACCCACCGGCTTATAACGTAACACCAGCATGCTTTCTTTTATTTAGCTCTATATTCACACCATATTTCAATCAAACACACACAAAAGAACGCTTTTCCTTTCAAAACATAAAAAAACTCCATATTCCACACATAAATATTGACGACGAAATTCCCCGATACGCTTACTAACCTACGATAAAGAGTTCGTAAAACAGAATCAAAACCACAAGAAAAATCAAACATTAACTTAATCCACTCTATCACCAGCCACAAACAAACAACTATCGTCATTCAATTAGCACTGAATGAAAATCCCCATACTTCAAACACACCCCGTGTTTCTCTTTGGTTACTACTCTAAACAATCACCGGCAGGGTACTTCACTCCAGCTGAGCATCGCCCATGACGGCGCCAGAGCGAACGCCAAATCAATTTGTAAACAAAACATCAAAATGTAAACAGCACCGTATACGGAATATAGTCCGAAAAATATAATAAGAAATGCTAACTACAGTTCTAGGACCAATTAGAAAGTGCAATGAATATAAACAAACACTATAATAAGGAAATAACTTATGAGAAACAGTTTATGAGTAGTACTTAACTTGTTACATGAAGTTGCTATTGTTCATTTCCCCCAAAACCAAGAACATGTACGGTATGTAGTTGTTGTGAACAAGTATATCGGATTTGTGTGGTTGGCTCGAAGCCCGCTTATAAATCCTCGTCAGAAGGACAACACAAACAAGGAAACCTCCCCGAAGCTCACTCACCAAACGTAACGAATTTAATCCAGTCATAAGTACACACTTAAAGAAACCTAATGTGTAAAAAATAGTTGCTATCTCCTCAAATTAATAGGGATCGACCGATACCACATTTTCGCCGATGACCGATACCGATACTTTACCTATAAATTCATTTTCAGAAATAGCCGATACCGATACTTTTAAGTTATGGTATCGGCCGATACCGATACTTTACATAATTTAATGTCATTTAAACCTACATCTGTTGGGCAGTTTTTGTACGAGAGTGTAGTTCTCGTTAAAATGAATAACAGAATGATGAAATTTGATCCCAGTAGAAAGCATTAATAAAAAAGCAGTGGATACATTGAAATGTGAATTTATAGTAGTTCTAGTCTTTCTTTTCTATTCAATCATGCCGACGAATGGGCGAATTTATAAAAAGTTGAGCTCTGGGAAGCGTCTTAGTGTGCAGATTCGGAATTCTTTCTCATCGCGTGTCTGTCGATGTAGTGGTATAGAGTTTTGGGCGATTTTCTCCAGATGTTACGTGAATATGCGTTAGAGTCCCTTAAAAAGTCCTCCGCCCAAGCCCCCCCCCCTTATAGGTAGATGCCCCTCATTTAGGCTTGACAGAACACAAACACGGGGGGGGGGTTAAAGGGTATATTAATAAGATAATCCATTTCATTTCCAGTGACGACTGGTGCAAATATTTAAATCAGTTTTTCTCAGCCTCTATTTTGTCGCCTAATTGTTGCCATAAACCAGATAAAAGGTTTCCATATTAGGCCCAAAACAGCTTCATGCTTGCTCTTACTATATGTGTCTTTGTTTATGGTTCGGCTCATGCCTCGATTTTGTGCTTACAAAATTAAACACATGAAATTTATTCACCTTCAAAGCTTGCAATTTTTATTTAGATTTTTAGCACATGAGATTTCTTTCAATCACTGGTTTTTTGTCTACGCGAGCGCGTCGAGTCACTTTTTTAGCACTTGAGAGTGCTATTTCTTTCAATCACGGGTTTTTTGTCTTTAATTATAATTCTTTCACAAATGAAAATATTTTTTAGATTACTTAAACTGCATTAAATTGTGATAATGTATAAACTGTACAGTATTATGTAAGTACATATGTATTTAGATATTGTTCATTAAATACGTATGTAAATTCTTCCCTTAAAATGCATAATAAGTTCACATTAATTGTTGGTTTTATTTATCTGCTCCAATTATTTAACAACTAAGTGAATTATTAAATGTTTTAGAAAGATTTCTGTTTAATATGAACTCATATGATAATTTTTAAGTTCTTTTTGAAACTCCGAATATTTTGATTCTCCGGACAGGGTTAAGTCATATTTAATCCGGATGATCCATGTATTTGATCTTTTCCGTACGAATAACAGGTACACACCGATTATTCCTGTGTTTTCCTTACATATAAACTAAATACTATTCACAAGAAATATGTTTTTTACCCCAAAATTTGAAATAAACTAAATAATAATTAGTATTACGTATTATACTAATATAGCTTTAACTTTTTAAATTAACAATACAAATAATTATTAGATGATATTGATAATTATTACACTTCTCAAAACAGAATGATACACAAATCCTGCGCTCTCTCATTAATCTGATAGATAATAAAATCATTAAATGTTTGATAATTCGTACTTTTGATATTTTGTAATGTTTAAAAAATGAATCATTTAACTTCTGGACCAACATAATTAATGTTCACGTGTGTCGCCAGTTTTCAAGTCACTGCCAAAAAGTTAACTTCTTTGCGACACAAAAAAGGAATAAATTGTTTTTACATATAGGTTTCGTTTATAATTTTAGTATCATTAATTTTGTCATTGAAACAGCTACAATATGAAGAAAAATATTTTTGCTCGTTTTCAAGCTACGCCTTGGAGGGTCTAAATAAAAGATGCTTAAAAATGACGAGATTAAATGAAGGTTGAAGAAAAATCCAAAAATAATAAACTAAATTCAATTTTCAAGTCTTAAAAAAAAAAAAGTTGCTACTTAAAGTATCCATATTTAATGAAATTGATCTTCAGTGTTTTTGTATTTATGATCATTGTTAACATGTTTTTCTGTGATTGATATGAACAAATTTTATCTGTTTTAATTCTAAGCTCTGAGCAGGGGCGGCGTGGCACGGTAAGCAAGGTCTGGGTGCCATCGTCGAAAGGGGGGCCATTTCGAACTAAAACTGAGAAAATATTGATCTAGAACAGTGGTTCCCAAACTTTTTTGTCCTTCTCTTCAAAAATCCTTCAATTAGTTTTTTTTTTTTTTTTTTTTGCGACCCACTACTACATAACGATAACCAATATAGGCTATATAAAATAATATAGTTTACTATATATATAAAATACTAAAATTTAATTTTTCCCACCCTTTTCGATCCACCGAAATTGATCCCGTGACCCAACAATGGGTCGCGGCCCATAGTTTGGGAACCACTGATCTAGAGCCTTTTTTTTACGTTTGCAGAGGGGCACCAGGGGGGGGGGGGTATGTCCGACAAACGTCATTCGGTTCAAACCTATCCCCGTTTGCATGCGCAGAAATACGATTCACTTCGGATAGCAGAATGCTACTTTCGGTTTCAAATATTTTCGGCTGACTAATATTAAAATGCCTGTATCTGAAGTTCTATAAGCTAAATAGAAACAAATCCTCAAACGTATTTCGAAGGCTGAAATATTACACTTTAACACACATATGGCAACCGCCGGCCCGTGTAACATTTGAAAAGTCCGTATAAACGATTCAATATCTCATATAAATATCAATTATACGGCCCGCCACTTCACTAAAAACCGCAAGTTTGGCCCGCGACTTTTCTAATATACTAAAGTTTGGCCCACAACTTTTCAAAAGTTGTCCATACCTGCTTTAACACTTTAAAGGGGGTCATCCCCTGAAATATTAAACGATGTCAGGACCGTCTACCCCATCATTTTTGACCGTCTACCCCATCAATTCTATATCATACCCAAGCCGAATCAGATGTCCTTGCACCAATTTCTTAAAATAAAAATTTAAAACATGTCGCTTAAGCGTGAAATCTGTATCAGGAGCTAGACATTCTCCAACAATATCAAAAGCCTATATATACAACAGAATCTCCCTATAACGAAATTTTTCATGGAAACGTAACTTTAAGGCTTAAATGACACTATAAACAATCTCCATATAACGAAGAGCTTATCTTCCCATAGTGAATATTTCAGATTTACCTTTGATTTTTTTTTTTTTTTTTTGTTAGTTTTGAAGAAAATTTAAATTTTTCAACAGACCACTTAGTGGAAGAGTAACAGATAGTAAAAATGGAGACCAGGAAAGTGAAACTGACTCCGATAATGAAGACACTTTACCAGTGCCCGGTTATGACCAACTGGGGCAGCGGGCATTGATAGATTTGGGGGCCCCAAACTATGAAATTTGTTATATTTTTCATAAAATTTTGATATAAAAAAGAATATTTCAGAAAAAAAACATTTAAAATTGGGGGCCCTTTCAAGTCGAGGGCCCTGGGCAAAGTCCCAATTTGCACATATAATAATAAGGCCCTCCGCTTCACGACCAATACCACATCAAACTTTAATGCTTCAACCTTTCAAAACCATTAAAAAGAGGTTTCCAAATCGAAGAAAATGTGCCTCACTCTATTTTCAGCGGACTTTTAAAATGTGAATATTTTTATGAAAATTTAAAATCACAGAATGCAAAACAATAAAAAATAACGGAATTTTGAAGTAAAATAAACGTAAGTGCATTACATATTTTATTCTCTAAATTCGTGGATTGAACATTTGATTCATACAATAAAAAGTAAGAAACCCCTAAGTTTAACAAATTTATAATAAATACCAATTTATTTTTAATTGAAAGTCATAATTTAATACTCGTAAACATCGAATTAACTAAAAAGTTTGTAATATTTGCTGAAATAACTGCAAAAATCTCTGTACAACAAAATTTTCTCTTTAGAGAATTTTTTAACTGGAACCGAGCGAGTTCGTTATAGAGGAGATTCAATTGTGTGCATAAATATATGAATGACTTTTTTTTCGAGTCAACACAGTGAGAAAATAAACTTTCATAAAACTGGAATAAAATTATAGCCTACCTCTCGACATTTGTTTTTTGCAATCCTTGCAGATAGCGTATTTAGTGTTGGGCACCAATTCAAAATGATTTAGAAGAATAGACGATTGTCCTGTTAAACTGTCATCTAACGATTCTTAGTCCATTATTTCGACCACATATGGTGATACTACATACATTTAGCGATGGTTAGAATAAAAAAAATAAAAAAACACAGTTCGAAAACACTCGCACAAACAAATGTGCCAATGAAACGACGCCTCTCATCTCATTACCAAAATAAAGATTCTAGAATAGTGTTGCGCCTGCGTTGTTTCTTCTGAAAAGCGAAGTATCGGTTGAAAAGTATCGGTGAAAATGGATGAAAGCAACAGAAACCGATACTTTTAGAATCGAAAGAACCGATACCGATACCTAAAAAAATTGGAGGTATTGGCGCCGATACTATCGGTTGCCGATACTATCGGTCGATCCCTACAAATTAAAGCTAAAATTAATTAATAAAAAATGAGTATGAGCAGACAGAATAGAGCCTCTATCGCTACTTGGCGCTTTCTATTTTCTTTTATAAATGCTTTTACAAAAAGATGCTTATTTAATAAGCATTTTAAGTAAGCACATGTCAGGATTCATCTACAGCAATGATTCACTGGATATCCCGCAGAACATATAGTGGGAAAAAAATCAGGCCGGTAACTGTTTCCGTTTTGGAGAGGCGGGGGGTGGAGGAAATTGGCCAAAAATATTTTTTAAACATAAAATCTATGCATGCATAGGAGGTTAAACGTATAGCCTTTTAGAAGAAGCTTAGCTTTTTAGCGAAATAAGAATTGAAATAAACAATGGTATTAAAAATATAATTTTAAAAATTGTAAGGTAATTTTTTTGGAGGGGAGGGGGTTCACCCTATAATTCTCTCCCCCACCCCTTTGATTTGACCCTGAAAGAAATATATTATTAAGTTGTTTCATTAACACAATGTCAGAAAACTGCTGCACTTAATTTTTTCCGAATTTCCCAGTTTTTTCGGGATGTTCAATATGTAATGGCTATAACAATCTATTGTTTTTACTTAAAATCGGCATTGTAGTGTAGGAATGTGTCACTGCATTTTGTGATTGAATCTCACTTTCTACTTGCTTCGATCCTCTATGTTCCAGGGTTCGTCTAGAAGGATTTCTAAATTAAAACCGACAAACCAATTAAAACCGACAAACCTAAATTAAAATCGACAAAGAAAACGAAAGAGAGAGAAAGAAAATGAAAAATGTGCAAAACAGATGACTAATTATATCTGAACATAAACATTCAAACTAATCGGGAAATTCAGCTATTCGAACATTCTTCCGAACAATTCTTCAGTGAAGAAATTAGTCAAGAAAGTCCAGAAATCTCTGCGTCAAAAGAGACTAAGGATTCTAATGATAAACAAATTGTTGATAACGATAATGATTTTGATTTCGAAGACATTGCTAAGTGGAAATTTATAGATTCTGCTAAAAGAGATTAAATTATTGTTCGAGGACCTTCTTCCGGAAAATTGCCAAATGATAACTATACAAGAAATGCAATAGGGCGCCATTTTTCAAATGTACATTTTGATAGAGTAATGCCGAATGGGGAAAGATTTCAGAGGCGATGGCTTGTATATTCGCGGTCTGCAGATAAAGTTTTCTGTTTCTGCTGTTTGTTATTTTGCCAAAATCCTCTTTTCAGTTTGGGAAAAGAAATGTTTAATGATTGGGCTCACATTTCCGATAGATTACAGAAACACGAAACATCTCCAGATCATCGACTAGCATTAAGTAAATGGATGGATAGTACAAAGCGACTAAAGAACTTCAGCAGTGTTGATAAGGAATTACAAAACAAATTTTAGACGAAAAGAATCGATGGTCTGCTATTTTAGAAAGAATGATTTCGATAGTTTTTTATTTAGCTGAACATAATTTATCCATTACAGGAACTTCAAATAAATTATATCAACCGAAAAATGGAAATTTCCTTGGTTTAGTTGAAGTGTTAGGAAAATTTGATATCTGTAATAATGTATATAATGATGTAACGTTAAAAAAAAATTATAATAAAAAAAATAAAGTGGGGGATAAAAAGAGCCAACCTCCTCGTTTGATCCCCATGGTAACGCCAATCGGCTCTGTTAATCAAAAGCACCGCCTACATTCCGAGACATACAAATCTCATTTTTTTTTTCGGAACTCAAAATATTAAAAAGAAAAAAAAGTATGGGACATTGTTCGCGCCAACGAGGTCCACTGTCAAAAAATGAATGTGCTAAACCGTACAACCCGACCCCCCACACTCCGGAGAGAGAGAGAGAGTAGATCAAAGTCAAAGTGTATTGTTTTTAGAGTGCCTGGGAGCGCGAAGCCTTCACTTGCCTCTAATCGGAACGAGATAGATCGAAACAGCAGGGATTTAGAACAACGGGCCTAAAATAATAGAATTTTGCATTTCGGGAGGTCATTACGCGCTACCGGAGGGGGGGGGTGGCATAGAGAAAGTAGAGGTTCTCTTCCGCCAGGCGATATCGATCCTCATTCCAGAACATTGATTCCCACAATTGAGACTTTACCTGCTCTAAAATCTCTGATCTTTTTTTTATGGCGGGGGGGGGGCGCATTTTTGCAGTTTGCTCCACGTAGGAAAATATCTAGGACCGGCCCTGTGCACAATAACTTAAAACATAAGGACTTGGGCCCCATGTTAATGAACGTCACGAGAAACGGCTCCTTAATAGTTTAATGCAAGCTGGAATCCGACCTCCAAAAAATCCAGGTACAGATAACTCAAAATTCTCAATTGAAACAATCATTGACGCTGACGGTGGAAAGAAAAGGCCCAAGAAGACTCAGACTAATAATTTTCAACGATCTAGATTCAGAGGAAGAAGCAGAAATCATCGAAGCAGCCAAGAAGAACTTTGGTTATGCGGCAGATAGCCCAAATGATTACACCCTACTTAAAACACTTAACACTAGAAAGAATGGACTCCCAAATAGAATCCTGGAGGCAGGGCCGCCCCGGACAAAAATATAAAATGCCGCCCCCCCCCTTACAGTCCCCCCCCCTTACAGTAAAATTACTATTAAAAGAAATAAATTGTTTACAGATTCTGTTTTCATGCCTATAAAACTGGAATAGCTTTTAAACATAACACAGCATAAGAAAAAAACATATTTATTAAAAACCACACATTAAGCTAAAAACTAAAAGAAAGAGAGAAAAATCAAGAGTTCTTTTTCTGACTTTTAATTTCGCAAAATTCCTGACTTTTTCTCTTAAATCAATTTTTCAACTAATTCATGTTCGATAGCCAATGTAGTTAAATTATTTAACGTATCTGGAACAGTTGTGGAACATAAGAAATTTTTAGTTAACTTTAATTGTGAGAAACTCTTCTCTGCACTTGCCACAATTATCGGCAAAGAAAGCGAAATTCTCGAACCAATATCAAGATGTGCGTGTAAAATCTAGAGTTGAAATTAGCTTTAACCCATTTATGCCTAGTGTCCCTTTTTTGGGACGGCATTTTTGCTATCAGTTGAAAACGATATTTATTTTTCCTAGGCTTTATTCACGAGTATTGATCCTCAACTCCACAGAGTATTTTAACATGGCGAAGTAGGATATCGACACTTCAATGTTTAAACATAATGATTTTAAAAGTAGTCATCCCTTGTGCAAGAAGTTGATATCAGAAATATATCTATTATTGCTGGTATTAGCAAAAATCGAAGAAAGTCGCAAAAATATCTGGGCACAAATGGGTTAAACTTTCAATTGGGCTTTCCTTTTTACCTAATAAGGCCGTAACTGACACTATTTCATTTACTAGATCAAGAGCGTTTATATTCCCCGATTCTCCATCGGTCAGCATTAACTCCAATTGTTTACACTTTACACAGTGTTAACACTGTTACACTGTGTTACAATGTTTAATTAGCACTTTTTTGGAGTATCTTTTAACTCATATATACCGTGCAAAAATTTAAAATAATTAAATTGGGTACAGCTCCTCATAAAAGTAACCGAACACTAGACCCCCATTATAAAAATTAACTTTGTTGGGACGTAAAAAGAAGTGAACAATGTTTTAAAAAAATATATTTTTTGGTAAATATACATAATGAAAGTTTTGGTCTTTGTACTTCTTATTTACATGTTCGAGTTCAACTTTTTTTTTAATGTTTTTGATAAATGTTTTTTATTTATCTTTTATATATCTTTTTATTTATCTTTTTTATTTATCTTTCTTATATATTCTTACTTATCGTTTTTATTTATCTTTTATCTATTAATGTTTTTTATTAAATTTTTGATAATGTTTTTGATAAAGAGGCGTTATTTAAGTTTTAGTATCCAACATATAATCTTTGTACTTTTTTTATTTCCTTGACATCGGTGACTAGAGCTGAAGCAAACCGCATGTATTCGGTACTAAGATACGGATAATCACTCAGACTCGAAGTAACGAATTGTTACTTTTCGGTTGATATCGTTACTCGATCCGAAGTTGTTTGGGATCGAGCAGCTTCGAACTTCGAATACAGACTGACAGACTGCCAGGCGAGGCGAACTAGGGGGGAAACGGGTTCCAGTAATCGAGTACTAATATCTTCTGTTATTTGTTACTGGACATCGGATCGCGGTTTCAAGGGGGGAAATGACTTTCGAGTGTGCATTTCGGATCGACCAGGGCAATAGTATTAATTTTTTAAGCATCATCAATTGTAAAAATATATTCTTTGAATAGCAGAAATAAAAATTTAAAAATATATAAATAAATATACAGTCAACTCACAATTTTACGACCCTTCCGATTTAACGATCCTCTGATGAAGTGCTGACAGTTTTTCAATACCTTTTATAAACTTTATTTTACACTCAGTATATTACATGGCCATTATGACCATTATGCCAAAGTTCATTGAAATCCGCATTTTCCTGAAGCCGTGCCTCCTCCTTATAAAATAAAAACGGTAATATTCGAGTAAAAACAAATCAGATTGAAATTATCGTCCAAGCAATGGAAGAAAATCATTACTTAAATGAAAACAACTTTTCCAGTTTTTATAGAGCGCAGCAAACGAAATGAGGATTTGAAATCTCTAGCACAAAAATTAAACAGCAGTGGAGGTTTTATTAAAAATATGAAAGCTTGGCAAAAGGTAAGCAGACTGTTATTTTATAAATTTTAAATTTCGAACTTCGAATACAAGACTGCCGCAGGGAGAAAATGAATTTCGGTATTTGAGTAATAGTATGTTCCGTTCCGTTACTAGATACCGGAAGTATTATGGATTCTCGCTATTTGAAGGGAAAAATCAGTTTCGGTATTTGAGTAGTAGTATGTTCTGGTTGCAATTCGTTTGTGCCGAGCCGGATGGTATCGTTTTCATGAGGTTTGGAAGAATCCGTATGTTTCGTTACAGTTATGGAGATGGATATACTATCTGCTGCTCTATTGATATGGGTCGTACAATGGGGGGATAGGATCCGGTGTATAGCATGTTCTTATGGGCAGTTGAACTTTTTTTGCGGGGGGGGGGGAAGGGGGTGTTCTTATAATTGTAGAGGAGCAATACATATAAGAGAAGCATGTTAGTAAGGGGTGCTAATTTCGGGCTTTCTAACATTTTAGTACTAAATAGTGGTGCAATCAGAATTCTTTCTTTCAGGGTGGTTCCGAAGCAGGATTGCGAACTTAACTTTTTCTTTTTTCTTTTAGCTAGAATCGAAATATGAGTAATAAATAACAAATTATTTAAGTACACCTTTTAAAAAAATATATTTTTATAAAGCAAACGAATTCACACATTTTTATTATTTAAAATATTATTTGGAACTAAAAAAAATATTTAGCATGGAAACCTAAACACATTTTTAAAGTAATTGTTTAAAAAATATATAAAAAATTGGGAGCGACCCGGGATTTCTATGCCCACTCCTGCGTAAGCCACTGGTATTAAAGTAATTCAATAAAGTTCAGTATGTTTCTAAAATGTCGGCGTTTAGGGGGCCATCTGCCCTATTTTATGGTACATTATATTCCATGAACTCATGGAATACGCATAGTCCGGTGCAACCATTCTTTCTGTATGAAAGGAGTGATAATTTTTGTTTAAAGAATGCTCTCATATATGCACCCACAGAAGGAGCTAACCCCTTTCATCCCAAAAGTGCAGAAATAGAACTGGAAATATCTAAAAAATAGATAATTCTCACTGAATTAAACAATTTTAATTTAAAATATGGTAATTTTTAATTTACTTCGAAAAATGGTCCAGCAAAAGAAGTTTTTGATATGAAATAAGAACTCACAAATAATAAAGATATTATGCTTGTAGAGACGCAAAGTAGTTGATATCATACTGAGATTCCCTGCCCTGTGAATTTTATATATGTGGCCCAATCCCTGGATCTCAGTATTCAAGAACCCGCTCCCAGAAAAAACACGAGTCACAAGCTTTCCTTTACACTTTTTATGATAAGAGTGAACAGGTTAAACCAGCGTTCAGAATTTGAAAAAGGGGGGGTTGAGAAAAAAAAGAATGGCATATGTCTTTGGAAGATTTCTATGTGTACTCAGTAATTCGGATAATTTAGCATTGTATAAAACCATAAATGTGTATAAAAACAATCTGTAAATCAGAGAAAATAAGCTCTAAATACAACTTTGTACAACTTCGCTAAAAAAATTCTTTTTGGTTAGGTTTTGTTATGGGTTTATGTATGGGCGGCATATACCCATAACAACACTGTCCCGGATGGTTTGTTATGGGGCACTATATAACACCCTATTACCGATTCTATTAGTAGTAACGAAAGTAACGAGTAACGAATACTTAGTAACGAATAGCGAACATCTAAGTAACAAATACATACGGATACTCATTTTGTCGTTACTTTTACAGCACTATCGGTGACCTCCCAAAGATCACACTAACTGTGTTTCCCATATCAATGGCGTCAAAAATTTTAAATTTTAGATTTTGAGTGTATTTTTTTTCAATCACGTGACCTAGCTCACGGGGAACACCCCCCCCCCCCCAGGTACAAAATTTAAAATGAATCGATCGGACAAACATTCCGCGTAGGAACGGATTTATCAGCTTTTATTTAAAAAAAAAAGTATTATTATGACATATATGTACTCAGAATACACTGTTCGCAGGCACTCAAACTGGAAAAAAAAGTAACAATGAAATAAAGGACAACGTCCCAACAAATTTAATTTTTACAATGGGGTCTAGTGTTCGGTTAATTTTATGAGGAGCTGTACTTATTAAATTAAATCTGCATTCTAAGGTATTAATCGCTTTGTTTACTGTAAAAAATAAAACTATCTTGAATTTTAATTTAGGATCTCTCACCAGATCATCTCGTGCTTCGCAATCAAAATTAATATGTTACGTGGCTGCGTAAACTCAGTGTTAGCCAGAATACTATCTCGTCGGTCAGTTCTCTTGTATAACAGAACATTTCATTTAAAATCACATCCAATCGAAGCTCCTTTAAAAAAAAATCTTCACAGTTTCTTAAGAGTTCTAGAGCAGGTGGTAAATCGTTGTCTTTTGACTGCAATAGCTTTCTTAATGGATTCACGGAATTGAAGATTCTATACCAAATAATAATAGAACATAGGAACACGAACTGTTTGAGAGAGTTAAATAATACTGAAGCCAAATCACTGAAACAAAAACTTAAAATTCTTTCATCAATTTTAACGGTAGCCTCATTGGAATTAGATTTCTTAATAACTTTATACCTTACCAAGAGTGCGATTTGTTCGATTTTTTTTTGGCATCAGGAATGCAATCTAGAAATGTGGGATAGTATTTGGCTTGTTGAATTTCATTAACAAAGTGTAATTTGAATCCAACTGGAAACCTTGTGAAAAATCTATGCAAAATGAGTAAATATTTGTCTGCACATCACATATAAACAACGGAAGCGAATGAAATTAATTTTATAACACCACCAAAAGTGGCAACTTAATTTAAACTGCAGGTGCTAAAATATTTCTAATTCGTTTAAAAGTTTTGAGATTTAAAACTGTGTGTAAATGCATGTTCGACCTTTGTTAAAAAGTGGCTCAATGGAATAGAATGAAATTTGGAATTATATTGAATTGTAAGTTAATTGAAACAATAGATACCAAAATTGTTTTAAACAATTCATAGATTTTCTAAAAATCACTTTTAAAGTTTGTTCTGGCATCCATCAAAAACGGATTAAAAGAGAACAGAAGGAAATTAAGTCATGTGGGTAACAAAGGGGTGACATGTGGGTAACATGTGGGTAACAATGGGTAACAAAGCATCATCGAAATTTTTAAAAGATTTGAATAAATTGAAAGGGTTTGTAAAAGTTTCATTGTATTTTTTTCTTTTTTAGGGGGCGAGGAGAGAGGGGGGGGGGCGTCACTTTAAGGCGTCTGGAGGTAATACAATAGGTGGCTGTTCGATTTAAACAAATTACATCGATTTCTTTTTTTATATTATTATTATTATTATTATTTTGAGAAAACTCTGCAATAATTTTCAGACATAATAGTAAATTTTCTAAAGTTAATGGAACAAAATTCAGTTACTGACGAGGAGATTGAGTTAAATAACATTGTTTGAATTCTTCCTAATTAAATATATATATATATATATATATATATAAATAAGAGCTTGTTTGTTTGTTTGTTTGTTTGTTCGCTATACGCGTACAGACATTTCGACGGATCTGGACCAAATTTGACACGCTGACTAAATAGGACAAGAGAAAGCTAATGCCGTAAAAATGAAATTAATCGGATTAATAGTTTTTGAGTTATTTATGTTTTGTAAGGTTTTTGGTCATTTTTCTCGCATTTTACGTTATCGCGAGCAAAATTTCAGTCCGAATACTATATTTTTTATATCATCGGAAACTACAGAGTTTTCTTTTTCAAATACAATTTGTTACAAAATCGTACTTACATTTGCCGATTTTGGGGAATTTTTTAAAGGAAATCCTGTTTCGAAGAAAATGTACTGCTTTTAAAAATATGCTATTTTTAAACTGTCGCATCCAAAAACCTAACGGGAAAAAATTTTCCATCTTTCTACCGCTTATTAAACATTTATTTCTCCCTCCTTTAAATTTTGAACCGTGCAGAAATGTTTATTAGTTTTTTTATATGATTTTTTTTCTGAAAACATCACAGGTTAAAATTCCCTTCCCTGATTGAAGAAACAGCAAATTTCCCCCCTTTCGTCCTGTGTCCTGTGTGAGGTGTGGTGTGTAAGTGGGGATGAATCGTTGTCAAGAAAACTGACGGTGTTCTTTTTTTCATATGGTTTACGTTCTCAAGGTCGTTCCAGCATTTAAAAGGAGAATACGTCAGAAATAAACAAACATGCGGGATTTATTTGAAATCGTTGCATTAGGAAGTATGACTCCTGAAGAATTTGAAGATAGTATTTTACACGGATTA
>JAWZYV010013651.1:0-140000 GCA_038373885.1 Cheiracanthium punctorium | reverse complement strand
TCTATCGTATTTTTAGCTGAAGATGCAGGGGGAAAAAAAAAAGTGAGACCTCCGGGTGCCATGCACCAAGCTAGATGGATGGCCCGAGCGATTTACTCCCTAAAACTATCGTTATTTAGTTCTTAGATGAAATTAAACACAAAGGATAGGGAGGCATTGCTAGACGTCTGCTTGTTTATCGTGACAATGTACGTTAAACCATGGCTTCAATGCATTTTGGCAGTTAAAGCACCCTACAAAGGTTTGTGCTTTTTGAAATCTTTGGAATCTTACGAAAATGTGGATGAAAATATCTCGAAAGCTGCTTTACTAAAATTTCCCCAGCATTTATAGTATTTGACTGATGAAATAGCAATATTAACACTTTTTGATGATGATGTGGACGAAGAAACAAAATTTAAAATGGTGGCAAATCTACATAGAGAAAATTTCTCGGCCCATGAGATGAAATACATTCCATCGAAGGACAAAATTCGTGTTCCATTGTATGGTGAGTCTGATATATTGATTGTGTAGTTTTTATTTAGTTATTTATATATATCACGCAATCGATACCTGTTATTTCAATTTATTTTTCACAGAAAAAAGCATCGATGATTTTATATCTGTCTGTATTCGAAGATAAAATCGTTGTTCGTCATTATTTCCTAGACTCAAAATTGATGACAGTTTTCTCAATGAGAGTCCCTCTTCATGGAATAATAACACTACGTTTCTAGATGCTAAAAAAACAATATCAATACTTAAGAGCAGTGAACGATACAGTTGAAAGAGCGGTAAAAATGATGCAGGACTTTTATGGTTTAATAACGGTTTAGGAGAAACAAAGACAATTTTTGGTACGTTGTGTACAGGAGAATACACGAAAATCTATCCTGATTGTAAAAAACAAACGTTGAAACGAAAGTATGTATCATGTTTCTTTTAATATAATATGCTTCTTTAAGCTATAATATAAATATTTGCTTTGACTAAAATGGACTTACGTACCAAAGAAACATGCATTTCATAATCTTTCCATAGTATTCTCCATACAAGATTTTACGTTCAACTTTGACCTAAAGTCGGCACGGGTTACCGTTATCGTATTACAATAATACTTTGTATTTATGTTACTGAGATGAAATAGAAAAAAAAATAGAGGGTATGCGTATTCGATTTCGAAAAAAAAAAAAAATTTCCATTGCATCTTGGGACACCCTAATATATATATATATACATATATATATATATATATATATATATTATTTTGAGAAAATTTTGTGTGACCACTTCGTGAAAACAACTAGTGGTCAGACAAGAGGGAATAAAATGAAATTTTAAAAAAAGTAGGCGGTTAGTAAATTAAAATTACAGGTTTTTAATTTGCTACAAATTTGAATTATTTTTGAGGTATGATGTAAACTTTGATAAAGTTCTCCGCGCATCAAGTAAAATCATCAAAATATAATTCAATCAGACGTTGCAGTGTTAAATATAGGCTACTTGCTATTACAAAGCATTTTCCAGGTATTCTCTTTTCAGTTTAATATTCATTACTAGCATCTTCTTTTGCACCTTTAAATGACTTTTTGATGTAGGAAGCTCATCCACTAAAAGAAAAAGTTAATTTTGAATGTAAAATATTTTCTCTATCGACAGTTTGTCTCAGTAATTTGTTACTCTCTAACCTGTAATCTTTAAACAATACACAAGAGTTATAACTTTGCTTTCTATATTTCTGCCAGTATGCTAATTCCATTTTTTGTACTCCTACAATGCAAACAATATTTCGCGCGGTTAGTAAAAACCCATCAATGACGGATGGGTACATCAGCTAGTAGAGTTTTATAGAATGATATTCTATATAACTTTACTAGCGGAATATTTTTATTAGACGGAATATTTTTTAATAATTCGTTTGCTAATACAAAATGTACTTTTCAAATTCGAGCCATAATGCCGCCCCTAAAATTTACCGCCCCGGACAGGGGTCTGGTTTGTCCGGCTGGAGGTACCAGCTTCATTACAAGGACATATTGTTGCTGAAAACTCGGCTAGTTTCTGGGTTCGTCGTTCTTAAGTCCAGTAGGTGTAGAAAGTTCTAGAAAAGAATCCACTTGCCAGGATGGAGCACAAACTTTATTGCTTCAAGAACTTCGTCGAACAATAAGCTGTACAAAATTCACAGGCAGTAACTCGTTTATAAGAGACAGCTTAGTATAGAAGCTTTCACAAATGCTGAATTTCTCACACTAAAGAAAAACATTTCCACAGGGAAAAATTTAGTGGAAATATACGAGGGATTTCGCAAACAGTCCCTCAAGACTCAGCAATGAAGAATTTACACACAGCACTTAAAAACAACTTTTCATGAATAAGCGAAAGTACCGTATTCATAGCGTTAATCAATGCCTTAAGCTTTCACGGACGTCTGATCTTGGCTTAAGCAGTAGCAAGTGTAAGGGTAAGGATGCACTAGCGAGCGAGACCACGGGCGAGCCTCCTAATGACCCTACTACAATAGCCCGGCCCTATATTCCAGTTCCCCTACCATCACTTCGGGCACAAGGCAGGGCCCGATTAACCTCTGAAGTGAGGGGAAGCTCAGTCTCATTTCGGGCCCCTCATCCCCTTTTTGTTTGGGAAAAGTAAAGTTTTAATGATTTTCTTTCATAAAAATATTTTATTCATAAAAAAGAAATTTCATTGATTTAATTAGTTCTAATCATTTCCTTTGATAAAAGCGTTTTATTCATTAATTTGAAATTTTCCTTTGATAAAAATGTTATATTCATTAATCTTCATAATAGTTTAGTTCATTGTAACGAGATTTTACAGTATTTTTTAAATTACTTTAAACCTTAACAAATAACTAAAAACTTTACTGGAACATTAAACTTTATTAATTTAGTCTTATTTATTATTAGATATGGCTTTTTTCAGGAAATCTTTGTTTGTTTTGATGACATCATAAAAATCACAACACAGAAGTTGAGAATTAATTTTGACATTTAGACAATGTTTAACATTACATATTAAGTCTATCCCTTTCTGCCGGCCAAATATTCCCCATAATCGAAAAAAACTCTCAAATCGAAAACAACTGCAGCAGATGTCCCAGGCAAAGACATTGCAAACAACCAATTTAGAAATTTTGCGACATGAAGTATCAAGATTTCTGAAAAGCACCACTTCTCTTCATTAAAAATGTTTACAATAACTTAAAAAGATCATTTAAAAACAAAATTTTGAATTTTTATTGCAGTTTTTCAGTCATTTTCGGGGCCCCCTTCAAATTCTGAGGGGAAGCTTAAGCTTCCCGAGCCTTTTCAGTAATCAGGCCCTGGCACAAGGGACTGCGTTCGTCGCGACAGTCGCCTTCTTCACCTAGATCAAAGATATTTACGTGTTCAGTGTATACGTATATTTAACAGCCATTCGGGGCAGAATGAGCAGATTATCTGTATTTGAACAAAATGGTTGGAGAAAATAAATAAAAGCTAGGATGAAACAGTGATCAGATATTTTGTTGAAAACAGTGCTTTCCCCAGTTACCTGAAGCAAATCTATTGGCACCTGCGAGTGGGCTGTTGCGGGGAGAACGGATGCGCGCTCGCTAGATGTGCGAGGCTTGTTCCGCGTACTGGCGGCATTTTCCTCAAAGATCAAAAGAAACTTTCCCTATTCAAACGAGTAATTTTCACTTCCTCATTTGTAGATAAATACAACAGGGGGTTTGAGGGAAAGGAATGACCACAGAATTCGAATTCTGTGGGACGGACAGCGTGGGTGAGGAATCTCCCCAATTTCCCGTACCCTAATTGTGATGTTTCTAATATACTTTGTATTGTTAATTCTATTGATTCATGCAGTTTACTTTTGAAGACCAGTGCAAAAATTCTTTACCTTTTACTTTACTCTTTTTCTCAAAAAAATCCTAGCGCTTTCTCTACTTCTGTTTTCCGTAAACCCTTTTCTATTTCTTTACCTCTTTGTGATGTCTGGGAGAGGGAGCGGGGGGGGAGACGTATTGTTTATGTGTTAGTTCTTTTATGTCAACTATTTAAATTTATTTAATTAAAAATATTTTATTCATTTATTTAAGTTATGTTCCTTTTTTGCTTATTCTTTCATCCCGTTCTCCACTTTAATTCCCCCTTTCACACTGGTTTTCTAAGAATTTTTTTCCTTCCTAATGACAACTTACTTTTTTCTGTGCTGTTCCGTTTACATCTCCTACTTTCCTACCTTCCTGCCGGATGTTGTTTCTGAGGTCGATGAAGGGCCTATCCCTTGTACTACCCGAAACGTACGTCTTGCACTGTCTATATATATAAAAGAGGAAAGTTTGTTTGTTCGCTATACGCGTCCAGACCGCTGGCCGGATCTAGACAAAATTTGCCACACTGACTAAATAGGACAAGAGAAAGCTAATGCCGTAAAAATGAAATTAATCGGATTAATAGTTTTTGAGTTATTTTATGTTTTGTAAGGTTTTTGGCCATTTTCCTCGCATTTTACGTTATCACGAGTTAAATTTTCGTCCGAACACTATATTTTTTATATCATCGGAAACTACAGAGTTTTCTTTTTCAAATAAAATTTGTTACAAAATCGTACTCACATTTGCCGATTTTTGGGAATTTTTTAAAAGAAATCCTGTTTCGAAGAAAATATATGGCTTTTAAAAATATGCTATTTTTAAACTGTTGCATCCAAAAACCTATTGGGTAAAAATTTTCCATCTTTTTACCGCTGATTAAACATTTATTTCTCCCACTTTTAAATTTCGAACCGTGCAGAAATTTTTATTAGATTTTTTATATGATTTTTTTTCTGAAAAGATCACGGGTTAAAATGGGCGTCCCGTGAATGAAGGGGGAAAACGCTAATTTTTCTTGGGTTTTTCATTCGCAATATCATTCCGGCGCGCGTTACCATAGCAACAAGGTGTAGGGGTGGGGGGACACTGGCGGAATTTCTGATATCAGGCAGGATGTAACTTTTAAAATGGATTGTGAACCTGAGGGTACATATTTGTGTATTTAAAATATAGTTATTTTCTTTAGTTCCCTTTCCAAAAAACAAAATAAAACAAATCTTTGAGTTAAATTTCAGGTAATGATTGACTTTAGTGAGCTATCTATATATTTTATGTTTTGAGGTTTTTGGCCATTTTTCGCGCATTTTACGTTATCACGAGCTAAATTTTCGTCCGAACACTATATTTTTTATATCATCGGTAACTACAGAGTTTTCTTTTTGAAATAAAATTTGTTACAAATTCGTCCTTACAATTGCAGATTTTTGGGAATTTTTTAAAGGAAATCCTGTTTCGAAGAAAATGTGCTGCTTTTAAAAATATGCTATTTTTGAACTGTTAAATCGAAAAACCTAACGGGCAAAAATTTTTCCATCTTTTTACCGCTTATTTAACATTTATTTCTATCTCTTTTAAATTTTGAACCGTGCAGAAATGTTTATATGATTATTTATATGATTTTTTTCTGAAAAGATCACAGGTTAAAATTCCCTTCCGTGATTAAAGAAACAGCAAACTTCCCCCCTTTCGTCCTGTGTGTGTAAGTGGGGGTGAAGCGTTTCCGAGACAATTGACGGTGCTCCTTTTTTCATATGGTTTGCATTCTCAAGGTCGTTCCTGCACTTCAAATGGGAATCCGTCAGAAATAAACAAACATGCATGATTTATTTGAAATCGTTGCATTAGGAAGGATGAGTCCTGAAGAATTTCAAGATAGTATTTTACACGGATTATTAATTCCTCGAGAAGGTCGTTCCTAAATAATTAGAGCCTCATAAAATATTTATAAATATTTTTAATTCATCTGTCATTATTTAAGTTCTTATCTACTGTATATATGCCCAATGCTTTGCCTCCAGTGGTTCTTACTGGATTTGAAATAAAAAATAATTAGTTTATGAGGTGCGCAGGTATTAGTGATAAATGACTATTAGAACACAACAGGTAGAAGGAGAGAAACCTAGCCACGTCCAATTCTCGGTAACCTCTGTAAGCTGGCAAGTCCACTGTTCATGTCTTTCTTTCTTTTTTTTTTTTTTTGTTGCAGCGGGAAGTCCCGTGTACCTTTTTTTATCATTGCAGCGGGAGGATTCACATTCCTTCCCTTTAGAATCTCATACCGACGACTGGATTCTATTTGTTTTTAGTAGTTGCTTAGGTATTAGCGATAAAAGACTGTTAGAACACAGACAGATAGAAGGGGAGAAGCCTAGCCACGTCCAATTCCCGGTAACCTCTGTAAGCTATCAGGTGCCGCGTTTTTGTCGTTGTTGTTGTTGTTGTTGTTGCAGCGGGAAGGTCCAATGCCCTTTTTTTATCATTGAAGAGGTAGGATTCACATTCAAGCCTAGCCATGTCCAATTCTTAGTAACCTCTGTACGCCATCAGGTGCCCACTTCATCTTTTTTCGTTGCAGCAAGAAGTCCCATGTCTTTTTATCATTGAAGCGTGAGGATTCACATTCCTTCCCTTTACAATCTATATATAAGGTCAATGGCCATTTCCCTTCCATTGCACGGGCAACTCCGGGCCACGCTGCTAGTCTGTATATATAGAAGAGAAGAGTTTGCTTGTTTGTTAGTTTGTTCGCTATGCGCTTTCAGGCCGTTCGACGGATCTGGACCAAATTTGGCACACTGACTAAATAGGACAAGAGAAAGCTAATGCCGTAAAAATGGAATTAACCGGATTAATAGTTTTTGAGTTATTTTATGTTTTGTAAGGTTTTTGGCCGTTTTTCTCGCATTTTACGTTATCGCGAACTAAATTTCTGTCCGAACACTACATTCTTTATATCATCGGAAACTACAGAGTTTTCTTTTTCAAATAAAATTTGTTACAAAATCGTACTTACATTTGCCGATTTTGGGGAATTTTTTTAAAGAAATCCTGTTTCGAAGAAAATGTACGGCTTTTAAAAATATGCTATTTTTAAACTGTCGCATTGAAAAACCTAAAGGGCAAAAATTTTCCATCTTTTTACCGCTTATTAAACATTTATTTCTCCCTCCTTTAAATTTTGAACAGTGCAGAAATGTTTATTAGATTTTTTATATGATTTTTTTTTCTGAAAAGATCACAGGTTAAAATTCTCTGTGGACTGCAAATTCCGCTAAAAAGATGAAAATGAAAGTAGCAAACTTCCCCCTCTGGTTTTCAAGGTCGCTTCAACAGTGAGCGCGCTCGCGGGAGGGAGGAATTTCTTCTGGCGTCCTGAAAGAGAGAGGTGGAGATTAAGGTGACCATACGTCCTCAAAATTCGAAGACAGTCCCCAAATATAGATTGTTTTTTCAATTTGTCATCAAAAATACTTTGACTTCTTGGGGACGCGAAAAGTCCCCAAATTTAAAGATTTGTACTTTTACCCTGAAAGTTTCCGTTTAGTTTGTTTATTTCAGAAAAAACTGAAGAAATAAAATAAAATAAAACTACTAAAAGTGACTTCTGCTCAGAGAAACAACAAAATTCGATCTCTGAAAACGTTTGTTGTCATTGTGTGTGTGTGTGTAGCGTGTACAGACATTCAATAAAGTATTTGACTATGAGCCAAATTTCCTATTTCAGTTTTGTTAATGATTAACCACTTTTCATGAAGAATCATGTTTTAAATATGAAATTTACGCACGAAATTTTTCTTGCACTGGAATTCTTTTTTTAGAGGGTGTACAAAGTTTCATGAAAAATTATCACAAACTTAGCCAATGTAAAAAGCAATGTCTTCTGAAAAATACAGATACTATTACAAGAGATAAATTTTAAATAAATTGCAATTATTCAACATGGTGTTCCTTTCATGTTTCTGGTTTAAATAAATATTTATAAATGAATGAAATACTTCCATTAATTTATTAGAAACTAGCTGCGTGCCCGTTCTTCGCACGGTAGGAAACGAAAATTTTCCTTACATGTGTAATTCGAAATTATTCGTGATGTGGAATTTAAAAAAAAAAAGAGCAAAATTATTTGACTCTTAATGTAAAGTTTGTGTCATGAGTACTTACCTGATCATTGCAGTATAATGACTCAAAAAACTACGTCAGTGTCATTCACTATCAAAAAAGTGGAAAGCTTAATGGTTTGCAGAGAACTCCTGGCTTTCAAAATGTCTTACTTCTACATCATACTGTTTTTTAGGCTCAAGTTGTAGCATTAAATACCTAAGACACTACATGAAATGGAGCACCATTTATTTCTTTCCGAAAATGTACCATATAAGGAAAGTATTGTAATCATGAAAAAATTCGACTTCGAGATTTTGGTGTATTTACACGTTTTGAGGTCTTCTGAATTCATGCTATTTTCAAGAGATGTTTTTAAAATAGCTGCGCACCCGCTCTTCATACGGGAAGAAGGGAATATTTTACTACTAAAATCATATCTGCATGTGACAAAACAGAATTTCATTTTTTAAAAAGTTCAAGTAATCTCTACTGTTGAAATTACTGCGGGATATATTAACGCTAATTAGAATTACTTTTCGTTTAGTTGGTTGTAAGACAACCTTTGAAAAAGGATAAACACTTTTAATTTCATAAAATATTTATTAACGTGGTACATTGCGATTTATTCATACTATCTTTACAAATCTAATAATACTACCTATTACGTACATTAATACTATCTATACTCGCTTCTCCCTCTTCAAGGCTCCCTTAAAAGAAACAGCTTCGATTATTTGGCCTCAATGGGATCTTTTGATTCTGTGGCGATTCTTTGCAATTTACGCATTAGCATAAATAATAATCATTTCACATAATGGTTGCCATTAAGGAAACTCTCCATATATATTTAATTTATACATAGTTTTATAAGATTGGCATATTTAGCGCCGTAAACCATTTCATCTTACTGTGGGGAGAAAATATCCAAGGGGTGCCATTTTAAATATCCAATAGCGATATCTTTTATAGTCCTGTCTCCTGAAAAACATCAAACTGTGTATTCTCGAGGAGCTACTTATT
The DNA here is from genome assembly GCA_038373885.1 of Cheiracanthium punctorium. Lineage (NCBI taxonomy): Eukaryota > Metazoa > Arthropoda > Arachnida > Araneae > Cheiracanthiidae > Cheiracanthium > Cheiracanthium punctorium. The sequence goes on along the minus strand of JAWZYV010013651.1, from coordinate 131,014 downwards.
CCCATTTTAATTGTGACAGGGCGTTAGAGTTGCAGAGTTTACAAATTTCACACATTTTTTTTTTAATTTATGACGTCACTGTTTGACTGCCGTAAAGGATACCCCGGTAGATTAATTTCGGAGTTACTTTCGATATTTCGCATAATTGTTTTCAAACGGTATCATTAAAACTTTGCGTGACCTTTATGGAGGAACGTAATTCAACGTTAAAATAAAACTATACTCGCAACCTGCATGCGTATGTTAGGCAACGCCTGCGCTAAATTAAATGCCAAAAATAAAAATAATAAATAGAAAAATTTTAATATATCGCGCTTTGAAACGAACTTTGTAACTTTTAAAATGAACATTTTCAGCGCCGTGAAAACATTTCAATTTTTAAATAAGCACCGGATTAAAATACCACTTCTAATAATAATAATCGTGAATTTCTTAGTTTATTTCTACAGTAAATTTTAATCAAAATATCGTCTCCCTGTGTTGAAAATAGAGCTGGAATAAATGAGTTAAAATTATGGCGTAATTTTTAGGTATCTTAAAGCATTTGACGTCATAGATCCTCACTTGCGAATTGAAATTCTGATATCCCATTTAAAAACTCGATTGGTTGAAAAAACCCTTTTTTTCTAATCCTTTCTGTGGCAACAACCGAACATAAATTCTCGTGCCGTGATCGCAATGTAATGAATGGCGTAAGATCGCGTTGATGCTATTAAATTCTAAACATTAGGCTGCATTAAAATTCGTAAAAAATCATCTAATTTACACAATTTTTTCGTTTTTATTTTAAAAGAGGGAGAAAAGAATGTTTCACGATTTGTCAAAATATCTAAAAGTTATGACGGATAGAATTCAAGATGCGACAGTTTTAAAATTATTTTACGAAAAAAAATCGTGAAGCAGATGTTTAGTAAAAAAATTCCTAAAAATCGGTAAATCAGGTTAAGTATTCAGAACAAACTGTTTTTAAAAGAAAATTTTCTCCTCTATCCGATGATACAAATGCCGTTTTGCTGCGAGCGTAATTTCCGCCGTTATTACGAATTAGGTGAGAAAAAATGCCAAAAATCGCATAAAACATAAAATAAAAAAAAATCTAGGTCGAATTTTGAAAAAATCGCTTCGAGGTGCACAACTACATATTTACATCTTCCCGAATACCAAATTTGGTGTTTCTAGGTGTAGCCGTTTGTCCGTAACGCTGCAGACAGACACACACACACACACACACACACACACAGACACCTTCTTTTATAATAAGTAGAGATAAGAATACACAATTGATATAAAAAACTATTAGAATTCATTTTTAAGTATCAAAGTCTCAGTCATGATTTAAAGTATGGGCATACTGGTATACATGGTAATATGTTGTGTCCTGAAAATATTTTCGAGTGTCCCCAAGTTTTCCCTGGATTCAAGGACAATCCTTGATTTGTCCCCAAAATACTCTTATAGAAATATGGTCGCCTTAGTGGAGATTGAAAGAGAGAGATGGGACGGCGACCGTGCTAATATAATCCACCAACCCTCCCCTTCGCGTCGCCACTACTCGAAATTCAGGCAGACTGGTTATTATATTGATGACTGGAAACTGTTTATTTTTTTTACGTTGGTGCGTATGCATTAGTGATAAAAGACTACATATTAGAACTCAGATAGGTAGAATGGGAGAAGCCTAGCCACTTCAAATTCTCGGTAACTCGGGTCGTTGGCAAGCACTGTGTTCATTTTTTTTCTCTTTGCAGCGGGAAATCTCATGTCTTTTTTATCACTGCAGCGGGAGGATTCTCATTCCAGTCTACACACGTGCAATTTCCGGTAACCTCTGTACGCCAACAGATGCCATGTTCATTTCTTTTTCGTTACAGTGGGAAGTCACATGTCTCTTTTTTATCGCTGCACGGGAGGATTCACATTCTTTCCCTTTACAATTTGACACTGACGATTGGGCTCTGTTTTTATGAGTTGCGTAGGTATTAGCGATGAATGTCTGTTAGAACACAGACGGGTAGTAGAGGAGAAATCTAGCCACGTCCAGTTCCCTGTAGCCTCTACGCCATCGGGTGATTTGTTCTTTTTTTTCTATTTTGCAGCGGGAAGACCCATGTAATTTTTTATCATTGCAGCGGGAAGTCCCACGTACTTTTTTTAATCATTGCAGCGGGAGGATTCACATTCCAGCCTAGCCAATTCCAATTCCTGGCAAATTCTGTATTCTATTAGGTGCGGTGTTCATTTTTTTTTTTTTTTTTTTTTTTTTTGGTTGCAGCGGGAAATCCCGTGTCCTTTTTTTATCATTCCAGCGGGAGGATTCACATTCCTTCCCTTTACAATCTATATTTAAGTCATTGCACGGGCAACGCCGGGCCACGCTGCTAGTTTTTCTATATATATATAAAAAAGGAAAGTTTGTTTGTTTGTTTGTTCGCTATACACGTCCAGACTGCTGGACGAATCTGGACCAAATTTGGCACACTGACTAAATAGGACAAGAGAAAGCTAATGCCGTAAAAATGAAATTAATCGGATTAATAGTTTTTGAGTTATTTTATGTTTTGTAAGGTTTTTGGCCATGTGTTAACAATTTTACTTCCGATTTTGCATTGTGGTGCAATTTTTTTACAACGTAAGACAATGTGCTAAAACCCTAGGGGGGGGGGAGCTCCTTACCTTGCAACCCCCTTATGGGCGTCCATGACTGGGTAATAACAATATCGCTTGAATCGATTAATGGATGTTCAATTTTTACCGGTATCTGTAAAAATCTATTTTTTCAAAGAAAAGGGTAAAGAAAATTTCTCTTCCCCCTCCTCCCGCTTTCTTAAAAATTTAAGCATAAAACTGCGAGGATGTAAATAAAGAATATTTAAGAATTTAATGTATGAATTTGGGGGCTTCTTTTGGACTAGGAGCAAAGCCTCGATTTGCCCTCTATAAGGCTCTGTACACTTTATCAAATTCTATATGGCCGAATGGATAAGACTATAAACATGGTAAATAGTTGTAGTGTGTAGGTCTAGGATTCTGGCCTACCGCGCGGCTGTTTTCTTCAGATGTGACGCGAATTCGGGTTAAAACACCTTAAAAAGTCCTCTGCCCAAGGCATGCTTTAATTAAGCAGACAACCCTCGTGTGGTGAGCGAAAAAAACGCCACATGGGAAACACGCCGCCGGAAAAAACGCCACTTTTAATAGTACTCTACTTTTAATAGTTTTATGATGTGACATTCGTTATATGCTAGCCGATGAGATAGCCAGAAATTTTTTTCGGGGGGGGGGGGTGTATGAGTTGTATGTTGTATGAGTTGTAATGTTGTATTGATAAACTTACTTTCTTATTGACGACAAAAATCTGAAAGCTCTTAATAACTAATTTTGAAAGTTTCGCACGGGGATATATCCCGATATCCCACTCCCTGGTTATGTTCCTGCAGTGACGTAGGAAAGGGGGGCGGGCTTTGGGGCTCGAGCCCCCTCCCCCCCCATACCTTTGGAGGATGATAGAAAATAACCATATATTGGTGTCCTTTTAGATGTCCAGAATCCATGAAAACATACTGAGCCCCCCCCCCCCAAACCTACTGAATTGCAACGCTACTGCACCCCTATCGGATTGAGGGAAGACCTAGCGTTGAGCTATGGCTTATTATTACTGGTTTTCTTTTTTTTTTATAAGTACAAGAGTTTATTCTGATTCATGGTAATTTATCTTGTTAACTCTTTGTTTTTAAATAATAAATTTTAGAATAAGAATGATTTATAAGTATGTATTTTATATATAAATATTTTTATTTTTGAAAGTAATTCAATTTAAACATTGGTACTCTTATTTTAAAGATGCCTTTTTAAAAATTAAACTATGGTATTAATAAGTCAAAAACAACTTTTAAAAAATGTTCTTTAAATTAAATGTTAGTGTAACTGTAATGTTCTTAAACAAATGTTTAAATGCTGAAAAAATCAGCAATACTTTTTAAAGGAAACTGATTTAAAATCATTTAAAACTCATTTTTTAAAATGTAAAATATTGGCTATATATAACTGTCATTAAAATTAATAGTTAATTAATTTTGTTAGAATAGTTAATTAGTTTTGTTAGACTAGTTTTAATAATTATATGTTTACTATTTTTGATATTGAAAAGCTTATTGCCCCTCACAGACTTTGATTGAACATCTGTAAGCCTTCTTATGAGAAAACTTAAACTTTCTACATCACCTCATTAATGCAAGGGAGTATATTTTACTTATTGGGAATTTCTGTAAGAGGGCTGTATGAAAAGTAAAAGTTTGTATTTATTTACATTTAATTTCCTGAAAATTTTATTCGACACCATAAAGTAACTTTGTAATTAATTATAAATGTCTAAGATCAATATTTCAAGAAGGAAACCCTAGTTCAGTGCTTTTAAGACACTTGCCTAATAGGGATTGGAAGGAATTACGATTTTTATTTAATATTAAAAATATAAAACTTTTTACTTTCATTGTAAGTTATCATGAAAGTTATTTTGATTTTGTGTTTAAGGCAGATCTACACGAGAAGTGTCTGCTTAATTAAGGCATGCCTTGGGCGGAGAACTTTTTGAGGGGTTCTAACGCTTATTCAGGTTACAACTGGAGAAAACAGTCGCGCCGTAGACCAGAACCCTAGACCTATACACGTCAGTCCTTTATCAAATTGCGATATTTATCTTTTGCAGAAAAAGACCCCTAGATTTTGGGGAGGGGGGGGGGAGGAAGTGAAAACTTTCAAGCTAAAGGTGCGGGACCCGTAGCATTTACTACTTCTGCTATATGGCTGATCCGGAACTGATCTTCCTTCTCCAAGACGCTTCCTGCATCTCAGAAAAATAAGAAAGGTCTAAAAAGACTATTTTTCCTCCTCAGAGAGCCGCCGTAAAATTATCAAACGCTGACCGGCCCGCGGCGATAAAAACGTTGGGGAGCATTGCTTTAAAGCACTTACAGTAGGTGACTAAATTATTTGGAATGGTACTGATTTTTTTTTTTTTTTTTTTTGAACATGCAAATTTGTTTTCTTTTTTTTTTTTTCTTCTGGCATCATTGTTGTTTTTGATACGTGGCAATATTGCGTCATCGCGTGCGTGTTAAGTAAGTGACGTTACTTCTCATTTGGTTGAATATATATACAGATATATATTGCTGTAATGAAGTCATTCAAAATTTTAAAAAATCGTTTTTCGATAGTTTTTCCTGTCCGAAATATTTGAAACGTTAGTAATGTTTTTTATTCAATTAGTGACAGAAGCCATGAAGCAGAAACGACTTTAATGGGTCAAATAGCACTTGAGTATAACTGCAGTGGACTAGAATTCAATAAGTAAAGCATTTTTTTTAAAAATATAGTTGCTTGTAAATAGGGATTTTTTTTTATTTATTCATTTTATTTTTGTAATAATATATAATTTTAACAGCACTTTTTAACAACACTTGAATATTTATTTATTTTTAAAATAGTAATACGGTAAAGCACCGTTTATACGTCTTTCAAGTGACCGATCTGAAACGACGAATAAATGAAAAGACGTACAAATGAAACATTAATGAACAACTTTGATTATTACATGTTTAACGCTGAAATGCAAATTTATGTAAACATAATAATAGTATGCTTTTTAAGGTACTAGTAAATTACTTCATTATTTACCTGAAAACAATATCTAAATTAAAAAATGAATAAAAATAAAAAATTCTCATAAAAGTGAAACAAATCCTATCTTTAGTGGCAATATCTAATACACTTGGTAGTAATGTAATATACATTGAATAACATGAGGTGATTTTTGTTCATACAGACACTGAATTTAATAAACCATTCATAGTCGCTGCTGATTGTCTTTAATAATTAGTTACAGAATTACGGATTGAGTTAGTTCATGAAATATCTTTTCTTTTTCCCTCGGATTCCGATTGGCAAACTAAGGTTCAAACTTTTTAATACAGTCAACTGCGTCTTTAAAAAGATGGTTGTTAAACGTACCACTCTTAACATTCCTTCATTTGACTTTCTATTTGGTACAAGTTTCTCCCTAAAGAATAAAATAAAGACAAAGACAAAATTTTCAAAATTAAAGAAAGTTTAAAACTATGTATAACCGATTTTGTGCTACGTATAAACGAAGCATTTTTGTATTAAAATAAATAGGAATGAATCGGGAGTTCACGCAAATGGCATAAATGTGAAAGTCGTATAAATGAGAGATGTATAAACTGTGCTTTACTATAGTAGTTTGTGAATAGCATCTTTTATTTATTTTTGAAATAATCGAATTTAACAAAAGGGTATGTTTCACTGACAAATCAAAATTTCAGATTTTAGTTGGGGGGGGGGGATATTATGAGAAGCAGTTTAACACCAACTCCCTTATGATAGGGAATACCCTATTATAGTGTTGTGGTCTGTGATCCCAGCTAAGGGGGTGGGGTGCCCATACATCCCGGAAAAGATCAAGAGGCAGAACAAGTAGAAGTACGAGAAACTCGCAGCGGTGTCTCCGTCGTTTCGCCGACATTAAATTTCCTTCCCCCTGTTTTTCCCGTTCAAGCTTTCCTTATGGGATATTTACGGATTAGTACTGTAGCGAAAGAGAAAAACAGGTGGGAAGGAGATTTCAGGTCGGCAAAACAACAGTGAGAAAAGAGAAGTGGATCCATCAAGCTAGTGTCGCGCACTAACCGGCTATTAAAAAAATTGAGTCCCGCAGTGGTCTGGCCGCTAAACTCCGTTCCCATAAGAACACGGCAAGTGAAGCAGCATCCGGCTTGGTCAGTGCTTGGGAGGGTCAACTCCCTGTCGGCTCGACTGCTGTGAGACCGTGTACGCTAATGGGAGCTGGTGCACGCAAAATCTGTCGTGGCTCCAATGTCCTTCAAGTTGCTAAACGATACCTCTGGGGGTGCCGATTCAGGGGGTTGGTCCCTCCTCTGGAATGGGTCCAAAATTAGGGGACCACGGGCTAAGTCGGATTTCCTCCCACTGCGGCCCTAAAAATGGAAGGCGCCCATCGCCTCCCTACCTGGGGGGATCTGGCACCGCATGCGGTTGTCAGAGGGCATAAGTAACAACACAACAACAATTTAAAAATAAATAAATAATAAACATTTTACAGTATGGAACCTCTCATCCGGAAACCAGTTATCCGGAATCATTTTTCAATTGATTAAACTCCTATTTTTTTTTCAAAAAAAAAAAAAAAAAAAAAAAAAAAGCGTCGTTATTCATCGGCATTCGGAAGTTCGAGTTTTTTTAAACAACGAAGAAAAAATATTTAATTCAAGATGCATTGAACTTACTAAAGAGTTAATCAGAGGCATGGAACAAAAGAGTTTTATTAGTGAATCACATATTATGGCTGTGTATAAAATTCAAGGTTATTAATGAAACGAAAAACCAATTTTAAACAGTCAAATATTTAAAAAATACATTAAAAATTGGTCTTGTAATGAGTTTTTTTTTTTTTTTTCAAATTTCTAGTGGTTTTTTTTTTTCATTTTGAGTGCTTCAACTAAAATTTAAAATGTAAGCAATCAGGTAAGGTGTTTTATTTATTTATTTATTTTAATATGTGTGACTAAGTTTTCAAGAAGTTATCATACATTTACTATTTCTTCTCTAAATATGATTATTATTTATTAAGATATCCTTTTTCTACTGTATTAACAATCAATGTTCATTTACAGTAAAAAGTAGAGTAGCATATATACTACCAATCAGATCAGAGGATGTCGTGTTAATGCCCAACAAGTTATCCAGAATACATCTGGTCTAGAGATGAGACGGGCTCAGCCAGAGCCCGGGCCCGAACCGGGCTCGGGCTCTGTAATTCACAATTGCATTCGGGCTCGGGCGGGCTCGGGCTCGTGAAAAATTTCTCCTTTATTAAACATACTCAAATAGATTTTTAAAAGTGATTGGAATGAGGAAAACAAAAGTATACTTATAAAAAAATATTTAAAAAAAATAGCGCCACGGGCGCCTAGAGAGTGCGTGAAGCTCTTCGGATATTTCAGAACGCGGCTTATATTGCTTAGTTAGTGCAAATAATGTCATGAGAAATGACATTATTTGTTAAACATGGATATATAAAGAATTAGAAAGTGCATTGAGAGTTTGCAACTATATTTGTCTTTTTGCACAAATGGCAAAATTCATTGTATTCTATCAATGAAGTAATTTGATTTTTTTTTTTTTTTTTTTAGCTGAAATTTCGTGCTCGGGCGGGCTCGGCCTCCGACTTAAATAATATTGCTCGGGCTCGGGCGGGCTCGGATGAAAAGTCCTCGGGCTCGGGCTTCAAAAAATGAGCCCGAACTCATCTCTAATCTGGTCCCAACCTTTCTGGATAATAGGTTCTATACTGTACTTCAAAATGGAAAGAAAGCGCTATTTCGAAATGACAGTTCCAATTCCAAGAGTATATAAGTACACACACACACACACACACACACACACACACACACACACACACACACACACACACACAGTAATACCCCGAACTGCTTAAGTCGGAGGTATAATTTCGCACATAAATATATACATACATATTACTTTTAATTGATGCCGGAGGCAGAAGAAAACAACAATTTAGGAAAAAATGCTTCGTAAATAAAATCTTGGATAGTAGGTATGTATAACAAATTATATTATTAAAATCATAAAACGAAGTTATTTTGGAAGTAAACAAAAGGCGAAGAGACGAGATTTGAAAATCGCGTAATTCCGGGTTCGCGTAAGTCGAAGTATTACTGTGTATATATTTTAGTAAGCCAAACTATGTTTAGTCTATTTTACGATTTAAGCAATATTTAACTTATAAGCAATTTTTTTAGCGAAGAAGTAGCTCGAATTGCTACATCGAATAAAGTTGCTTCATGTTTGTCCAACTTTCAAAAAAATTTCAGAAAAAAATAAATTAATTAAAATTTATATACCGAGTAAGTTTTTTCGTGAGACAACCTTTACCCGTTACTAAAAAAGACCTAAATTTATAGGGGGAAAAAAACAAAATAAAATAATTGTAATGATTTTCTTCTCCTCGTAGATGATGGTGATGAAGAAAACAGAATGTTGGTATGTGAATATGATTATTTGAAAATTATTTATGTAACAATTATTTTTTCATAAAATTACTCTTAAATTTATCAAAGAGAGTTTTTTTTAACTTGTATTAAATTTTCAGGTAGGTCCCTCTGGGAGCAAGAAAAAATTTGCACAAGCTCATTACTCATCATCCGTTAATCAGTAAATTAACACAAAAATCCATAAATTTTACGGATAATCTGTAAAAGTTGACAAGTATGCGTTCGTATTTTTCCAAAATAAAATTTTTACCACTATTATTCCAGAAAAATGAAAAGCTATGCTCAAAACACGTAATAAAATCCGCTTCTTTAAGTTACTATACATTACTTGGAATTAAACACTTTGCGATTTCTTCCGTTTCAAGCACTTGTAAGCAGAAATCGACCTTAAAAAATAATAGGGGCAAATGGTGTACAATGAAACATACTATCTAAAATCAGTAAGATTTTTCATAGAAACTTCTAACTCACACATGTACAGCTGCGGAAAAAATAAGTCCCACTTGTACTTTTTTCGGCCGTCGATCGTAGTACAGCAAAGTTACAGATACCAATCGTTTTTAGGGCGATTGACGTACACTTTAATTTGCTATGCATAAAAATTGCATAAGGGGCCATCTACATATTAAAATTCACACCAACTTTTTTTCCCCAATAGCAACCCCTAGATTTCACTTCATATTTCAAAAATTTAGCTCATTTTAACACCGTATACTAATTTATTTTCAATAAATTTGAACTGAAAATGGGTGAGTTATGAGCACCCAAAATCCCCCTCCCCATATGTTAAATTATTTTTTCATACTTTAAATCATATATCATATAATATTGATAATAAGAAGATGATTTTTATTCGTACTATTAGAACTAAACGACCCAAACATAATTTAATGTTATTATGATTTTAAATAAAATATTAATATGAATTATGAATTATTAAATTAATATTCAAAGAAATTATGAATAGAAACATAGCCAAATTTCGATGGAAATAGATGCAGAAAGTAATATTAGATGGCTGTGCAAAATTTCAAATTTTTACGTTCGGTAGTTTAATTTACATGTTATTTTCATGAGTTAAGGTACCATATATAAATTTATTAAGTGACAATTTTTTGAAAATTGCTTAAAATAAAAGTAAATTAGATTTCTTTTGTGCAAAATCACAGTAAAAGATAGCGGTATTTAAAAATATCAAATTTTGAAGCAAATAAATTAGATGTTTTTACAGTTTGATGGTGATTCTATAAAGCGTCTATTGTTGCGTCCGCTACAATATTCCCCCAGATAAAATATTTTCCAGGTGTAGAATTAGATGCAGAAGATGTATATCTTCTAAATACAACGTCCTATTTCTGGAAAAACTAACATCCTCAATATTCGAGGCATGAATTTGACCTTTTTTAATATTGGAAACATTTGGTCTTAGGACTTCCTCATACTTTATCAAACATTCAAAAAAACATTCAAAATCACGTTTTTCTGTCTAAATTTTCATCTGAATATAAATTAAAATTCCGCCAAAAGACTTATAAGAATATTGCACTTTGCAGACGATAATATTAAATGAAGAAAGTGAATAACAAATACAGTGATAATATTGGGTCGGCAAAAAAGTAATTGCGTTTTTTACATGGAACTCAAGCAAATAAATTTTCAAACATGAAACCATTCTTCAAGTTTGAACGTAGCTGAGTAACATTCATGCTTGTATATAGTCAGAAGAGCGCAGAGAGCAGCCTCTCACTCCTACCAACATTTCACCTGTCTAAGAGAACCATCAAGGGAAATACTCAATAACAATTTCAAAATTAGAAAGATTTTCAAAATCGTGAGTAGTCGTTTTGCATTTTTCCTGTAAATCATGTGTACGAACCATGGAACTTATGAACTCACGGGTCATTTGGACCACTGACTAAATATTTTAATTTCTACCCTTGATATTCTTACTACAAAAAACTTTAAGAGAGATGGAAAAAATATTTTCCTTGAAAATAATGTTTATTTCTTTTAACTCTCTTGAGCGAAATGAATGAAAGGCGAAAAGTTTGGAACCTACAAATAGCGTTTTTCGATTAGCAGAAAGTCCCTTAAAAACGCGCAAAAAATAATTCGCAATATCGCCGAAAATTATCGTAGAAAAATGGTGAAAAATTATATTCAGTGTAATTTGAAGGTTTTCTTTCGTTTAATAAAGTCAAAATACAGTGTTGCCATTGAGAAAAACGAAGTTGATGCAGAATTAAGACGGCCCCTTATGCAAATTAAATTAATAGCAAATTAAAGTATGCGTTATTTGCAAACGAATGGTATATATAACTTTCCTATACGACGAACGACGACGAAATAAAGAGCAAGTGTGACATTTTTTTTTTTTTTTTTTTTTTTTTTTTGCTGTACTATACAAATATATGTTCCAGTTACTGATATGATTTGGAGAATATCAACACTTTTACAACAAGAGCAAAAAATAATTATTGGATTTTCACCACTGGAAGTAAGTTTCATTACTAAAAGTAATTTTGTTTTACCCCCTTGTTCTCATAGGTAGAATTATTTATTTTTTCAAATATTGTGATCTATATGTTATGGTCTATAATCCCAAAGCCAGAATTAAAAAAAAAAATATTAGGAATTAGTAAAGTTTATCAATTTTCAAGCCTCAATGCGGTGTACAATGAAACATGACATGGTACAACGAAACATGTTCTGTTGTACCCCGATACTCCCGCGTGAGTGCATTCACTTAAAATAGAGATGTTACGAATTTAGATAGACAGCACGTAAAGTTAAAAAGGAATTGTTCTTAAATCGTGCTCCATCTTCTTCAGATTCTGAAGATGGTGACAGTCCAGACTGCCCTTCAACTAACAATCCAAACAATATGCAGGAACTATCCTCACATAACATGTATGACACATGCAGTATCGCTCTAAATGATTATGTTGTAATCGAGGAAGATGAGTTTAAACGGAAAGAAATGTACTCTGTTGGGGGAAACAATCAACTTAAATCAAATGGAATGCAAAGTTATGTACGTCAAACGACTGCATCCGGGCTTCAAATTAGTCTGTTCTTCGGAAACATACATTTTTGAAAAAACTCAAATTGTATAAAAACTATCACCGCCTGTTCCTTTAGGTGGCTTATTTCATTGTACCCCCCAGGGTACTGGCAGACATTTAGCTTTTGTTATTTTTTAAATATGAAAATGCTGTTCACAAGCACATAATAAATCATTTAGATGGGGAAAAGAGTAGGTTAAAAGTGTCCATTAATTTTACTTTTGTACACGCAAATGTGTGACCAAGAAATAAAAAAGTAGTAAAGTTTGTTTCATTGTACCCCACCTTCCCCTATGTCATTCTGTATAGTTCTGTCATTCAGTCCGTGACGTCTTTTTTTTTTTTTTTTTTTTTTTTTTTTTTTATTTGTTTGCGCATCACGTAAGAACCACCAGAGCGAATAAAATGAAATTAGGTGTACAGATAGGTGTAACTCAACTTAAACTATAGGCTTCAAATGTTTGAAAAAATTTGAGTAGATTTTGAGATAACTTATTCCAAATGAGTAAATTTTTGTACGTAGTAACAACTGTAGCGAATAAGATTAAGTTTGGTATACTGATTGATTTTTTTCTCAACTTAAATTACAGGCGTAGAATTTTTGAAAAACTATAATTATATTTTGAGATTTTGCGAAAATCGTGTGAAAATATACAACATTTCGTTCATGCATCACATAAAAAAGGCTAAAGCGAATGAATAGAAGTTAAGTAAAATGACAGGTGATCATTCAGCTTAAACTATGGGCGTCGAATTCTTGAACAATTTGAATGAACTTAAATAGGTTGAAAGGCTTGGACATAAGAATTATGTCACGGGTGAAATAATTCCACAAATTCTCAGATTCCGATAAACTGGAACTATAGTCCCCTAACATTTTTCTACATGCCGTACTGAGTTCTGGAGGCCCTGCCGTACAGAGTTCTGGAGGCCCTGGAGCAACAAAGGAGGGTTGTTTGTAGCGATCGACCGATAGTATCGGCGCCGATACCTCCAATTTTTTTAGGTATCGGTATCGGTTCTTTCGATTCTAAAAGTATCGGGAAAGTATCGGTTTCTGTTGCTTTCATCCATTTTCACCGATACTTTTCAACCGATACTTCGCTTTTCAGAAGAAACCACGCAGGCGCAACACCATTTTAGAACCTTTATTTTGGTAATGAGATGAGATGCGTCGTTTCATTGGCACATTTGTTTGCCCGAGTGTTTTCGAACTGTGTTTTTTTTTAAATTCTAACCATCGCTAAATGGATGTCGTATCACCAAGTGTGGTCAAAATTATGGGCGAAGCTTTTCTTCGCCCATAATAGAAGAATAGACGATTGTCCTGTTAGATGATAGTTTAACAGGACAATCGTCTATTCTTCTAAATTATTTTGAATTGGTGCCCAACACTCAATACGCTAACTGCAAGGATTGCAAAAAACAAATGTCGAGAGGTAGGCTATAATTTTATTTCAGTTTTAAGAACGTTTATTTTCTCCCTGTGTGGACTCAAAAAAGAGTTAATTCATATGTATATATAGATTCAATTGTGTATATATATATATATATATATATATATATATATATATACACAATTGAATCTCCCTATCAAGGGCGTAGCCAGGGGGGGGGATAGCGGGATATATTCCCCCCCCGAAAAATTTTCCAGGCGCATATCCCCCCCGCGAAAAATTTTCATGACTAGGCGCCTGCTCCCTATAACGAACTCGCTCGGTTCCAGTTAAAAAATTCGCTATAGAGAAAATTTCGTTGTACAAAGATTTTTGCTGTTATTTCATCAAATATTACAAACTTTTTAGTTAATTTGATGTTTAAAAGTATTAAATTATGACTTTCAATTAAAAATAAATTGGTATTTATTATAAATTTGTTAAACTTGCGGTTTCTTAGTTTTCATTGTATAAACGAAATGTTCAAAAGTAAAGACAATCGACGAAATTAGAGAATAAAATTTGTAATGCACTTACGTTTATTTTACTTCAAAATTCCGTTATTTTACATTGTTTTGCATTCTGTGATTTTAAATTTTCAAAAAAATTTTAACATTTTAAAAGTCCGCTGAAAATAGAGTGAGGCTCATTTTCTTCCATTTGGAAACCTTTTTTTAATGGTTTTGAAAGGTTGAAGCATTAAAGTTTGATGTGGTTATGATCGTGAAGCGCAGGACCTTATTATTCTATGTGCAAATCGGGACTTTGCCCAGGGCCCCCCAATTTCAAATGTTTTTTCTGAAATATTCTTTTTTATATCAACATTTTATGAAAAATATAACAAATTTCATAGATTGGGGGGCCCCCAAATCTATCAATGCCCGGTGCCCCTGTTGGTCATAATCGGGCGCTGGTGAAGTGTCTTCATTATCGGAGTGAGTTTCAGTTTCCTGGCCTCCATTTTTATCATCTGTTACTCTTGCACTAAGTGGTCTGTTCAAAAATTAAAATTTTCTTCAAAACTAACAAAAAAAAAAAAAATCAAAGGTAAATCTGAAATATTCGCTATGGGAAGATAAGCTCTTCGTTATATGGAGAATGTTTATAGTGTTATTTAAGCCTTAAAGTTACGTTTCCATGAAAAATTTCGTTAAAGGGAGACATGCTTCAAACTTTTATTTAAAAAAAAAATTGCGAAAGGACATCTGATTCGGCTTGGGTATGATATAGATATCAAAATTGATGGGGGAGACGGCCCTTAACATCGTTTGATATTTCAGGGGATGACGACCTTTAAAGTGTTAAAGCAGGTATGGGCAACGTTTGAAAAGTTGTGGGCCAAACTTTTAGGATGTTAGCGAAGTCGCGGGCCAAACTTGCGGATTTTAGCGAAGTGGCGGGCCGTATAATTGGGATTTATATGGGATATTGACTGGTTTATACTGTTCTGCGGGCCAGATCAAAGCTATGGCTGGCCACATCGAGCCCGGTTGCTCATATGTGTGTTAAAATGTAATATTTCAGCCTTCGAAATACGTTTGAGGAATTTGTTTCTATTTAGCTTATAGAACTTCAGATACAGACATTTTAATATTAGTCAGCCGGAAATATTTGAAACCGAAAGTAGCATTCTGCTATCGGAAGTGAATCGTATTTCTGCGCATGCAAACGGGGATAGGGTTTTAACACAATGAAGTTTGCTGGGCATATCCACCCCCCCCCCTCATGGCGCCCCTCTGCAAACGTAAAAAAAGGCTCCCCTTTTGTGCTCTAGATCAGTGGTTCCCTAACAATGCCGGTCCTAGGGTGGAGCGAACGGTGCGACAGCACCGGGCGCCATCTTTATGGGGGCGCCAAAATACCTTACTTTGTAATATGTGTACGCATATTTGAGTGTCCATATGCTGTTGAAATTTTCGTTTTAACGCCTCAAAACTTTTCTAGCTGAATTTGTATGTGTGTGTGTGTGGCGGGGGGCGCATTTTTGTATTTCGCACCACTTAGAAATATATCTAGGACCGGTACTGTTCCCAAACTATGGGCCGCGACCCATTGTTGGGTCACGGGAGCAATTTCGGTGGGTCGAAATGGGTGGGAAAAATTAAACTTTAGTGCTTTATATATATATAGTAAACTATACTATTTTATAAATCCTATATATATTGGTTATCGTTATGTTGGGTCGCGAAAAAAAAATCTCGTTGAAGATTTTTTGAAGACAAAAAAATTTGGGAACCACTGCTTTTTATCAACAATTTCTCAGTTTTAGTTCGAAAATGCTCCCCCCCTTGTGACGATGGCATCCAGACCTTGCTTACCGTGCCACGCCGCCCCCTCTCAGAGGTTAGAATTAAAACAGATAAAATTTGTTCATATCAATCACAGAAAAACATGCAGAGCTGCCAAGTCTCCGGCTTTTTTCGGGAGATTTCCCACCACTAATTTTTACTTACAAATTTATAATTAAAATAAGTCCAAATATTTAATGCAAAATAAAATTGTCTAAAAATTGTGGTGGGAAATCTCCCGGAAAAAGCCGGAGACTTGGCAGCTCTGAGCATGTTAACAATGATCATAAAAACAAAAACACTGAAGATCAATTTAATTAAATATGGATACTTTAAGTAGCAACTTTTTTTAAGACTTGAAAATTTAATTTAGTTTATCATTTTTGCATTTCTCTTCAACCTTCAATTAATCTCATCATTTTTAAGCATCTTTTATTTAGACCCTCCAAGGCGTAGCTTGAAAACGAGCAAAAATATTTTTCTTCATATTGTAGCTGTTTCAAGGACAAAATTAATGATACTAAAATTATAAACGAAACCTATATGTAAAAACAATTTATTCCTTTTTTGTGTCGCGAAGAAGTTAACTTTTTGGCAGTGACTTGAAAACTGGCGACTCCCGTGAACTTTAATTATGTTGCTCCAGAAGTTAAATGATTCATTTTAAAAACATTACACACTATCAAAAGTACGAATTAGCAAACATTTAATGATTTTATAATCTATCAGATTAATGAGAGAACGTAGAATTTGTGTCTTATTCTGTTTTGAGAAGTGTAATAATTATCAATATCTGATAATTATTTATATTGTTAATTTAAAAAGTTGAAGCTGTATTAGTATAAATAGTAATACTAATTATTATTTAGTTTATTTCAAATTTTGGAGTAAAAAACATATTTCTTGTGAATAGTATTTGATTTATATATAAGGAAAACACAGGAATAATCGGTGTGTGCCTGTTCTTCGTACGGAAAAGATCAAATACATGGACCATCCGGATTAATTGACTTAACACCGTCCGGAGAATCCAAATATTCGGATTTTCAAAAAGAACTTAAAAATGATCATGAATTCATATTAAAAAGAAATTTTGCTAAAACATTTAATAATTCACTTAGTGGTTAAATAATTGGAGCAGATAAATAAAACCATTAATTAATGTGAACTTATTATGCATTTTAAGGGAAGAATTTACATACGTGTTTAATGAACAATATCTAAATACCTTTTATCTGGATGGAATATGGAAACCTTTTATCTGGCTCATAGCAACAATTAGGTGACAAAATAGAGGTTGAGAAAAATTGATTTAAATATTTGCACCAGTCGGCACTGGAAATGGATTCTCTTATTAATATATCCCTTTAACTCCCCCCCTCCGTGTTTGTGTTCTGTCAAGCCTAAATGAGGGCATCTACCTATTAAGGGGGCTTGGGCGGAGAACTTTTTAAGGGAGTCTAACGCATATTCACGTAACATCTGGAGAAAATCGCCCAAAACTCTAGACCATTAGATCGATAGCTACGCGAGGAGAAAGAATTCCGAACCTGCACACTAAGACGCTTCCCAGTGCTCAGCTTTTTATAAATTCGGCCATTCGTCGGCATGATTGAATAGAAAAGAAAGGCTAGAACCACTGTAAATTCACACTTCAATGTATCCACTGCTTTTTCTTTTTAATGCTTTCTACTGGGCTCAAATTTCATCATATTCAAATTATTCATTTTAACGATAACTACACTCTCGTTACAAAAACTGCCCAGAATACAGATGTAGGCTTAAATGACATTAAATTATGTAAAGTATCGGTATCAGTTAAGTATCGGTATCGGCCGATACCATAACTTAAAAGTATCGGTATCGGCTATTTCTGAAAATGAATTTATCGGTAAAGTATCGGTATCGGTCATCGGCGAAAATGTGGTATCGGTCGATCCCTAGTTGTTTGTGATTGTTTCTCGCAAATATACACATGATTTATCGGACCGGAGATTAATATTAACCATTTTGACAAGAATTCGAAAGTTTTCTGGTTTGGTGATTAAATTCTCAATATAAAATGGCTAATTTTTAGTTTGGTTATTAAATTCTCAATATAAAATGGCTAATTGAAGCGCTGTGCAGAAACTGAAAATTAACTTCTTGTTTTTTGTATGTACCTTTCCTTGCTGCGATTGATATATTTTTTTTTAATTTTCAGGTTATGTTTATGAGTATAATAACTTTTTTTAGTTCTTTTTCATTTACTTATTGAATTCCTTACTGCCATTACAGACCACAATCAAGCATATCTTTACACTAGCAGACTTTAAATGATTTACGACCGTAGACCATAATGTATAAGAATTATTTATGCAACCCTGTGAATAAGCTATCGGGTCAACAAGTGATAAACTCTATACAGGTCATGTGATCGTGACCTATATTATACATATCAATTTGCACTCAATCAAGTGCACCGTTTAGACGCTAGTGCACTTTCAAAAATTTCCGTCCACAGACCGTAATGTAAAAGAATTCTTTTTTGCAGCCCTGTAAAAAAAAACTTTAAGTCTTAAACACACCAAAATCAATACAGGCCCTGCGATGGAAGTCTGTAATATACATACAAAATTTGAGCTCAATCGAATCTCAGCGACCGTTTAGACGCTAGCGCACTTTCAAAAATTCCCGTCCACAGACCGTCATGTAAAAGAATTTTCTTTGTGCAGCCCTATAAAATAAACTTTAAGTCGTATACACACCAAAATCTACACCGGTCGTACGACGGTACTCTATAATATACATACCAAATTTGAGATCAATCGAATGCACCGTTTAGGAGCTATCCTGTTCACTCACATACACACACACATACATACATCTGGTAATTTTTTTTCAACGGGCGGGCACTGGCCGATTAGGCATTGTCCACAACAACTGCCCTAAGGTATTGTGGCTATTTTATTATGGGGGCACGCAGTGAGCATTCAGCGTTACCCCCTATGAAGGGACGGACAAGTAAACATCCATGCCCCAGCCGTTTTCGAACCCGGACCCGACGCTTTATGAATAGTTCTTAACCCCTGGACCATCTCGTAAAAATAGCATAAATGATTTCAGAAGACCTCAACACGTGTCAATACATCAAAATCTCAAACTCGAATTTTTTTTCATGATTACAACACTTTCCTTACATGGTACAATGTAAGGAAAGTATTGTAAGACCTGTTCGGAAAGTAAAAAATAAAATAAAATAAAATAATAAATTTGGCTTAGGTCCGTAGCTGAACCTCAAATTCCTCAAATCAAGGCAACTTTCAAATATACCATGGTGCTAACTAGGGAAACTTTCAAATTTGTCCACAAAGACGTAATTTTCTTCATATCCTACGTTTACTCATTCCGGGAGTAGCTGCAGCCCCATCAGCCACCCCCTGGTAGAGCTGTAGCCAGTGATGTGGGGTGGGTAAATACCCACTGGGTAGGTAAATGTTTTTGGGGTATTTACCCAAGGCCTGGGTAAATACCCAAAAACTGGGTATTTTCAACTTAGAATGGAATAACTGTTCTTAGCAACATTTATGATTAATACCAATTAGATTTCTATTATTGTTCCTTTTTTTTAATACAAAGTTTTTAATTTTAATTTGACTTCATCATGAGTATTTTTGTAGTCTTTTTTTTAAATTATTATTAAGCGCTTGATTATCTGGCATAAACTACTTTATCCGTCATACCGCATTTTTTTCACTAACTTTAATAATGAAGGATGTTTTATGGTAGTCCTTAAATTGTTTTGTGCAAGTGACAGCTTTGGCAATATTTTTAATGTGTTACATTGATTAATATACCTCATAGCTTATTTTAAGTTTACTATTATAACCCAAAGCTTATTTTATGTTTATTATTGTTTAAACTGTGATAGTTTATTATGGTTTGTTATTGAAGGGGAGAGGGGATTATATGCATCTTGTGATTGATTTAATGATCACTAAAATAAAAATTACATGCAAATACAGAGGGAACAATTTCGGAGGGAACATTTTTAGAACGATTTCGGGGCCGTTTAATTAATGTTTAAAATGTAAAGAGTATTTTTTTTAAATGTTCGATCTGATAGCCTTTTTTCTGGACTATAAGTCTGCATCGTGATTTCCATGATAGAAGAGCTTTTCGTAAAATTTCCAGGGGTACTGCTTTCCATTCCTCTTCCACTACTTTCCAGAGTCCATCTATCGTGGTGGGTTTGCGTTTAGAAAGACCTCATTTTAACAGACCAAAGGCACAATAGCCCATCGGTGAAACTTCAGGGTACTTCGCTGGAATATATTGAAAAGGTGTATATGCAATACCTGTATCAGTCTTCATTTTTTCAAGGAATGCAGTGTTTGTTGCAGTGGTTGAGCCACACGTCTTTCCAAAAGCTGGTGAACATTATGTTTTTTAGCTTTTTTAAGTTGTAAATCTTGGTATTTTATTTATTGTTGCTACAGATGTATCTAAAGACTTTGCAATTGATCTCTGTGTTGGCGGATTTTCTCTTGTTACCAGCGATTTCACTTTAGAAACATTTGAAACAGTACGGCTGCTGCCTTTTCGGATATTCGTTTGAGTCTTCTTTCCATGTAAAAATAATGATTGACGGTTTTTACATTGCCGATTAATAATGTCGTTTATTTTGCACTTAGAAATTTTAATACCATGCATTTCACAACGTTTTTGAATTATGGAATAAGAATATTTCTCTTCGAAAAGTGCAAAAACATATCCTTCAATCCACAGCTTGTTTACATACGACATTTTGAAAGAGGAATAAATTTAAAAGTAGCAGACGATATTTCTCATTTCAAATAATAAGCTGTTGCCAAAAATTTTTATTCTGAAATATTTACTTTTTTAAAATTCTTTATCGAAATCGTTCTAAAAATGTGTAAACACCCTCTGTAGTTAAAAACGAGTAGTTACAAGTAATAGGTTTAAAACCATATGTTTTACGGTAAATTTAAACTTTTATGAATATTTCAGATTGATGAACAAAATATTTCTATTAAAAAAATCATTAATACCAATTTTTTATAATAAAATTTCCGTTTAACGAATTTTTCAGAATTACAAATTTGATTTTCAGTCTCCTGAGATTCAGATTCGTAATTCAGATTTTACTGTCTGCATATATTTACAATAGTTGAATTTCTCTCCTTTTTTTCCAATTGTCAAATACACTGCTCCTTGTTATTATTCCTATTTACAATTTATTCCAACAGTTTTATTTATAGGCTATATTTAATCAAGTATTTTATTCAACACGTATCATATAGCTTCTTTTCATAATTATATTTTTTGAAGTTTTATGAAATTAAAAAGTTGTAAAGGGTTCCTAAGTTTCTCGTTTTTCTTTTTTTTTTTTTTTTTTTTTTTACTTTATACTTAATAGGTATATATATGTGTGTGTGTGTGTGTATGTGAATATCCTTACCCACCAATACAAGCTTTTTTAAAAAAAATAGTGTTAATTCAAAAATAAATACCCATTTTGGGTATATACCCAGGTATTTACCCTTGAAAATAAATACCCGGGTATTTTACATCACTGGCTGCAGCAAACCGTATGTATTCATTATTACTGAGATGCGGATAATCACTCAGACTCGAAGTAACGAATTGCTCCTTTCGAATATGACCGTTACTGCATCCGGATCGATAAAACTTAAAAATCAGGTTTGTAAATATTTCTCATTTTCAAATATGTTACAAATTTAATAAGGACATTGTATTTTGTAAAGTAATATTCCTTTTTTTTTTAAATAATTACGAATAATGTTTCATTCAATAAAATGCAATACTAAATTTAAGTCTGTAATCGAAACTCGTTTATTTTTAATTTCTCAACTGTTTTAAAATGCGTTATTTTAGGAAATTTCACAGCGTATTTTTTCCCTTTCTCTCCCCCCCCCCTCCGAACATTAAATTTTTAGTTCAATTTCCTGCATGGTCCTGAAGGTCAATATTTCTTTTTCTTTCTTTCTTTCTTTTCCAATATATGTTTCTATTTTTTTTTTCTAATTTATGTATGTTTACTTTTTACCCCCCCCCCCCCCATTTCAGGTTCCACTCTTTTTAAAATAACAGAAATGTTCAAATCAGTTTTTACATTTTTAGAGGCAAGAAAAACATTCTGAATGTTAAAACTGCACAACATAATTATATTACAATTTTGTCTGCGGCGTAGTTTGGGTAATTGGCACCAAGGGCGGTCCTTCAGTTCCCCCTCTCACACACACACGGAAGGCAGGTTTTCAATTTAAAAAAATTAAACTCTGAATGTGTAAGGAAGAAAGGTTTTGCTGTGACTGCCCCGTTGCTACTCCACTGGATTTTACATTGGAAAAGTCTCCTACAATCTTAGGAAACTATCTAAAACCGCCCAATACGGATGTGGAAGTTCAGCTTCGCTTCGCATAAGGGCGCAAAAAATTATAGAGCGCGTCCGAACTCAGCAAAGCATTGCAGTTTCGAAAAAAGTCTCAAACATAGAAAAAAAGATTGCTTAAAACCAGGGGGTGAGCAAACTGCGGACCGCGGACCAGCTCCTGTCTGTCTGAAAGTTTTATCCATCTCGCCGCAAATTTAAGAATTATCTCTTCTTCTCTACTTATTATAAAAGAAGATGTCTGTGTGCGGGTCTGCGTGTGGGTCTGTGGGTCTGTGTGTCGGCGGCGTTACGGACAAACGGCTACACCTAGAAATACCAAATTTGGCACTCGGGAAGATCTAAACATGAAGTTGTGCACCTCGAAGCGATTTTTTCAAAATTCGACCTAGAATTTTTTTTATTTTATGTTTTATGCGATTTTTGGCATTTTTTCTCACCTAATTCGTAATAACGGCGGAAATTACGCTCGCAGCAAAACGGCATTTGTATCATCGGATAGAGGAGAAATTTTTCTTTTAAAAACAGTTTGTTCTGAATACGTAACATAATTTACCGATTTTTAGGAATTTTTTTACTAAGCATCGACTTCGGCGAATTTTTCGTAAAATAATTTTAAAATTGTCGCTATCTTGAATTCTATCCGTCATAACTTTTTGATATTTTGACAAATCGTGAAATATTCTTTTCTCCCTCTTTTAAAATAAAAAGAAGATGTCTGTGTGCGGGTCTGTGTGTGGGTCTGTGTGTGGGTCTGTGGATCTGTGTGTCGGCGGCGTTACGGACAAACGGCTACACCTAGAAATACCAAATTTGGCACTCGGGAAGATCTAAACATGAAGTTGTGCACCTCGAAGCGATTTTTCGACCTAGAATTTTTTTTATTTTATGTTTTATGCGATTTTTGGCAATTTTTCTACCTAATTCGTAATAACGGCGGAAATTACGCTCGCAGCAAAACGGCATTTGTATCATCGGATAGAGGAGAAATTTTTCTTTTAAAAACAGTTTGTTCTGAATACGTAACATAATTTACCGATTTTTAGGAATTTTTTTACTAAGCATCGACTTCGGCGAATTTTTCGTAAAATAATTTTAAAATTGTCGCCATCTTGAATTCTATCCGTCATAACTTTTTGATATTTTGACAAATCGTGAAACATTCTTTTCTCCCTCTTTTAAAATAAAAACGAAAAAATTATGTAAATTAGATGATTTTTTACGAATTTTAATGCAACCTAATGTTTAGAATTTAATAGCATCAACACCATATTACGCCATTCATTACATTGCGATCGCGGCACGAGAACTTATGTTCGGTTGTTGCCACAGAAAGGATTACAAAAAAGGGTTTTTTCAACCAATCGAGCTTTGAAATGGGATATCAGAATTTCAATTCGTAAGTGAGGATCTATGACGTCAAATGCTGTAAGATACGTAAAAATTACGCCATAATTTTAACTCATTTATTCCAGCTCTATTTTCAACACAGGGAGACGATATTTTGATTAAAATTTACTGTAGAAATAAACTAATAAATTCACGATTATTAAAGTGGTATTTTAATTCGGTGCTTATTTAAAAATTGAAATGTGTTCACGGTGCTGTAAATGTTCATTTTAAAAGTTACAAAGTTCGTTTCAAAGCGCGATATATTAAAATTTTTCTATTTCCTATTTTTAATTTTGGCATTTAATTATGGCGCAGGCGTTGCCTAGCGTATGCATGCAGGTTGCGAGTATAGTTTTATTTTAACGTTGTATTACGTTCCTCCATAAAGGAGAGCTTACGGGATTACATTAATTGATCATGGCACGTGATAATTTAATTGCGTTGCCACAAAAAGGATTAGAAAAAAATATTCTTTTTCCAACCAATCGATTTTTTAAATGGGATATCGGAATTTCAATGCGCAAGTGAGGATCTATGACGTCAAATGCTTTAAAATACGTAAAAATTACGCCACAAATTTAACTCATTTATCCCTGCTCTTTTTTTAACACAAGGAGGCGATATTTTGATTAAAACTTACTTTAGAAATAAACTGAGAAATTCATGATGCCAACCGGGGTATCTTTTACGGTAGTTAAACAGTGACGTCATAAATTTTTAAAAATGCGTGAAATTTGTAAACTCTGCAACTCTAACGTCCTGTCACAGTTATAGCGATTCTAAATAGCTCCTCGAGATGGCACAGTTTGATGATTTCAGTAGACAGAACTATGGAGGATTTATAAGATATCTTTATATTGGATACATGGATATTTAAGTTGGCACCACTTGAATATTTTTCACCACGGTGAGATTAAATGTTTTGCGGTGCTAAATACGCCAATCCTACAAAACTATGCATAAATTAAATTTGTATGGAGAGCTTCCTTAATAGCAACTATTATGGGAAATGAATAATGTTTATGGTAATGCGTAAATTGCTAAAGAATCGCCATAGAATATAAAGGTCCCATTTGTGCCAAATAATGTAAGCTGTTTCGTTAAATTGAGCATTAAAGAGGGAGAAGCGAAGATAGATAGTATTAATATGCGTAATAGGTAGTATTGGTAGATTTGTAAGGATGATATGAATAAATCCCAATATACAACGTTAATAAATATTTCATGAAATTAAAAGTGTTCTGTTTATCCTTTTTCAAGGGTTGTTTTACAACCAACTGAACGATAAGTAATTCTAATTTGCGTTGATATATACCGCAGTAATTTCGACAGAGGAGATTACTTGAACTTTTTAAAAATGAAATTCGCAGCTATTTTAAAATAAATAGTTGTTCATTTCATGTAGTGTCTGAGGTATTTAATGCTACAACTTGAACCTCAAAACAGTATGATATAGAAATAACACATTTTGAATGTCAGGAGTTCTCTGCAAACCGCTAAGCTTTTCACTTTTCTGATCGCGAATGACACTGATGTAGTTTTTTGAGTCATGATATTGCAATGATGCCAAGTTAGTACTCATGACGCAAACTTTACATTATAAGTCAAATAATTTCGCTTTTATTTTAGATTTCACATCACTGGAATTAAGTGGAATTACACATGTAAGGAACATTTTCGTTTCCTACCGTGCGAAGTACGGGCACGCAGCTAGTATATTAATATATTAAAACAAACTACAATTAAGAAAAAAGATTATCTACAAATTAAATTAATTAAATTTTAGTGTTTAATCATTTTGCTCCCAAAAAAAGTTTGTCCATCATTGATTTAAACAAGAAAAATACATAGCTAGACCCGAACCAATCAGTTATAAAAAGCTTTCGCCTTTTGAAAAGGCCGGAAGTTTTTCTCACTCCATTGCTTACGGGCTTGTGCTAGTGCTGATAGAGGGACGACGGGGTGGTCGTTAATTGTAGGGACGGGGCAGTGACTTCTTGTGACAAAATTAGAAGTCGACCACCCACACACCCTTTTTAACAAGATGTTTTCACTGCATCTGTCCTAATAAAAGATCAAAGAAGAAAATTTACGATGTTTCTAGAGCTTGCTATTTGAAAAGTTTGCGATATCCTCTTCAGGCAATATGATTTTCTTATCTTAAAAGAAAAGAAATAATCGCTTTTCTAATACTCTTTAAAGAACATAAAATGTTTGCTTTTACGTACAGGAACAAAAAAAACTTACATCTTTTTATTATTTTTTTCAAAATAATGTTCCTCGATGCCTGTGTTCTTTGGGCTAGAGGAGGCTCAGATTTTTCCAGGGGGGGGGGGTCTGAGCCGTCCATAGCGCCCCCAGCGCTACGGCCCTGAATGTCCGGTTGCATTTTAAAAGATTATGCCGAAATCGCATTCAATCCGGATAGGAAATAAGCGTAGAAGGGAGTACCCGCGGCTGCATTTACTGAGGTGAAGAAAAGTGTACGAATTCAAAACAAACAAGACTCATTGATTATTTAAAAACTAAATGTATTAATTATCAAGGTATTAATTTCGATTCTTGGATATCTTAAATTCTGTGAAAAGGGAAAAGGTAGTAAAAAAAAATATTGCTCAAAAGCGCTTTCTATTCTAGGAGCAGCCGTGAAACTATGAACATACCCAGCAAACACACTACTGCCCGCAAAATAATGGCAGGGTACCTGTCTTGCTGGCAAAGTGCCGTAATCGGGATCAAAGTGCATTTCCGTTTACTGCTAGTCACTGGAATGCCAATATCTGAAAAATGCATATGCGACAGTACATAACCAGTAATGGCGAAGTGCCATGTGTCAATGACATACACAGAAAAGTTAACGACGTGGTACTGTTTAAAATGTACCGGACCAGCACTGTTTGGCGGTAATGGACCTGTATATATTTCGTAGTGTTAGCATAAAATTTCGTTATTTTAATTAAATAATATTATTTTATTTTCATACTGTGTAGAAGTGTTTTCCGTACATCCAAATTCAGGGTCACTGCTAAGATTTTTTTGGGGGGGAGGAGGGGGGTGTAAGGGGAAGAGTTCATACTGTGCTTTCAAATATTTTAGTATTAAAAACTAAAATAAAACAAACGAGTTCAGTATGCTATAAAAATGTTCGCTACATCCACAATGAAACTCCCACCCTGTATATGAGTGCCTATGTACAGAATATGAATTTTATATTCTTAAAATTTTTATCATTTATTTTAATTTTTCACAATTTTG
The DNA here is from genome assembly GCA_038373885.1 of Cheiracanthium punctorium. Taxonomy (NCBI): domain Eukaryota; kingdom Metazoa; phylum Arthropoda; class Arachnida; order Araneae; family Cheiracanthiidae; genus Cheiracanthium; species Cheiracanthium punctorium. Next base: position 104,056 of record JAWZYV010013651.1, on the reverse strand, counting down.
CTCAAATTTTCCTGAAAACATATTTCAAGACTTTTTTCTACGTTAAGCACTTTTAAAATCTACCGTCATGTAATAGTCAAAAATAGAAAGTACGCAATGGGTTCACTTAGGCATTATATTTTATATACCCAACAGACCAGATGACTAGCCAAGAAATTCTACCGTCGTCAGCTAACTTCTCAGGAGTCGTGGTTACAAGCTTCGAACTGTTATCGCGGATTTGGCTATATTAATTCAGATTATTTATACGCAGTACAGATGAATTTTTTTATGCGTTTGAAGACAGAAAATGAAAAATTGCTTGTCTATTTTAATAAGAGGTGTGCAAGACCGCCTTTTACCTGTATTCATGGAAACTGGAGTGAAATAAATCGGTGTCGATATGAGCGAGAAAAAATTTATGCGTGTCATTATATCTGTTTCTTTTCAAAGGATCTTTTAATAGTTTATTGGAAATTTCAGGGGCGGCCCGACACGGTAAAGTAAGCATCGCATCGGGGCGCTGTCTTCGAAGGGGTGCAATATCGAGCTCAAAACGTGGAAAATGTATAAAAGGGGAGCCTTTTTTACGTTTGCAGGGGGGCGCCACGTACCTTAGGGCCGCTCCAGGGAAATTTTACAAAATTACAGCTACCTCGTACTCCAAGGGGCATAATAAACTTTTAAGTTGCCCTCTTTTCGGTGAAAAATAAATAATATGGTATAGCATAATAATACAGAGAAAAGAGCAGAGAAAAAATTCGAAATAACCTAAAAATTCCGAACAATATATATTCTCGTAGAAAAAAATGATAAATAAAAAAATTCTAGGAATCGACAAAAAATTCGCATTATCCAAGTTTCACGGAAGAATAGTACGCACGTATCGGGTGGTACAAAGGGTCCACCCTTCTTTTCAGGAGCGTGGTGAAGGAGGTTAGACCTTTTGTACCATCCGAAACGTGCATACTGTTTATATGATTTTTGTTTAAGTAAGTTTATAATAATATTCTATATGCATATAAGCATTTAACGGCGTTTCCATGCTTAACCTTTTCGCTCTCATTATTGAAAAGATGCAGCGGATAATACTGTCTTGGGACCTTGGTTAGAGGACTTTTTAAGGGGTTCTAATGGGTATTCACGTTACATCTGGAGAAAACAGACCAAAACTCCAGACCATTAGATCGACAGCTCCGCGAATTGACCCGAAACCGGGACCTTCACACTTTAGTATTCATTATCCAATATTCAGACTCTTTTGTTTAAATATATTTGATAAATTTTCAGACCCTTATTATCGCATGGGAAAATCGGGACTTTGCCCAGGGTCTCCGGATCGAAAGGGCCCCAGTTTCAAATGTTGTTCTGAAATATTCTTTTATATATCAAAATTTTATGAAAAAGAAAACAAATTTTATAGATGGGGACCACCAAATTCATCAATGTCCGGGTCCCCTGTTGGTCATAATCGGGCCCTGTAAATTTTGATAAGCTACGTTCGGGCTAAATGAATAGTGTGTAATTATATTCAAATTCCTTACAAACATAAAATAAGAAGCACTTCACTTTCCAGAACAATTGAGAAAAACGAAAATCACAGCTTGACAGCAAAAGGAAAACTATTTTAATATAATAAAATTTAATATAACAGTTATTACGGCAAATTTTAAGCTGAATAATTACAATATATATGTATATATATATATATATATATTGTAAAAGGCATAACTTACGAATCAGCGTAGCATCCACATAGCAGATACAAAATTCTAAATATCCATGGAATGATAGATGAGCAAAACATTGAACTCAAAATCGTACGTAACACAGGAATGAGTAGATATATCCAGTAAAAAGAAATCCAAACTATGGTAAGACAGAAAATTAAAATGGAATTGGATGGAGTAAAAAAATGGGTAGAAAGCATCGGCTAAAGTCGTCAGGCATATATAATGCGCATCAAATATGAAACACGAAGTTAATATGGTGTGAGGGGGGGGGGAGAGGACCGCTCCAGTTAGATGCTTTGAAAATCGGCGAGTTTGGCGCATTTTCGAGTGCATTAACTTAGCAACCATTCTTTTTTTTTCTTTAATTTCGGTCGCATATCTTGCATACGTTGAGCAACGAGAGAGTTATAATTGATGAATTACGAATCAAGTACATTTTTTAGGATACACATTTTTTCCGGTTTCTCATTGTTGTGCAACTTTCGAAAAGTTAAATTGCTTTGGTTAACGTTAAGCTGTTCAAGACAATTAATTTGGTTTCGTCGTTTGGAGCAATATAATAACATTGCTTCAACGTTGAAATCCTGTTGGTTCATGATACAACACTGATGGATTTTACAATTACTTGGATAATACTATTACAGGTAAATTTTTACTTTCACTGTTTTTAATATACATACTCTCATGGCGTATTTTAGTGTATAAAAGCATTTTCCTCCATAAAATTTGAGTTATGTAGTTATACAGCAGGTATAGGTGTAGAAATTTATATTTAGAATAGCTAACATAAGAAAAATTATTTGATCTAAAGAACATGTGCAATGCTTAACAAAATGTTACCCTAAAGTTATGTGTGTGTGTAACCATAGTAAAACTTTTTTTTATTATTACTTCCTGTAAGAATTTGGTTAATATATATATGTATATGTATATATATGTGTGTGTGTGTGTGTGTATTGTAAGAAAAATATATTGTAAGTATTTGTAAGAAAATTGCAGTTTATGAAAACTGTACAGAATTCAACAATGGTGGGTGAGCATAATTTGCAAACGATGGACTAACGGATTTTGCAGCTGATTTTTGTTTTATTTATTGTGTAGTTTCAATCGCTCTCATGCAGAGTTATTCCCATGTGCGCCATATAAGTACAGTAGACTCTCGATTAACCGAGATCGGATTATCCGGGACTATCTTAATTTATTATGTTGATGACACACGAAAATTTGTGGAGCACCGCGGTTGAAAAATCATGGCGGTTGATTTTATCAAATGAAAAAATGAAATTCTTACAGATCACGACGATAATACTGAACTGTGAAGAAAAATCTTCCAAGATTTGAGAAAGTGGGAGTATTTTGAAAGCTGAAGTGCAACAATGGATTAATGTAACAATTTTTTTTTTCAAGAGATGGGGGCTGATTAAAAAAATGGTTTGAATGTAAATTGATTAGATAGAGACTAATAAAAGCTTATTTTTCCTAAACAAAACGTACAGTAAATCCAAATGCTACCCTTAAGCAATGTCTTTTTTTGGGGGGGGGTTGATGAATAAGACCCCTAATTCCTCCCCTGGATACGATACTGGCTGTTATTTTAATTATGGCAGCGTTATTGTAAATAGGCACTAAGCCGGCACCGTGCCATTATATTACAGCCACTGTTAAGATACCAGGCAGTGCCCGTATTTTCAGTAATAGCCCGCACCCTGCTGTTTCACTTTAGGCATTGTAAACTTAATGGTCCAGTGCCTTTATTGTAAATGATGGCTGCCACGTGCCATAGTGCAGCCATCATTTACAATAAAGGTGCAGTTGCCTTCCCGGGCTTCTGTCAAGGTACTTCTCGGGCAACCACTTTTGGTACGATTCAGTTACTTTTTGCAGTGCCGTGCCGGTGCTGAACGTAAAGGCAGAACGGCACTGGTAAGGTACTCTCCATCAGGCGTGTGTTTGCTGGGTAGTTACTGTCTTTTTTTAAAATAAAGTTTACATATATATATATATGTGTGTGTGTAATGTATAAAAAGGTTGTTTGGGTATTGTTCATTAAGCGGGTACTTTTACTGTAAGTTTTGCTTTCCTGTCATACTTGCCACGTGCGCTCTGGGGCTATGTTTTATTTCTTTAGTTAATTGCCAGACACCAGGTCGCTGATTCTGGGTTCTTTCCGGTGTACACGTGTGCCCACGCCTTTGTAACCCCGGATGCAGGTCATGTAAAATAATGTAAGTGATTCGATTCGAGATGAGAGAGGGGCGGATTTATGTCCTATCGTCCCACTTGGTATAATGAGCGTAAATACGACTGCACCTCGGAAATCGAGAGACTTCTGCCACTGGAACTGCTTAATTAATCCACGCGGATTTTCGTACCCGTCTCCCCTCCCCTCTTCTCACTCTTATTGTAATAAGATAATGTTCAATAAACCGTTTTGTTCACCCTAAATCTGCAAATTACTGGAAAATCTGACACTTCATATACACACATACGTACATACATATATAGAGAGAACTGAAGTGTGAGGAACGAGACGGGCGGAGGCCGCCTCATGTGCGGAAACCCTCTAACACAAGATCCTTGAGCACATGTCCCATTTGTCTCCTCTGCTTTTTCGTTTTCTTATCAGGTATACAAATTTCAGGACAAGGTGGACAGATCTCTGGACCTTCCCCTCTGGCTACGTTCCATTACAATATTAATATTGCAACAAAATACATTGATTAAAAAATATATATGGTCCCTTCCCGTGAACCTTGGTTTTGCATGTGCCTTCGTGTCTTGTGATTTATGCAGGAATCAGAAAGATGCCATTTCTATAATAGCCAATTCACAATGAACAGATTATCAGCTTCTGTCATTTGCTGATTAGTAAGGAAGAAAGAGGACACGTTCAAGGCCGTAGCCAAGGGAGGGGGGGAGGTTAGGGACGTACCCAGAAAAAAAATTCGAGGAGGGTTCAAAAATTTCGGAGGAGGTCCAAACGGTGAAAAAGACAGAATCTTTCACAAAAAGACTTCATTATTATTTTGTTAACAAAAACCAAAATTTCGGTGTGTGTGTGGGGGGGGGGGCAGAGGTCCGAACCCCCTGGACCACTCGCCTGTGTATGTCCTTGGGTCACGGGGGTAAGGTATCACATCCCCCCCCGAAATTTTAGTCAATGCATTAGTAGTTTTTTATTTTCGTTGTTTCTGGAAATCAATTATAAGTGAAAAAATTTAGCAATATAAAACAGCTCCCGCTCCCGAATTTTATTTCCGGGCTACGATCTTGGACACGTTATATACCTAATGCATTTGTTCGTCGTTTTCAATTATTTTTACATTTTAAAACATCCGTTCTAAATGGTGTCTTAACACTGAAGTGCTGAAGACGATGAGACTTTGGAATTGCCGCCATAAGCAGACGCTCAGTCCCATTGAATTTTGTTCCCAAATCATCGTATTTAACCCAGTTTTTTTATTTCGCGTTTCATCCGTGAGTCTTCCATAAACATCTTAGTCCCACTTTCCGAGTCACGGCAACTCGCGCTCTCACTTTCTCGACCTGCTTCTGGCGTCCAGTTCCTGAGGTTGCTGAACTCTAATTAAGAGAACGAATATCAACGAATCTCTGAAAACACAAGTACCTCGTTTTTTATCGTTGTCTTCCCGTTTATGAGACCGGAAATGTGAAATATCTTCCTCCCCAAAGGGTTTCATTGTTTTAATAATATTTTTCATCATATCAGTCATAGGCGTCAGCTTGTTAAAGGAGCATAATAATATCATATTCTAAACTTTTCTTTCTACTTATAATTAGCGCTTGAGTGCTATTTCGCTCGATCACGGTTTTTGGTGTAGACATGATTTGTCTACGCCCCGTATCACTTTTCAATTTTTATAAATATATTTTGAGTACAGTTAGAAAACGCCTGGCGAATATTGTAAATTAGTTTTAGTGGGCGATTTAAATATAGATTTTAATTCCGAAGAAGTGTTTTATAAAACAGAGAAAACAAATACGGTACACTCATAGATTATGATACACTTTCCAAATGGTATTTATAAAAGTGAAGTATAGTTTAACTATGCCTGGCGAAAACTTGTAAAGAATTTTGGTAGGAGATTTTGATATAGATTTCTATTCCGAAGAAGTGTTTTATGGAGCAAAGAAGGAGAACACGGTAGACTCGTGGATATGCCCATTCCAAACAGTATTTAAAATATGTCTACGCGATATAGTTGGAATATGCCTATAGTTCGAATATGTCGGGCGAAGATTATAAAACAGTTTGAGTAGGCAATTTTAAGATAGATTTCGATTCCAAAGATGTGTTTTATGGTTCAAGAAAGAGTTGATACTAGGGATCGACCGATACCACATTTTCGCCGATGACCGATACCGATACTTTACCTATAAATTCATTTTCAGAAATAGCCGATACCGATACTTTTAAGTTATGGTATCGGCCGATACCGATACTTTACATAATTTAATGTCATTTAAACCTACATTTGTATTCTGGGCAGTTTTTGTAACGAGAGTGTAGTTCTCGTTAAAATGAATAACAGTATGATGAAATTTGATCCCAGTAGAAAGCATTAAAAAGAAAAAGCAGTGGATACACTGAAGTGTGAATTTACAGTAGTTCTAGTCTTTCTTTTCTATTCAGTCATGCCGACGAATGACCGAATTTATAAAAAGCTGAGCACTGGGTCTTAGTGTGCAGGTTCGGAATTCTTTCTCCTCGCGTGGCTGTCGATCTAGTGCTCTAGAGTTTTGGGCGATTTTCTCCATGCGTTAGACTCCCTTAAAAAGTCCTCCGCCCAAGTCCCTTCCCCTATAGATAGCCCCTCATTTAGGCTTGTCAGAACACAAACACGGGGGGGGGGTTAAAGGGATATATTAATAAAAGAATCCATTTCCAATGCCGACTGGTGCAAATATTTAAATCAATTTTTCTCAACCTCTATTTTGTCGCCTAATTGTTGCTATGAGCCAGATAAAAGGTTTCCATATTAGACCCAAAACAGCTTCCTGCTTGCTCTTACTATATGTGTCTTTGTTTTTGGTTCATGCCTCGATTTTGTGCTTACAAAAGTAAACACATGAAATTTATTCAACTTCAAAGCTTGCAAGTTTTATTTAGATTTTCTTTAATTATAATTCTTTCACATATGAAAATATTTTTTAGATTACTTAAACTGCATTAAATTGTGATAATGTATAAACTGTACAGTATTATGTAAGTAAATATGTATTTAGATATTGTTCATTAAATACGTATGTAAATTCTTCCCTTAAAATGTATAATAAATTCTCATTAATTAATGGTTTTATTTATCTGCCCCAATTATTTAACCACTAAGTGAATTATTAAATGTTTTAGCAAGATTTCTTTTTTATATGAACTCATATGATCATTTTAAAGTTCTCTTTGAAAATCCGAATATTTTGATTCTCCGGACAGGGTTAAGTCACAATTAATCCGGATGATCTATGTATTTGATCTTTTCCGTACGAAGAACAGGTACACACCGATTTTATTCCTGTGTTTTCCTTATATATAAACCAAATACTATTCACAAGAAATATGTTTTTTACCCCAAAATTTGAAATAAACTAAATAATAATTCGTATTACTAATTATACTAATACAGCTTCAACTTTTTAAATTAACAATATAAATAATTATTAGATATTGATAATTATTACACTTTTCAAAACAGAATGATACACAAATCCTACGTTCTCTCATTAATCTGATAGATAATAAAATCATTAAATGTTTGATAATTCGTACTTTTGATAGTGTGTAATGTTGTAAAAATGAATCATTTAACTTCTGGACCAACATAATTAAAGTTCACGGGAGTTGCCAGTTTTCAAGTCACTGCCAAAGGGTTAACTTCTTTGCGACACAAAAAAGGAATAAATGGTTTTTACATATAGGTTTCGTTTATAATTTTAGTATCATTAATTTTGCAATTGAAACAGCTACAATATGAAGAAAAATATTTTTACTCGTTTTCAAGCTACGCCTTGGAGGATCTAAATAAAAGATGATTAAAAATGACGAGATTAAATGAAGGTTAAAGAAAAATCCAAAAATGATAAACTAAATTAAATTTTCAAGTTTTAAAAAAAGTTGCTACTTTAAGTATCCATATTTAATGAAATTGATCTTCAGTGTTTTTCTTTTATGATCATTGTTAACATGTTTTTCTGTTATTCATATGAACAAATTTTATCTGTTTTAATTCTAAGCTCTGAGCGGGGGTGGCGTGGCACGGTAAGCAAGATCTGGGTGCGATCGTCGAAAGGGGGGGGGCATTTCGAACTAAAACTGAGAAAATCTTGATCTAGAGCAGTGGTTCCCAAACTTTTTTGTCCTTCTCTTCAAAAAATCTTCAACTAGATTTTTTTTCCCGCGACCTAATACTACATAACGATAACCAATATAGGCTATATAAAATAGTATAGTTTACTATATATATATAAAATATTGAAATTTAATTTTCCCTACCCATTTCGACCCATCGAAATTGCTCCCGTGACCCAACAATGGGTTGCGCCCCATAGTTTGGGAACCACTGATCTAGAGCACAAAAGGGGAGCCTTTTTTTTACGTTTTTAGAGGAACACCAGGGGGGGGGGGTATGTCCGACAAACGTCATTCGGTTCAAAGCTTATCGTGGTTGCATGCGCAGAAATACGATTAACTTCCGATAGCTGAATGCTACTTTCGGTTTCAAATATTTCCGGCTGACTAATATTAAAATGTCTGTATCTGAAGTTCTATAAGCTAAATAGAAACAAATTCCTCAAACGTTGGAGAAAGTCTAGCTCTTGATATAGATTTCACGCTTAAGAGACATGCTTTAAATTTTTATTTAAAAAAAATTGGCGCAAGGACATCTGATTCGGCTTGGGTATGATATAGATATCAAAATTGATGGGGGATGCCGGATGTGACCCGCCACGGCTTTTGATCCGGCCCGTGGAACATTTGAAAACTCCATATATAAACCATTCAATATCCCATATAAATCCCAATTATACGACCCGCCACTTCGCTAAAATATGGAAGTTTGGCCCGCGACTTCGCTAACATCCTAAAGTTTGGCCCACAACTTTTCAAAGGTTACCCATACCTGCTTTAACACTTTAAAGGTCGTCATCCCGTGAAATATAAAACGATGTCAAGGACAGTCTCCCATCAATTTTGATATTTATATCATATCCAAGCCGAATCAGATGTCCTTGCGCCAATTTTTTTAAATAAAAATTTAAAGCATGTCTCTTAAGCGTGAAATCTATATCAAGAGCTAGACTTTCTCCAACGATATCAAAAGCCTATATATACAATAGATATAACGAAGTCTCCTTACAACAAATTTCTCCCTATAACGAAATTTTTCATGGACGCGTAACTTTAAGGCTTAAATAACACTATAAACATTCTCCATTTAACGAAGAGCTTATCTTCTTCCCATAGCGAATATTTCAGATTTACCTTTGATTTTTTTTATAGTTTTGAAGAAAATTTTAATTTTTGAGCAGACCATTTAGTGGAAGGGTAACAGATGATAAAAATGGAGGCCAGGTAAGTGAAACTGACTCCGATAATGAAGACACTTCACCAGTGCCTCATTATGACTAACAGGGGCACCGGGCATTGACAGATTTGGGGGCCTCTAATCTATGAATTTTTTATATTTTTCATAAAATTATGATATAAAAAAGAGTATTTTAGAAAAAAGATTTTAAATTGGGGGCCCTTTCAAGTCGGGGGCCCTGGGCAAAGTCCCGATTTGCCCATATAACAATAAGGCCCTGCGCTTCACGACCAAAACCACATCAAAATTTAATGCTTTCAAAACCATTAAAAAGAGTTTTTCAAATGGAAGAAAATGTGCCTCACTCTATTTTCAGCGGACTTTTAAAATGTGAATATTTTTATGAAAATTTAAAATCACAGAATGCAAAACAAAGTAAAATAAACGTAAATGCATTACATATTTTATTCTCTAAATTCGTGGATTGTCATTACTTTTGAACATTTCATTTATACAATGAAAATTAGGGGAAGGGGGGGGGGGCAAGATGGGGAAGTGGTCCCTACGTCGGTCCTACGAAGGACCTATCACAGCCGCTCTGGCTCGTAATGACGAGCCATTGTATTGTTTATCAGTCAGCGTTGTGACCGGCTTCTAAGTCCATGCTTTTTTGCCCAACCGCCAAAAAACTCGGGTTTTGTCAAGATCGTTGTGATTTTCGTGTTATACATCGCATGTGTTCTGTACCTCAATATTAGTTTTCTAGAACTGACTGAAAGTTATTCTTGTTTATCAATGATTACACCAGCAGGAAAAAGCATGTTTGTTTCGATATTTCGATTTAGTTTTTTAAGGTAAGTTATTTTATTGAAATAAGCGTGGGAGGGAAGGATGGGGTACGGGGGTATGGGGTACCCCATCTTGCCCCTCGAAGAAAAATATGATTTCTCTAAGACACTTTATGATCCTTTAAACTTAATAGAGTTTTCTTAACTTAATATAGTTGTTTTAGGATGGTGATAAATTATAAAAAAAAAGACAGAGAGGGGGAATTGGAGTGAAAAGAGTATGAAAAATGCGGTAGATGTTGTAATTAAAGGAAGAATGGCGTATAAATTAGCGTCGAAAACATATTCTGTGCCACAAACGACCCTTGAAAGAAAAGTTAAAGTTCGTGTAGCCATAGAAGATCCAGGTGCTCCTACAACTCACCTTGGGTGAAAGTTCCTTTAGGCCCCAAAAAAGCGAACATTTTCTGATGACGAAGAGAAAGGGCTTTGCAATTACATAATGGATAAGGAAGGTTGTCTTTATGGACTTACAACAAAATATTTAAGGACTTTGGCATACACTCTTGCAGTAAAAAATGGGAAACAACATCTCTTTGTGAGAAAAAAAAAAGAAGCTGGCAAAGATTGGGTTCAGGGATTTTTAAGCAGCTATCCGGAATTGTCGATACGGCTGTAAATGGCTTCAAAAAATGTGGGATTTGGCTATACGATCCAATAGTTTTTTCCGAGAGTGATTTTGCTCTTCATTGACGACAAATATTCCACAAACAGAGAGATTATCCATCATTGAAGCATTGCCACAACCCACTACGTCGAACAACGGAGCAACAGCTCCAAATAGACCATTCGCATGACCATTTCGCTGAAGCTTCAGTTGACCCTGAGACGATAACGGCTGAGACAATACCTGCAAAGATAACTTCAGTTTCGACAGTTGACGATTCTGACAAATTAAGTATTGATGAACCGCTGCTATGCCACATGCCTGTGGTCATGACACCATCCGAGATTGAAGCAGAGCCTAAGCCAGGATTCTCCACTTGGATGTCCAATATCGAAATAGATCAATAGATGCAGGCCAACTACTCCACCATCAGTATTTTCTGTAGTTAGCCCTCAGCAAGTGATGCCTTATCCTGCAGCTCGCAAAATTTCACGTGTGACAAGGAAACGAGGAAAAATGGCTATCATAACTTCTTTCCCGTGTAAAAATGAGTTAGAAGAAACAATAAAATAAAGAAACTGGCAGAAGATAACAAAAAGCGAAAAAAAGACGTAAAAGAACAAAAAACGAATAAGAAAACCGAATTGGCTAAGAAAAAGAATAAGAAAACCAACACTAACCCTAATTCCTCACCAGAATGTGACAACGAAGAAGATAATATGCCTTGCTTTTACTGCTATGGAAAATATTTGGATTCTAATGAAGGATGGGTCGCATGTTCTCTCTGTGGAAATTGGGCACGCTGTAGCTGTGCTGGGATAAATGATGAGGACGACGATGCAGTATTTGTTTGCGAGTTTTGCAACCCAAAATAGAATATGTCTCCTATACCTCATCTTGCCCAGAAGGGTACCCCGTCTTACCCGACCTAGGGGGCAAGATGGGGCGTTGGGCATTTTTGACAAAATTGGTCATATTTTTCATTTTCTATCAGTGGAAAATTTCTTAAGTTCCTTATTTCCAAAGATGGATTATGTAAGAATAATTATAAATAAATAAATATTCAAAATACTTAAAGATGTGGGTTTTATTATGCTTCAAACGTTAAGGTCCCCGTCTTGCCCCCCCCCCTTCCCCTAATAAACCGTAAGTTTAACAAGTTTATAATAAATACCAATTTATTTTTAATTGAAATCATAATTTAATACTTTTAAACATCGAACTAACTAAAAGTTTGTAATATTTGCTGAAATAACTGCAAAAATCTCTAATCTCTGTACAACGAAATTTTCTCTATAGCGAAATTTTTAACTGGAACCGAGAGAGTTCGTTATAGGGAGATTCAAGTGTGTGTGCATATATATATATGTATATGAATGAATGAACTCTTTTTCGAGTCCACCCAGTGAGAAAATGAACGTTTATAAAACTGAAGTAAAATTATAGCCTACCTCTCGACATTTGTTTTTTGCAATCCTTGCAGATAGTATTAGAAATGAATACTAAATTAAAGTTAGTATTATAGCTTTATTAGGAACAGGAACAAGTTAAATCACAACATGCTTAGAATGCTCACTACATGACAAGAACAAGAACAAGAACAACTGTCGCCACAGAAGTAAAAATAAAAATTAAGAGTTTAAGTGTTGCCACAACAATATACATTTATAAGAACAGAATTAATATTGAATACTCCCTCCAATTCTCTTATTACTTACTTGGGAGTTACCAAAAAAATTTTTTTAAAGAAAATTGAAAAACACACTTGGTTTACATATAGCCAAATATATATATATATATATATATATATATATATATATACAAAGATATCTACTTAGTGTTTAACAAGAATGTTTATCAGAGTTCTAAGTATTTCGAATTTGTCCCGAAGGAAGGCCTTTGTAAAAAGATCAGCTAATTGTTCACTACTGGGAACATACTCAATGTTTACAGTGTTATCTCGATACTTTTCTCGTATAAAGCGGAATTTCACATCAATATGTTTACTACGCTTGTGGTACACAGGGTTTTTAACCAACTTAATTGCACTTTGATTGTCCATGTGCAGAATAACACCTTTATCACAAAATGATGTTTCACTTATGTCGCACAGCAACTGGCGAAGCCACATAACTTCTTTCACAGCAGTAGATGCCGATATATATTCAGATTCTGTTGTTGATGTTGATACAGATGTTTGCCTAGTTGTGCACCATGTAATAGCACCGCTTAATAGCATGAAAACATATCCACTAGTAGATCTTCTGGTGTCTATGTCACCAGCGAAATCTGCATCAGAATAACCTACAAGGTAAGGATTTTCTGATCCAGACATATAATGAATTCCATGATGTGGTGTTCCCTTCAAATATTTCATTATTCTTTTGACAGCATTCCAATGTACTTGGCTGTAATTGTTTTGGAATCTGCTTACAAGATTTACAGCATATGTAATATCAGGACGTGTGGTAGATGACAGGAACATTAAACATCCAACTGCTTCCCTATATGGCACATCACTTTCCTCTGAAATTATATCTGGTTCTGATGACAGAATAACATTAGGGTCTGAGGGAACATTAACTGGATTACAATTTTCAAGGTTGAACTGCCTTAAAATTTTCTTAATGTATGCTTGTGAATGGATGAAAATTGAACCATCTTTGTTTTGATCTATCTCGATCCCAACAAAGCAACCTGACTTACAAATAGTGGCTTCAAAGTTTTCATTCATATTTTTCATAATGTCATCCAAGATCCCTTCATCTTCACAAAGTACGAGAACATCATCAACATACAGAATAAGTAGAACCTTCTTGAAGACACCATGAAATAAACAAGGGTCAGCCATACTTTGCTTGAATCCAAATTTCAGCAAGAAATCTAAAAACTTCTGGTTCCAACACCTTGAGGACTGTTTTAAACCGTAGAAAGATTTTTTTAATTTACAAACCAAATCTGTACCAACAGCTAGATCTGGAAGCGGTTGCATGTATAATTCCTCATCAATTTCACCATGTAAGAAAGCTGTTTTTATGTCATATTGTATATTTTTAAGTTCCGTTGAGTAGCAATTGCCAGAATGGTTCGTATTGTGTCATATCGGGAAGTTGGGGAGAATGTTTCATTAAAATCAACTCTCTCCACTTCTCAGAACCCTTTAGCACACAGGCGAGCTTTAAAACTTTCCATCTTTCCATTAGGCAAGTACTTAATGTTGAACACCCACTTTGAACCAATTACATTTTTTCCTTCTGGACATTCTACCAATTGCCAGGTATTTTTTCTGTAAGGAGTCCAGCTCTTCTTTTATTGCATCTATCCACTCCTTTGACTGGTGGGAGTTAATTGCCTCTTCATATGTCTTTGGAATTTAAGCAATATTTACATCATAACGTCTAGAAATTCTTAAATTTTGCCTGGGTCTGAAATTGTATGGTTGAACTTCCTCATCATCATCTGGATTCTGCGATGCATTTTCTGAAATTGCTTCATTAATATTCGAGTCCATTTCATTTTCTAAATCAGTGGCATTATCTTGACATTCAAAATTACTAATTGAAATTGTCTCTTGTGGAAAACTAACTGATTTATCTGAGCACTCATCAAACATGACATTCCTCGAGATTTTTATTGTTTTTGTGACTGGATCAAAGAGTCGATAATTTGTCTAATTTCTCTCATATCCCACGAAAATTGTTTTGTTACTTTTTGACATTAGCTTCTTACGCAATTGATCAGGCACATGCATATAAGCTTCTTAACCGAAGGTTCTTAAGTGTTTTAAAGATACCTGTTTACCTGTCCACAGTTCATGTGGTGTAAAAACAGGTGACTGACTAGTTGGTGTACGATTTAGAATGTACACAGCTATATTAACTGCTTCATCCCACAAAAACAAAGGTAACTTTTTGCTGTATAGCATTGATCGAGCACTTTCCATTATAGTTCTCATATTCCTTTCAGCTCTACCATTCTGCTGTGGTGTGTAAGGAGCAGTGGTTTCAAGTTCTATGCCTTTCTTATGGAGAAAATCTTTGAAGTTATGGTTGATATATTCTCCTCCATTATCTACTCTGAGGACTTTTATTCTTGTAGAATGCTTGCTTTCACAAAGAGACACAAAGGTTTTGAAGTGTTCTAATGCATCACTCTTATGTTTCAAAAATGCAGAAAAAATATAACCACTAAAGTCATCTTTAAACATTACAAAATAATTCGCACCACCTAGTGATGTAGTTGACATTGGACCACACAAATCACTATACAGGGTTGTCCAAATTAAACTTCCCCAACTCAGAGGCCTGTGCAGGATGTTGTATGGATCATAATGTGATGAAATTTGGAAAACAGACACTTCAGATCATGCGCTCAATATTTATTTTAAAAAAATATTAGTAATAGAAGTTGCCGATAGGTGGCGCTGCAGATCAAACAAGACATTCTACAGATGTTCTGTATGTGTGCCGTGGTTCTCCATAACTCTTTCCATTCGTAAAGCAGTGTGTTCCACAGCGGAACGCAGTAAGTCCACATTAATTCCACGAACATTACGAATAATTGCGTCTTTCAGATGTGCTAAGGTTGCTGAGTGTTCTCGGTACACCTGATCCTTTAAGAATCCCTATAACCAAAAGTCGCACGGTGTGAGATCAGACGAGCGAGGAGGCCAAGCTGTAGGGAAATAGCGGCTGATCACATGTGCATCGGTGAAAGTTGCCCGTAACACCTGCTGAACGCCACGAGTAATATGGGGAGGTGCACCATCCTGCATAAATATCGTGTCCTGGAGGTGGCCATGTTGCTGCAGTTAAGGGATCACAAATGTTTGCAACATGTTATGATACCGTTTTCCTGTGACCGAGCAGGTTTCGAAACCTCTTGGAGTCACCTCTTCAAAAAAATACGGCCCAATGACGAATGTTGCGGTGAAACCGCACCATACCGTAACCTTTGCAGGGTGCAAAGGCACTTGATGGATTGCGCGCAGGTTTTCACTTGCCCAAATGTGGCAGTTGTGCGTATTCACTTGACCATTCAGGTGAAAATTGGCCTCATCTGTCCAAAGGATGTTCCACATCCAAGCAGCATCGACTTCCATTCTGGCAAGGAACTGCAGCGCAAATGTTTCCCGAATTGCAGGATCCCCGTCGGACAGCTGATGAAGACTATGGATTTTGTAAGGAAAATAACCCAGGATTCGACGCATTACACGCCAGATGGTCGAATAGGGCATATCAACAGCACGAGAAACAGTTGGCACACTGACAACACCATGTGGCGATTAGCTAGAGGCATCCACGACCGCCAAAGCAACGTCTTGTACGCGTGCAGAATCCACAACATGTCGTCCTCTACCTGGTAAAATTCTCAGCTGCCCTGGTAAAATTCGAACTTCTCCATCATGTCTCGTAAAGCGTGTGATGTCAATGGTCCTCGGCGTAAGTTCTTTAGCCGACGGAATGCTCTTATCGCAGCACAGGAGTTCTTGTCACTCTGGTAGAAAAATTTCACTAACAGAGCTTTGTCTTTCAAAGTCGCCATTCAACAGCACTCCAGCGCCATTCATCAGCGAGCTGGAAACAACTGCCTGTGCAGCGCCTGTCTTCCACTTTTGTAGGGCTCGTCTGTTGAATACGTTGCGCAGAAGCTTTATTTCTGCAAATCACGTTGTTGAAATATGCAAATTACTAGTGTTACAGCGCCACCTATCGGCAACTTCTTGTACTAATATATATTTTTTTAATAAATCTCGAGCGCATGATCTGAAGTGTCTGTTTTCCAGATTTCATCACATTATGACCCATACAACATCCTGCACAGGCCTCTGAGTTGGGGAAGTTTAATTTGGACAACCCTGTAGATTAATTCACCAGGTTTCTTTGCTTTGTAGTTTCTATGACTGAAAGATAATTTATGTTGTTTGCCATACTCACAACCTTCACAAAAGAATTTATCAGCATTTGAAAAATCTATATTATCAATAATTCCCTTTTCACTTAACTCTTTAAGGGCTTTAAGATTTATGTGACCAACTCTCTCATGCCACAGTTTAATGCTATCTGTAGCAGCTGCATTAGCTTCAATTGGTTTTAGTGTTTTAAACATCTGATACAAGTTATTTGATGTACGAACTGCTGTACCAATAACTTCATTCCTATCATTATATATGTGTGTATGGTCAATCATTTTTACTATTTTCATTCCTTTTCCAGTAATTACACCTTCAGAGAAAAGATTCTTCTTCAGGTCTGGAATGTTGAGAACATTTTGCATTTCACCTTCTATCCACTTACCATTAATTAATTTCAAAATCATCACATCTCCCTTACCCTTTATAGGAAGCTCGAGATTATTACCAAGACGAATGGTTTCATTTCTATTCATTTCTTTGAAATTATTAAGGTAGTTCAGATTGTATGTCATGTGAGCAGAAGCACCACTGTCCATTGTCCAATGGTCTTCAGTAGAATTTAGCGATTCTTGGACTTCTGCACTGAATGCATTGTGAGTACTGTTACTGCCTTCCTGATCATGGCAGTAGCATTATTCATCTTTCCACTTGGTCTGGAACGACAGTCTCGTGCAAAATGTCCCTTTTTGTGACAGGAATAACATGTTAACTTCGATTTATCATAAGGCGACCATATTTCTAAACAGTAATTTGGGGACAAATCAAGCATTGTCCTCGAATCTAAACAAAACTTGGGGACACTAGAAAATATTTTCGAGGACTTATTCGAGGACATAACATATTACCATCTTTTTCCCATTTCTCAATTTTTGCAGAATCATCATCTGGTTTTGTTCTTGCTCCATTTGATACTGCGAAAACACCTTTTGCTTTTAATGCTCAGTTTATTTGGAACTTCCATTGTGAGTAACTTTTACCACTGAACTTGTTTATTGAGGATATCTCAATGCTAGACATGTTGAACTAGTTAGGCCTAAACTGCAGCAGGATTCTTCAATCAACTTTATGCAACATATGCACTGGAACACATCTACTTGTAAAGATTTAATAACTTCTAAAATAAACAGAGTAATCCTGGGCCCATAACCTACTAGAATACTAAATTAAAGTTATAGCTTTATTAGGAACAGGAACAAGTTAAATCACAACATGCTAAGAATGCTCACTACATAACAAGAACAACTGTTGCCACACAAGTAAAAATGAAAAATTAATAGTTTAAGAGTTGCCACAACAATATACATTTGTAAGAACAGAATTAATATTGAATAGATAGCGTATTTATTGTTGGGCACTTATTCAAAATAATTTAGAATAGACGATTGCCCTGTTAACTGTCATCTAACGATTCTTCGTCCATAATTTCGACCACACTTGGTGATACAACATCCATTTAGCGATGGTTAGAATTTAAAAAAACAGGTCAAAAACACTCGCGCAAACAAATGTGCCAATCAAACGACGCCTCTCATCTCATTACCAAAATAAATATTCTAGAATGGTGTTGCGCCTGCGTGGTTTTCTTCTGAAGAGCGAAGTATCGGTGAAAATGGATGAAAGCAACAGAAACCGCTACTTTTAGAATCGAAAGAACAGATACCGATACCTAAAAAAATAGGAGGTATCGGTGCCGATACTATCGGTCGATCCCTAGTTGATACCTATTTTAACGCCCCTACTCTCACCAACCTTAAAATTCCCCGCGCTTAGGCGAGCTTTGCAGTCATGGGTCTGTAGGAGTTATGCACAAGTTTCAACGCTCCCAAAAGAACTATACTTCACTCGCACTTAACCTGATATCATTGGGAAAGGTACAGCGGCCAATTTACAGCTTTGATAAGTTGAACCACGTGTATCACTCCGAGAATTCGCTTTTTCACTTGCTTGGTGTACCGCAGTTGGCTGTTAATCTATTACTTGGCACAGGACAGCTCCCTTACGGTATAGGGCTTCCTCCGCCTCCGACCTTCTTTCTCCCCTACCAGCGGGCAATTCGTCCGCCGCAGTTGGGCAGTGGTCTAAAAAATGCACTATTAGCGGTACCGTACAACAAAAGATAAGAATGTAGAATTGGCGATCTCAGAACTTGAATACGCCATCTAGCGGTCTAACTGCTAACTGCTTTTTCACGGGGGTTCAAGTCAATTTTCATTCTTTCCTATTGCAAACGTGTGGTGAGGATCGAAGTTTTCTGAGGTTTTTTTTTTTTTTTGGAGATTTTATTTTGTGAAATTTATCACGATGGTGAATAAGGTGAATTGTTGTGTTACTCAATGCAATTCAAAAGGAAATGGTGTTCCTCCACCCAGTTTTCATAAATTTCCAGCTGTTAGAAAATGTGATGACAAAGCATCTGAAGCAACCACGAGGAAACGTAGAAAACAGTGGATACATGTGCTGAGAATTGGTAAACCTGTATCCAATCGGTTGGTTCTTTGTGGAAAGCATTTTAAAGAAAGTGATTTCATTCCGAGAAGTATGTAAAAGATTTATTTTGTCATTCTCTTACAAGTTAAAAAGTTTCGTAGCTAATGTAACGTAAATAATGTTCTAAACGTAATTAATGTTTCGTGTGAACAAACTTCCTTGTTAAAAACTAGTTGACTCAACTGAGTTAAAATTAAAAGAAATATGTATGCTTCCTATTATCTTGTTAGTCATTACGTATTTAATATCCGATTGTGTTAAAAAGGTAAAAAACTCTGATGTTAGATTATCGAAAATACCAGTTTCATGATTGTTGTATTTAGCACTTTCTAACAGCTATCTACTTCATTTAAAAGATATTAAATCAGTTAAGTTCCGATCTTTTGAAAAACAGCTTCTAGAACGTGCGTGAAATATAATTTTATCACACTGTGTTTGCATAAGTTTTATGTACTGTTGATTTGATAAACAACACCTTGGTAATGTCCCTTACTTACAGGAGGTTTCACTGTATATGTTAATGTTTGTAAATGCATTTACAAAAGAATTTCCTATTGTTCAAGCTGTTTTAACTTTAAGATGTCATACGTTTTTAATAATCCTGTACATCAGTATTTTAATATATAGTGGTGTTAAAAACGTGAAATCACACCACACCGTGTTTTTATATATTGTTGAATACATATTTAAAATTGTTTACGTTCAGCGGTTGCATGCGAGTGCTTGTTTAAAATTTCCATTCAATTAAATATTTTGTTTTCACAACATAAATATATTAAGTCTATAGGATCAGCTGCAATTCTATAGGATTTTATTCTAACTATAGAATTTTATGTTTTCTTATAGATTGCCATGTTTCATGTGTGTATATTTTTGAACCTTCTGTTCTGCTGATCCTTATCTAGAGAGTATTATGTTAAAATATTACCCAGTTAAAGATTTTCTTTATTAAACCTAGAACGATTGTTTCAGCATCAAATATACAGTTTCATATTTTCAAAGTGTTAACATTTATATAGTTATATTTTAACATTTATGTATTTACTTTTCTTAGTGCATAAATGTTGCTTAATGGAAGGAATTGAAAGCCTCCCCATTTTGTTAAGCAGTGAGAGTAGCTTTGTTTTAACAGGTTATTTTCCAGATTGCCATTTTTTAATTTCCTGATCTAATAAATGGGTATTTTTATGTGAAATTTGCAAATTTTACAAATAAATGTGCATGGTAAATCCATGCCTTCATTAATTGATTCTGACGCTAGTTTACTTAATATCTTTTAGAGTATCAGCATTCTTATAATGATTTTCGCTTTTAATTTAACTTTTTTTTTCAGTTTCATCTTTAAAACATAAATGCACACACTTATAAAGATTGTATGAATATTTATCTATTTCACAAATGCAGTATTAGATTATTTTAATCATTCATTAAAGCAATAAATAAACATAATCCCTGGAATGCTATAGCAATTACAAGATCTTCATTTTCTAATTATGTATTAAATGGTTTATATATTTTATTTATAAACTGCACAGATTTCCAAAGGTTTTATTGAGAGATATAGTTCTAACTTAATGTACTTGGTTATGCATCGAATTTTATTTGTTATTAATTTTGTTTGTTCGATTTTTTAAATGCTTAATGAGTGCTCATACAATTCTGCTGTGCATTTGAAAGCAGCAGTATCTGTATTTGTACTTTTTTGGGTAGTAAAATAGGGTCAGATGCTGAAAGTTTACTGAAATATAGATGTTGTGGCTACACCGAACATCTGCACAAGTGTACAAGCTACAAGAGAGGATATTCCTTCCTATAGGAAAGTGCCGGACTAAGATATAAACCATGATCACTGCATGCTAAAGTATGTGCATGATAATTCATTAAATCAAGTTTGTAAATATATTGTATGTTCATTCTATTTTTTAAATAGCTAATGAGTGCTCATACAATTCTGCTGTGCATTTGAAAGCAGCAGTATCTGTATTTGTACTTTGTAAGTTTGTTTTTTTTCTTTTTAGTTCATAAAATGTTCTCTAAGCGGCACTTTACAGCATGAAATCAACTCTAAATATTAGCCTACTAGTTATAAATGTGCTCAAAAACTACTGAACAAATGTTGAAATTGTGTGTTTGTTTTCAATGATTCATTTCTAGTGTTAAGTTTGCTGTTTTTTTTTTTTCAGTTAAAAAATATATCCCTCTGTTTTATGTATTGCTTTATTATAAGAATGTTCAAATATAATTTTCTATCCTGTCCCATACATATTATAGATAGATAGAACTTTAGTAGTAGTATATAGCCGGATATCTGATACTTATGATTCGGATATCCGACTGTATTTCAGATATTGAAAAATCAGCCGGATATACCAGATATCCATTACATCCTTATTAAACTTACAAATGAAAAATCTGTGTGTAACTATATCCTCCGTATTTCCTTTTAACAGAGATGCTGTTTATTATTAGTAATTTGAGTCAACACAAATCCAACCATACACATCTGCTTTTTCTCATGTATAAAGTGTTAATATTGATACAGTTTTTATATAATGCATGAATATTATTTTTAGTTTATAAATGTTTCGCTCCTCTCCTCAATTAAATGAATTAAGAAAACTTTTAGTTGAACACTAAAGTAATTATGTCTTGATCGGTTCTTCCAAACTGTACTTTTTTAATTTTAATGTTTCCTTTATAACCTTATCATTTTGGTTATGAAAGAGCTAACAACTAACATTTTCATATACCAGATTTAAGCAGTGTTGGGTATTTTCACAATATAGCTGAATCACTATATTGATTTGATACTGATATATTAATCTGGAATCAGTTTTTTGGCCATACTACAGGCATGCAAAGTACAGTTACATGAAATCTAAAGTGAAAAAGCAAAATATTAAAATTATTTTTTTTAATGAGCTTTAGATTTACTAGTTATTTACGAGTGATATTTTTTACACTTTTAGGGTGGATAGAGGTTTAATTTTTCATTTGTGTCATGTTTTGAATTTTTTTTTAAATTCCAAATTTTTATTTAAACAAAAATGCATAATTGTACAGAGATTGTGACAACTTGTTCGGGAATTGTTGCACACATTAAAAGTTTTATAAAGTTAGCATTTAAATGAGTTAGATATTTCTAGTGAGCATATATTATATGTATGTGTGTATATATATATATAAAGTATGTAGAATAAAATATAAAATTAATGCTTCATTTTTTTTTATGCTGAGCTTAAAAAGGGGATCTTTCAAAAAGAAAACAGTGAAAAAATGTCATACATACTTTTTTTTTTCACTTCTTTTAGGTACATATTAAAAATTATATATAGTTATACATGCACTACTTTCTGTTATTTTCATCAGTACAATCTCTTGGATATTCCTAATAATTTTTGTATGTATTCCCTGGATTCAAATACCCCATATTCGATTCCGCTAGTTCAGTTGAAATGACTTTTAACCTAAACATTTTGTATGTATCATATTTAAAAAAAAAAAAAAAAAAAAAAAAAAAAAAAACTTGTTGCTATTTATTTTTTAAATTTTATGTTTAAAAATATATTAAATTTCGCAATCAAAAGACCAGCATTGTATACGTTAATATTTATTTGAAATTTATAGGAAAGGATCAGATGAAAAGGCCACACCTGAAAAAGACAGCAGTGCCATCGTTAAATCTTCCACAGCTCTATGTAATTGAAAACGAGTCATAAGAAACAGATCGATCTAACAGATGAAAGTTAAGACATGAGTAAGCATAATATTATCCTACAGTATAATTAGCTCATAATTCGACCGTAAGTTAATTAGTAGAGTTTGATTATTTCTGATAATATTTATCTATTTCACAAATGCAGTATTAGATTATTTTAATCATTCATTCATTCAATCAAGCAAAAAATAAACATAATCCCTCGAATGCTATAGCAATTAGAAGATCTTCATTTTCTAATTATGTATTAAATGGTTTATATGTTTTATTTATAAACTGCACAAATTTCCAAAGGTTTTATTGAAAGATATGTTGTATAGTTCTAACTTAATGTACTTGGTTATGCATCAAATTTTATTTGTTACTAGCTGCTTACCCGTTCTCCGCACGGTAGGGGACGAATATTTTCCTTAGACATATAATTCGAATTAAACCCAGTGATAGGAATCTTTAATAGTGAAAAATTGCTGGAATTCTGACGAAAAGCTGACTCCATGAGGGAAATTTGAGACGATTGCAACATGATGACACAAAAACTACGTCATTGTCACGGGCGATCAGAAAAGTAAGAATTTTACGGTATGCAGACGAAACGTTTCTCTTTCGAAAAATGCCTTATTTCTACATCATATAATTCTCTTTTTTAGGTTTAATTTATAGCATTCATACATACCATATGAATAACATTACATGATGTTGAATACTATTTTATCTTATCTTGCATTTCGTAAAGCGTGGACAATGCATTAGCACAGTTATGTTGCAGATGACTTTATTAAATTTTACTCAAATTTAAAAAACCTACACGAAACAATCGATGCACATTGTACGTTCAGAAACCAAAAATGCATCCTGTTTCCGTGAAGATCTTGTCGCTTTCGTAAATGAAAAAATTTGTGACGTAACTTAAGGCCCCTCCTCAGACAGAAATTTTTCTGATTCGCGTTTTGAGGAACAATTTCCTACCCCCCTCACAAAAGCTCCTATCGCGAAATGCGATAGCTCGCGTGTCCATTACTGATGGGAAATTTATGACCCGTTGGCGGGTTGGGAGATTTTGACCTGTGACCTCCGTCTACATGCCCCCGCTGCCTGAGCAGAATTTATTTTCAGTTGAGTGTATTCGTTCGAACCATAGGCGCAACCACGGAGCCCCCCCTAAAGGTAGAAAGTTAGAAGTGAAAAGCGTTAAAAAATGAAAACTGTCGCTAATGAAATAATTTTTTTTAGTTCTTTCTTTCTTTTTTTAACTGTCCTCAAATTATTTCTAACCAATAAAGTTTTTAAATAAATGCTCACAGTTAGTTGAAACACTCTTACACACGGTTACAACGTTGCTCAAAAGATCAGATAATTATTTATGACTCTATAATGAGTTACATTGCTTATGTTCTATGGGACAGTCAAGTAATACCGAATATTTTGACGTTATAAGAGAGTTGTAACTAACCGAGATCACTATGACTGAGTTCAGCAATATTATGTAGCCCAGCCCCCCCCCCTAAACTAAATCCTGGGTGCGCCACTGGTTCGAACAGATTTAAATTGCAGGATACTCAATGATAAATTACAAGTATAATAAAAATTTTATTTAATTTGCAAAGGAGACTGCAATTTGTAAAGTGTTGTTATAAAAATTAACATTTTAAAAGAAAATATCGAAGCGCGAATATGAGAAATTTTACTATACAGCGTAACTATATAGTAGAATAATTACGAATGCCATAAGTTTCCGCGCGTTTCCAAAAGAGGATGAAATTCGATTTGGGTGTATAATAAAAATTGAATAGGAAGTTATTTATTTTAGGTAGACGAAGACTAAATGTATTCAGTGTAGACATTTTCGTCGAATGTTTTTTCAAGCGCCCGTTGTATTTGCCTCCACAACGGGCTTTGATTTCTAGTTTGGTTAATATGATGAAAAAGTGACACAAAAATAATACATTTTTTTTAAACTTCCTTATATACATAATTGCTTAAATCTGGGCTTTGAAAAACACTTTCATTAAAAGTATGCAGTTGCGACAAATTAAAATATGCATAATAGTTTACACGATTGATTGTGTAAAATATTTTCGTGTATAATACAAATTTACCTACTTCCTAGTCCTTGACTTTGTTTTCTGATCTTTAATATATATATAATAACTTTAAAAAGTGGCAATTTGGGGCGAAATAGGAATTTTTTTCCCTCGAAAACACAATTTTTGCGAATTTTCAAAATCGATATCAGCAGAGTACGGAAAGTTTTTTCTTGGGTTGGCTAATAACCGTGTTCTTTTTTTTTTTTTTTTGAAAAGAAATTAAGTTTATCAATACAAAATTATATCTCATACAACCCCCCCTCCCCGAAAAAAAATTCTGGCTACGCTCCTTTCCTCATCGACAATGTTACATCATAAAACTATTAAAAGTGGCGTTTTTTCCGGGTGGCGTTTTTTCCGCTCACCGGATTTTTGAAATCTGTATCAGCCGAATGCTGGAAAGTTGTTCCTGGGTTAGTAAGTAACTGCTCAATCCCCTCCCCTCCTAAAAATAAAAAAAACGGACAATATCTTCAGATGGCACTGGCTCATTTAAAATCGGGTATTTTAGCGAAAGCATTTCCAAAAATAAAATTTACCGGATTTTGGAAATCTTTAATAGTTCTGCGGTAAAAATGCTTCTTATTTTTAGAGTGTATCATATAAAGAAGTTTCCGCGCTCGTCTGATATCGATTTCAAAATTCGGAAAAATTGTGTTATCGGGAAGAAAATGTTTATTTTGGCCCTAATTCCCAAATTTAAAGGCGTTGGCGCCACCGGAAGACATTGTCGAACTTCGAAATAAATTACAGGGTTATTATCCAACCCAAGTGACAACTTTTCTGACCTCGGCTGATACCGATTTCGAAATTTTGCAAACTGTGTGTTTTTTGGAAAAAAATATATCCAGAACAGATAGAATCCAGACTATATATGTACACTACTGGCCAAAAGTATTGAAAGTTTCAGAATCTAACCATCTTTTCAAGAATAATACCACAAAAAATGGACAAAAAACTTGTTAGATTTATATATTTTTAAGAATTTTTGAATTATAATTAGCGGTACGGAATTTTCGCAAATAAAAACAGAAAATTCGCAGGAAAAAATATGAAGGTTTGAAATTTTAATAAAATTCGCATAAACTACTTACAAAACATTTAATGTGCTGATACTTGCAGCCCCAGATGTGCAAAATAATTGAACTATCTGGAAATAAACTCCATTTGTTGCATTTGATTTCATGTGCAAAAAAGTTCATACAAAGTTTTTTCAGATCTGTTTTATCATTGTGTTCAAATCTAAATTCCCTGATTGTTGTTCAAGAGTTATTTTCAACATTTCTAATTTGTTCCACAAATGGGGAGCAAATGGTTAACTTGAACCAGGCGAAATACACGAAAGATAAGAGATAAAATGACATAGTCAATTAATATCGTTTTGATATGGCAATAATGAAACAAAAAATTAGGTGGTTCGGGGGGGGGGGGGGTCTTCCCCTGACGAGGCTCAAACTGCCGAGTTTCCTATCTATCTATCTATCTATCTATATAATATATATATATATATATATATATAACTAATAAGTAAAACACAATATGTACTGCAAATAAGATGTACCTCGCATTACATATACACAGTGGAACCTCCTAAAGTGACCACCTTCGTAAAGAGACCACAAGTCCATACTGACCACTTTTGTAAATTTTCCCTTTCTAATCACCGCACATTGCAACCTTTGTAAGTTGACCACTTTATAAGATGATCAATTTTGTTGATTCCGAGGGTAGTCACATAAGGCAAGTTCCACTGTGTATATGTATATATATATATATATATATATATATATATATATAATATATATACATATATATATATTGTGCTCAAGGTCTGGTATGTAAAATTATATTTCTAATTTTTGTTATCTTTTTGATTTCTTCTTTACTTTCTATACTAGGGTAGGGCCCAGATGTGTGGAGTTAATATCTCTTCTGATATGCCACACAACCGAAACCCTACTATTTGGTTTGCTGTAAATTATAATCCACTGTTTGTGGCCCCTGACGATGGTGACAGTGGTTATAATTGCCGTTCCATTATATTATCACAATAATTCTTGCACTTTATTTGGCTTCAAAATCTGGTTTCTAATTCTTGCTAATAGCTGTTATATTCTTATGCGAGATATGTCTTATTTGTAGTATGTTTTGTGTTTTACTTGTTAGTTTATATATATATATATATATATATATATATATATATATATAACTCGGCTGTTCGAGCCTCGTCAGGGGGACCCCTATGACCCCCCCTAATTTTTTAGTTTCATTATTGCCATATTAAAACGATATTAATTAACTATGTCATTTTATCTCTCACCTTTCGTTCTTTTCGCCTGGTAACCCTATGTTGAAATTTTTATGATTGTAACCTATTTATAGAAAAATACATGGGATGCATATCTACACCTTACGAAATATTGTAACAATGGATTAAAGTTGTTGCGAACTAATAGTATTTAAATATATGTAAAATTATGTCGCTTTTTTGGGACAATTCAATAAAGGGGGCGAGAGGTAAAATGACATATTCATTAATAAAAGGCTGCTTTAGTTATTAAGAATGTAATCAACCACACCTAGAAAACAAGTGCAAATAAGCATTTATATTTAAAAAAAAAAGCCTCAATATGTTGAAATCAATATCGTCCAATGTAACTAAGAAACACTCGTGAAATCAGCTTTGAAACAAAATAAATTGCACTGAAATCAGCTCATCAGCTTGTGAGCCAAGATCCTGTAATCAGAGGCATCTTCACGTGTCGGGCATTTCAGTTTTGTATCCTCCCAATTAAATTAATTAAATATCAATGAGCACAATTTGCATTGCCCAGCACGGAGTAAAATTTACACTGATATAACATTGAAGAAGTTTAAATGCACAGAAAATTTTAAATATGATCCTAAAAGCAAATTCTAATACTTTTGAGTTAGTTAAACACTTCATTTGATTGCGAAATTTCAAATCGGCTTAGAAATATTTTTGTGAGTAGTATGTTTTTGGATGTATTAATACCACAGAGAATTTTTTAAAAATGGTTAATATGAACAAATTCTTTAAATATATTCTGTTTTTTCCTCCCTTTTAGCCAACAGAATAAATAATGCCCGTTATAGCTTCGTCTGTACTTCAAAATTTCGATGCGTAAACAATGTTTTTCCTTCATTTTTGATCAGTCATCATATTTAAATCGGGATTCATTTTGAGTTATTCAAAAAGCTATACTGTGGTCCTGGGACAATATACGAAAAAGGGGTCCCATCGAGCTGACCCTGACCCGACCCACCGAGAGGGGAGGAGGGGCAATTGCCTCGAATTCCACTCCTAGAGGACGTATGTTGCGAATTTTTGGCGCACAAGTCTCACGGGGAAATAAAATAATTCTGTCTTCCAAAACCTCTTCTGGATCACACAGACGCATTCACGTACTAAAGTTTAAACATGCAATCAGAAAGGAAAAGAAAGGCGCCAATATATTTGACTGATTACTAATGAAGCTTTTGTAACGGATAAGTATAAACATACATCTGGGACCCGAAAACGTAAGATGTAGAACTGCAATCAGAGGGTAGTATGAAAAGAAGGCGGACATTGTTGGAAGTTGGAATTACAGGGAAAAAAAAAAAAAAAAAAAAAAAAAAAAAGATGCGGATGATTAATAGCCAAGTTCGATTAAAATTTGTCAAACACTCTGGTCACTAGTGACTTTCGGATTAGATGATGTGAGTTTGCCTATTCGATTGCGCGTGCATAGATACACACACACACACATACAAATTAGTCCAATATGTTTTTACTTACTGGATAATACTATTTACTTATATTTCTTTTTAACCTTTACTTATATACTAAAGGTCCTTTTCTTTAGCATTTTATATAGCTGTGTGAAAAATTATATACAAGTAAAATATATATATATATATATATATATATATATATATATATATGTATGTATATATATAGGTAATGAGCGTAATGAATAGTGCTTTAGTTGATTACCGAACATCAGAAGGAAACTTCGATATATATGGAATTACAAAAGAGAAATAAACTTTCCTACAATTTTAGGTTGAAGCTGCTTCACCTAAAAAAGTTTGTGCATTTAAACTTTTTAAATATTATATAAGTGGAAATTGTACTCCGTACTGTGCAATGTAAATTGTCCCTCCATTTACATCATCCATCCGAAACAAATCTATTCCTTTTCAATACAAACCAAGCCTTTAAACAGAGAGTTTTTCTGCGAGGAGTCGTAAATCAAGTTCCTCCTTCTCCCCGTTTCTCTCTGCGGGTGGTAACGCAACAGGTGGGCAAGTGGGGGTGGAAAACATCTGAAAATTTTTCATCAAAAATGTGTAAATAAATCGCTAAAAATCAAATTTATGGATTAGATAAAAAATACTTATGTATTTGAAAAGGCAAAGTGCACTGCAATTTTTCTATCTTTACCAAATTTCAAAAAAGTTACTCTGGTCTGAGAAAATCGCAGTTGACTGTCAGAATTCGTGTCTTTGTAGATAGATGATTGTGTTTAATATTAAATAAAAAATACATCAAAGCAATATTTCTAAAATCTGAAAGATGGAAAAGGTGAGAAGTCTTTCAAGAAAACAACAATGAAAGAAAAATTTAAAAATATTAATTTAGTGCCGAGATATTACTTGAAAACCGAAGTAATAAAATTCCCATTGCTTAACATGGAAAGGAAACTTCTTTCGATCTGTCTGAGGAAGAGCCTTAAGCGGAAAAGCTTATTACCCTTACTGAACTCTTAATACAGTAGCACACTTGTTACATAAAACTAACGTTGATCTCACTGCCAATTCACACTAAATAAATAACTAATTTCATATTTTATTTTTAACATAGATTAATTGCATAGTGTCAAATTCAATATTACACAAAATCTGAAATCGTTTCTAGAGCTCTAGGTCTTGTAACTGGAATATGTATGAAAAAAATAAATAGAACTTTAACATATAAGTAATTTATATGAAATATTCTAAGCACATCGGATCCCGTTATTCGGAAAGATTCCACAAACGCCATGGGAAGCAAGAGCAATTAATTCCATATTATATTTTGTATTCCTTGCAAGCGCCTTTGTTATGTACATGATTGCAATATTATTCTCGTACACGATGCTTATCCTATAGTCTCTGGTGATTTATTTTGGATTTTCATTTCATATTCCTGATTTTTCATTCTTTTGAAATTTTGTTGCTTTGCGCATGTGAATAATCGATTATCATTTCTCATTACGGCTACCAATTAAATAGTTTTCCATATCGCTTCTTCCACGTTAACGACGTTAATCTGCCTTTTTCTAGTTTAAAAAAAAACGCCTACAAAGTTCCATTGCTTCAATTTAGACACACAAAGGGGTTAAGCAAATACGCACCCGTCAAATTGCTTCCTAATGTCCGCCGAAGCAGCACATACGTTAGCGTGTAATGTGCTTCTCCGGATAATCTGACAGCAAAACAGAAGACAATGACGTGAAAATGACGTCACACGCGAAGGAAATAAAATGAAAAATATGCAGAATTGCCTGAAGAAACTTCGATTATTTTTAATGTGCAAATATGTTAAAATTCTATTTGTTTCATATTTAATGGGTTTTCACTTTTTTGGGTCTTAAGAGCTGTAGAAATGAGTGGTTTCACTTAATTATTAAATTGAACAACTTAAGTGGCAACAATGGATTCCGTGGCTACGGAAACTGTAGCAGTGTTAAAAATAGAATATGAAATGATTTATTTATGTTTACTTTGCTAGAACTGCCATTTTGGCGTAATTAACGTCGGCAGTCGATGGCAAATAGCCAAAATGAATCACACATTAAACTTGACAATAAATGCAATAATTTATAGGCATTACCAGCCAGTCTAACTGGGTTTTAAAAATATTCTCATTCATCTCAAACAGCATTCGTATTTA
Source organism: Cheiracanthium punctorium (assembly GCA_038373885.1). Classification (NCBI taxonomy): domain Eukaryota; kingdom Metazoa; phylum Arthropoda; class Arachnida; order Araneae; family Cheiracanthiidae; genus Cheiracanthium; species Cheiracanthium punctorium. The sequence goes on along the minus strand of JAWZYV010013651.1, from coordinate 73,204 downwards.
TAAAGACTTCCTATTTTATTACACCTTGTTTGGCGGGATTAAAAAATATTATCTATTCATACGCTCGTAACACCCACTCATTTCAATCGGGGAATAGAATTAGCAATACAAATGAAAAAGTTTAATTTTCTGAAATTTGGCGGGGTTACCCTAACTTAAATCAATTTATTTAACTTGATGAAAATCATTTAAAATCGCCTTAATAACTGCATTATTTCTGAACAGAAAATTAAAATTTCAGGCTAAATTCTAGTAAAACCTACACTTGTTTTTAAAAATACTATTTCTTTACGCTCTCAGTAAATTGCGCCAAGCCTAAAACTGTGCAAACCACTAGAATCCACTTTCTCAAAAATCGGCATATAAGCCATTTTTTTTCGCCAAATTATAAAGTTATATATTTTAGTCTCTGAAATTTACAAATCCTTTTTCTTTTGCGAAAAAAAAATATAGAATTCCTGCTCTGATTTCCCACGCAGACGATATTTTAATTAAAAAATAACCTAGCAAATATTCGAAACAGAAAAAAAGTATTATTCCTTTATTTTTAATGCAAGAGTGTAAATCATTTAATAAATTTGCCAAACATGGCAACCTCGATGCTTATTTCTCACATTTTCATTACAGGGGTTACAATCGCGGAGTTGCGGAGAGCAAAAATTAGTGTTTTTGACGGGGTTTTTTATCAATATCTCCTAAACTAATTCGAATTTCGAAATTTAAATTAGCGGAGGTTCTTTCTCGAAATTTTCCGAATAAGTGGATACCTCGTTCGAAACTCAACTCCCAGCCGTTTAGGAGGAGATGATGTTACACACACACACACACAGACAGACAGACGCGCACAGATTTTAATAGTATAGATTAATTTTGTTTGTTCTATTTTTTAAATGCCTAATGAGTGCTCATACAATTCTGCTGTGCATTTGAAAGCAGCAGTATCTGTATTTGTACTTTTTTGGCTAGTAAAATAGGGTCAGATGCTGAAAGTTTACTGAAATATAGATGTTGTGGCTACACCGAACATCTGCACAAGTGAACAAGCTACAAGAGAGGATATTCCTTCCTATAGGAAAGTGCCGGACTAAGATATAAACCATACTGTAGCATGATCACTGCATGCTACAGTATGTGCATGATAACTCATTATATCAAGTTTGTAAATATATTGTATGTTCATTCTATTTTTTAAATACCTAATGAGTGCTCGTACACCTAATGAGTGCTCGTTCTTGCATTAATTACTTATTTTAACGAATACAAGAAATCTATGTGATTAGTTTCAGTTAACTCTTTGAGTAATGAATATGCACTTCTGTAATTTTTTAAAACGTGTTAAAGAATAGTGTAAAATCAGTAATTGTTCTGCAGATTTTTAGGAAAAATTTGATTGTATTTGTTTTCATAAATTAATCAGCTCCTTAGTCTTTCATTGTGTATCTGATTCTTGTTTTTGTAATCTATTCCCCTCAGAAGTTTGTCCCACAGGGTTATCATTACAGAAAATAATGAGTGAGAATTTCTCACTAGAGATGTGGTTTGGGTAAATGCCCAGTAGGTAAGGTATTTACTTCTACCTCAAGTGAACACCCAAAATCAGGGGTAAATACCCTAATTTTGGGTGTTTACTTTCCATTTCTCAGTGGTAAGTTTTATATTCTGTGTTAAACTTTAGGGATGTAACAGATACTGATTTTGCCAGATATTGGATATCCGAAGCTCCGTTGGTACCCCGATCAGATATCCGGCACTAAACATGTATTTAGTTATGAAGTGTGTTTTTTCATTTTTTTTTATATAATGACATCAGAGCAATAAATTGCACGCATGTTTCACACATCATTAAAGTATTTTTTATTAATTGACTTATAATTTACAAGAACTAAATATCTTTACATATATGTATATAAAAAATGTAACTTAAAATGTAAAAAGTTAAAATATTCTTTTTATGTGTGCATTACTGCCAGAAGCGAATACATTTTAACCATGACATATTTATTAATGTATCTATAATTGCAGATTATCTTCACAAAGAAATGCATACTTTTTTTATTTATTTAAGAATAAGATATCTATTATAGATGAGTTAATTTTTTCCTAACATAGGTTTAATGCCTTTTTTCTGTTTTAATAATTTAATATTAATTTACATTAAGCAATTTTTAATTTTATTTTAAGTTCAATAACTTTTAGAGATTGATAAAATAAAAAGTAAATCTCTTTTAAATATTTATAATGAAATTACCATGCTTTCTTTTGTAGTTCTATACAGGTATGAAACAGAATTTTTCAGATTACGCATCAAATTTCTTTAATCAAAAATAATATTTTTTAAAAACTACCAGTTAAAAAACAAAAATAGATCTGTTTAATTGTTTAGCTCCTAAAATATACGAGTATTCTTTCAGTACAAAAATTCATATGGCACCATAAGGGGGGGGGAAATGGAAAAGGGGGCAAATTCATTTAAAAAAATCATTTCAAACATTCAGTTTCCAAATTTTAGGACAATTTTACTTTTTTTCTCTTGATTTCAACATTCTGACATACACACACACAAAAAAAAAGATTAGTCAAAGTGCTTTATGAATGGAGTGACACAATCATACACAATAGTGTAGTACTGACTAAAACAACTATTTTAAACAAGTAAAATACCATGTTACAACATGGCTGTCTGCACGAGCATCCATGTTATAATTTTCATATATTTCACAAACACTTTCATATTTCATCACACGTACATATTTTATGTAGACTTAACTTTAAAAATCAATTGAAACTTGCAGAAAATCATAAATGAATTTAAATACCTGCATTCAATTAAAAAATTATCAAAATAAAGGTTTATTTTTAATCATTAGGTATTGGAGACTTCATTAAAGGCATGCTCAGTAAAAGATTGTCATAAAAAAAGGATGAGACTGAAAATTTCTACCTGCCTATGTAAATAAATTTTGAAGACAGAATAATCGGTAGGGATGGACGCGAGACGTGCGAGACGAGAATCGGGGCTGTCTCGTCTCGTCTCGCAGTGGTAAACCTCTGTCTCGTCTCGCAAACACTGTGTCTCGTCTCGCGCGAGACGCGAGACGTCTCGCGAGTCTCGCAAAATGAAGGACTGCGATTTCGTTACCATTTTATACTAACTTATTATTGGGATTTTATTGAAAATTAATATTAATAATAACAATTACTTACATATAGCCACATTAGTAGATATATTAATAACTATATCAGCATATATCGGCATTTGAAGTAAAAGAAATTGAGATTTAATCCGTATATATAATGTCACACCGAAAATATAGTATTTATTTTTATTTACTAGCTGCGTGCCTGTTCTTAGCACTGTAGTAAACGTATATTTTCCTAACATGAGTAATTTCAATTAATTCCCGTGATGTGGAATCTAAAATAAAAGCAAAATTATTTGACTCTTGATGTAAAGTTTGCGTCATGAGTATTAGCCTGGCATCATTGCAATATAATGACTGAAAAAACTACGTCAGTGTCATTCGCGATCAGAAAAGTGAAAAGCTTAGCGGTTTGCAGAGAACTCCCGACTTTCAAAATGTGTTATTTCTACATCATATCATACTGCAGTTCTACATCATACTGTTCAAGTTGTAGCATTAAATACCTCAGACACTACATGAAATGGACAACCGTTTGTTTTAAAATAGCTGCGCACCCGCTCTTCATACGAGAAGTAGCGACTATTTTACTAAAATCATATCTGCATGAGACAAAACATAATTTTTTTTAAGTTCAAGTAATCTCCTCTGTTGAAATTACTGCGGGATATATTAACACAAATTAGAATTACTTATCGTTCAGTTGGTTGTAAGATAACCCTTGAAAAATTATAAACAGAACACTTTTAGTCTTTATTAAATCTCTACTATTTACTTTAACATCAATTTCAAGTCTCTAAAATATGTGTAATTTTTATATTAATGAAAACAAGATTATATTAACGATAATTATAATTATTTCCCTAAAATTTCCAATAACATTACCGTGTGTGCATTTTTAGATTTCATTATAGTATCTCAGTTGGTTAATAGACGTCTTATTTTTTGTTTATATTTTAAATTACTGAACAGTTAATTTGTTGACGACTATCCGTTTGTACTTTTCCACAATAATTTTTAGCGATAGTACTACCCCCCCCCCCTACGCACGCCGCAACGTGCGGGAAAGTTTGAGGATAATATCGGTACAAGGATATTTCAACCAAGGATATTCAACCATATTTCAACCTACTCAGACTAAGCATCAATGCGAATGCAAGTTGCTCTACTTCTAATCTCTCTCTGATATACCCGAAACCCGATTATCACAGGGGCAAGGGGGGGGGCGGTAGTCCGGTGCCCCTGAAGAAAAAGGGGGCCCATATATATCCCGATTATCTAAATTATAAATTCATATGTACTGAAATAGTAATTGTGGGGAAAAAACTGAATTTCCTCTATAATATAGGTATTACCTAATTGTCTATCACTAGATCAAGTTAGAAATATTTTTTTGGGGTGATAAATACGATTTGATTAAAGTACAAAAACTACAGTTAACTGAAATGCAATTTTCGAGTACAACAGCGGTCAAAACTGGGTTAAAATGCTTAAAAAAGGGTGGGCTCAGTAAAGGGGCTTAATGCGTAAGAAAGGGGATAGTAAGGGAGGCCCCAAACTTAATGCCACGGGGCCCCGTCTAAAAGTGGTCAGATTTGAACATACCGTACCGCCTTTCTTATTTACTTATTATTTTTCTTTCAACTCTTCTCTGTTTTCTTTTTTTTTCCGCCTCTTTCTTTATCCTCTCCTTTGTGTGTTTTGTATATCTCTCGTCTGTTCTAATTTGAAATGTTACGTGTTTGTGCGTATTGTAGAGTGCTGATAGTATACCAGGACCGAAAATGAAGCAGACGCAAGTTAAACGGTAGAGGCTTCAGGCAAATTGTCGCTTTTCAGATCGTATTTATGCGAGACGGAAAAAAATGCGAGAATTCTCGCGAGAAATCTCGCGCGAGACAAGACTCTGTCTCGTCTCGCGTCTCGTCCCGCAAAATATTTTCTTTCTCGTCTCGCAAAAAAAATGCCTGTCTCGTCTCGCGTCTCGTCTCGCAAGACAGTGCGAGAACGCGAGACAATGCGAGAATTCTCGCGTCTCGCGTCCATCCCTAATAATCGGAGATTTTTGTTATCATTGGATTTCCGGAGCAAATTAAAAATATCGGAGAAACTCCATGGGTAGAGAGTATAAAATTACATCATTTCTGGGATTACTATGAGAGAAATCGCATATACTGAATGCACATATTTTTCAAGTGATACTCTCTGCACAATGCTTATAATTAAACTTCCCCTGTAAACAGCAGTCCACTGCTGAAAAGGATGAAAAGATCGCCTCCAAATTTGCACATGGACAGTACATGAGATGTGCTTAAGTTTGTATTTTTTCTTTTCAGTTCAGAAAATGTTCGCTAAGCGGCACTTTGCAGCACAAAATCAACTCTAAATATTAGCCTAACTAGTAATAAATGTGCTCAAAAACTACTGAACAAATGTTGAAATTGTGTGTTTGTTTTGAATGATCCATTTCCAGTGTTAAGTTTGCTGTTTTTTTCAGTTAAAAAATATATCCCTCTGTTTTATGTATTACTTTATTATAAGAATGTTCAAATATAATTTTCTATCCTCTCCCATACATATTATAGATAGAACTTTATAGTATATAGCCGGATATCTGATAGTTATGTTTCGGATATCCGACATTATTTCAGATATTGAAAAATCAGACGAATATAACAGATATCCATTATATCCTTATTAAACTTACGACTGAAAAATGGAAGCTTGTGCGACTTTTATTGAAAAATTGGCCGAATTTTTAAAAATGCGAGAATTTTGTACAGAATAAAAAAAATTTGTACTGTGTACAAATTCTTGCAGTAATAATTTTTAATGTGAGATTCTTGCACTTTAGTGAAAACATTGTCCCACAATGATAGAATCACCTGTATTTAAAGTCAAATAAGAAATAATAAATGATGTAAAAAAAAGGAATTTTTTTTTGTAATGTTTAATAGAATTAACTGGAAAAGAGCCACATTTAAAACTTTCCTTTTCTTTACTATGAAGTCTTAGTTTTAATCTTAAGCTGTTTTTACTTTCCAAACATGTACCATGTAAGGAAAGTATTGTGAGCATGAAAAATTCGACTAGGAGATTTTGGTGCACATGGAACACATCGATGTTTCCTTATAGGGCACATTGGACCATGCTATACCAAAATTTTTAGTTATAGTAATATTTGAGAATAAATATTATCCAATGAATTATTATTTTTTCTTTTTATAATGAAACATATTACTTTTTTGGATTTGTGGATCTAGTTAAATTAATTTTCCTCAGCAAAAGAAATCCTGAATTGTAAAAAAATAAAAAGCAATCACTCTTAGAACAAAGTTATTTGGTAAACATTGAAAAAAAAATTAAATCTTTGGCATTTATCATTAATAATTTAAAACAAACAAAGCTGCAGACTATTGTCTTTTTTTCGTTTCAATCCTTTTATTTGCTTCATCTTCTAAAATTGCCTTAACAGGCGTACCAGTAATAATTCGAGAGCATCCCCCGTTTTGCTTAACTTTTACTCTCCAAAGTTTTTTTTTAATTGTTATGTACTTCAGGCTTATGTATAGTAACTTAAAATGAATAACTGTATATAAGTGTTAACATAACTGTGAAACAAAAATAAAATAATATGTAATGTTTATAATTAAAAATTTTAAAAAAGCTTTTTTTTAATACTTGGTGTAGGATGGACGATGGTCCAATGTACCCCAATTTGAGTGGACCAAGGTGCCCCATATTCTTGAATTTCAAAAGTATAGTAATATTTTTTTTCTTTATCAGTAAATAATTATTAAATCGATAAATTTACCCTATAACAGGGATTCAGTTTAGTGCTCCAATCTTAATTAAACAAATGTTAGAAAAAACAAAGTAGCAGACTTCTGAAAATTACTCAGAAGTGCTAAAATACAACTCATTGAAATAAAAAATGGCTCCTTACCACTTTAACAGGTGGTTTCTTTATAGGATTTGTGCAACTATGAGAGACATTTGTTTATAATAAAATGAAATAAAATAAAATAATATTTCAAAAATAACTGAGCCTGGTCCACTGTGCCCCTAGGTCCAACGAGCTCCAACTCCCCCTATGCTATTTTTACAAGATGTATATGTATGTGTGTATGAGAGTGAACACGATACCTCCTAAACGGTGCATTCGATTAAGCTCAAATTAGGCATATTTGTTATAGACCATCATCGCAAGATAGGTATTGATTTTGACGTGTATAGGATTTGTAGTTTTTTTTTACAGGGCTACGAAAAAGATTTTTTTACATTATGGCCTATGGACCCCACTGTACAGAAGTAAAAGTAAACATTTAACACAAAATATGAAGTGAGCTAATGATTAAAATATTTATACAGCTAAAAAGAAATTTCTCATAGAAGTCCAACAAGTTAATAACATACTAGAAAAAAAGTGTGTATGCATTTATAATTATTTTCATATGATACTTGCATTCTAACAAGCTATACACACTTAAAATGCAGAATATATATTAAATAGTATACATAGATGTATATGTTTGTACATCTGTTCATTCATACCAAAACCAATTTCTTATTTCAACTACTGGGAACAATTAAAATAATTGAATCAAACCAATATAACAGTTCTGTTTTAAATATACTCAACAAAATTAAAACAATATATATATTAATGTGAAATACTTACATTCTAGACGGTTATTCATTTATGTAAGGGAAGAGTGCAATTTAGTGTCCAACAGATCTATCAAAAAAGACTGAATTAAAAAAATTCATTCATGCCTTTTCCAATGGGTCTGTTAGCTTAATGCTCTTCAAATTATACGGCAGAAATTCATGTAAGCACGGATTCATTCCTATAATTAAGAATTAAATATATAAATAGGGGAACAATACATTTATCTCATCACATATCCAACAATTTCTTCACTTAAACAAGTGCACATGAAACAAAATATACTATTTTTATCTCTGGAAAACCAGATGCAGCAGCTTGTATATTTGGCACAAAAGGCAAGTTATAATTCTTTTACGAATTGCTCATGATGAATAATCGTTCCCCATTAACGTAATTCACCATATATCCTTTGCGTCATAATCGATGAGAGATAATCATTTGAGTCACATGCTCTTTCTCCTTTAAATAATACGATTAAAACAAGCCATGTTAAAATATAAACACTTATAAAATAGTCTAAATGAAGTATATGATAAGCCAGTAAATGAATTTTTAAAGAGAAAAAAAATGATACGTATAAATATATAACTCACTTGTAACAGCGTAATTACACTTACACAGCAATGTGATGTTTACAAATGTCGGCTCCGGCCTTGCAGGTAGAGAAACTTTCTTTAATCGTCCAGCAACTTGATTTTTCAAATTTCACAATTATTGTGTACTTTACTGAATGAAATGAAGTAGTCTGGAGACAATAACAAACAACACAATAGACAATAACAACCAGTGGCGGATCTAGGATTGGGTAAAGGGAGGGGCTAACTTACTGAGTATTCAATAATTTGAGTACAGTTATCCACAGACCCTAAGAGAGGGGGCCGGACGGGGCGTCGTCCCTGGGCCCGTGTTCAGCTCAAGTGCGTCCGTGAATTTTTCAGAATGTGTTACGAATTTCATTTATAGATCTGTAATTAAAATAATTTTTTTAACTAGACTAAATTTTGAATACACAATTCTAGAATGATTCAGATTTCAGAAATGTTAAATCTAAACAGCAGTTTTACAAAAAACAAAAAAAAAAAATCCTTCCATCCCTCCTGTTTTTTCGAAACTTTTGTGCTTTACGAAAGGGGCTGGAAAGATTTTCGCCCGGCCTTATAAAATTTCTCAACGAGGCCCTGGTTATCCAAGCTTGACGACATTTTGCACGATTTTTTACATGTCGCCTGTAATTTTATTTTTCTGCCTACATATAGTATTACGTTATCGAATGTCGAGAAAGGTTTGCGAATTTCCGATAAAATAAAATACTTGATCCTGCTAGGACTTACACTTCTTCGAAAAAACAATGTCTGAAACAATTCATTTAAATCATACCCCTTTCTTCCATAGTGATATTATTGTATTCCTTCTAATTATGCACCCCTTTACAAACTGCCTGATAGTGATACATGTATATTTTGTGAGAGCTGTTCCTCTTGAAATTGCTTGTTCTGGAGCTGTGCATTTATGATTTCTTCCTGATGATTTGCGGTTTCATTCTCACTAACCAAATTATCATTTTTCGGAATTTTCATAAAAAATCATCTATAATACCATTCAATGATCGCTTTCTTGAGGCCATAATATTTGCACTTAAATTAAATTTGGACGGGGTTGAATAGAGAACAAATGAATCACACTAGCGCTTCGCCCGAAAAAAACGACCAAGCCGCGAAAGCAATTTCAATGGGTTAAGATTCTGAACCCTGCTTAGAAAGGACTACAGTACTTCCAAGAAATTCTTCCACCGTTCCTAAACATTCACATCGGGTGTACTTTTGTATAAACAGGAAATGTCTGAAAACCAGATAAGGAAAATTAGCCATAGTAAAGGCCACTGTTCACATAGAGCGGTTCCCGCCGTTGCAATGTATTTGAATGGGGATATTCGGACGCGCTTTACGCCGAGCGACAGTGGACTGTCCTCCACCGAACAACAGATGGGGGAGGTGTGAAACCGCAATATTATTCACGGCCCCCAATTACCTTTTGTCAGTTTAATACCAGAGTATCTCCCCCTTTCTCTGCGGTGGGAAAATTTATTTCTTTCAAGTGAGAATTGGCCGTTAAATTGGCCCCCTATTGGTAGCGGTTAGCGGGAACCGCTCGATGGGGACAGTGGCCTCAATAGTATTCTTTCTTGATACCCCTGAAAATCCAAACGGCGCAGCGGAACAAACGAACCTTTTACAATGGTACAGGACATAGCCACTTGGGATTCCTAGGCAGTTGATGTCTATGGGTGCGTTCGATAATTCACCGGTTGTGCACCGGTTACCCGGTGCATAACCAGAGCGTTCGAAAAGGCGGGGCGTTGTGCGAAGCTCTAAAAATAACGTTCTAAAACGTTTCGCGGTCATGCAGCGGTTGTCTGCTCAGCATGACCAGAGCGCAACCAGAATGACCCTGCTAGCGAGGTGGGTTATTCCGATTATTAGAGAAGTGTTGCCAATATTTATTTATGTTTTCTTGGCTTGGCATCAAATATGGTGAGGATGACTGAAACCGGCTGATGACTGTGACGCCACATAAGCGAAGAATGACCACGACCGGTATCGAGCGCTTGGTTACACTCCCCGATTCCCACACTATGTACATTTATCATAAGGTATCCCACATCAGTTACACATCAGTACAGAATCCGAGATGCGCGCCGCACACGGCGCGCGCAAAGACTGTTTATGTTTAACAGTGAATTATACATTAACTTCCAAAAGTTAAGCACAGAGCGGTAAAATATAAAAAAGTGGACAAGTACTGTTTCGATTGGCGCGAAGTGCTGCAAGTAAGTGGTTCTATACTTATTCATGGAACAAAACAAATAATTACATATGGAGATAAAAGATATATTGAATTTTCATAAATTATAAGATTTCGTAACATTTAAATCATTAACAAAACGATGTTAAAATGCAAAAGAAACAACAAAACCGATATTGATAGGGTATTTGATAATCCCCAACCCTTCATAAAGCGTACAGCGCCTGATAATGCTTGTTACGAGGTGATCAACCACCGCAGACTCCAGTTTTTGTCATTCCTCCTGTAGGGCAGTTTCTAAATCTTTGAGAGTGACTGAAAGTGTAAAACGTCTACCTATATACAACACGGCCTAAGGCATCCCAAAGATTTTCAGTTAAATCAATGTTCGGCAAGTAAGACAGCCCCTGAGTACGCGCAATCCCCCCACTCTCCAGAAAGTCGTCAACGATGGCAGCTCTAAGGGGACGGGCATTATCGGCTATTAAAACAAAAGAAGGACCAACTGCTGTAGCGCACAGTTTCACAATGGGGTCTAGGACGTCCCTCGATAAGGTACAGCCGTTACAGAATTTCGCATGTAGATGTGCAGGTGGGTTCGATATCCCAATGAAATCCTTGCCCAGACCAAGATGCTTCCATCGCGGAATGTATGATGTTCGATGATGTTCCCGGGGCGATTGCATATGCCTTGTTCCTTCCAGACTCTTACACGCTTATCATCGGGATTTAGGGCAAATCTGGACTCATCTGTGAAGATAATGTTGCCCCAATCAGACACAGTCCAATTCACATGTTGGCGGAACAGTTTTAATCGCGCACCTCTAAACTGGACGGAAAAAAGAAACCAAACTGGTGGTACCCGGGTGTACATATCATTCATGTGCAGCCTTCAACGAACAGTAGTGGCAGATATCGCCTTACGAATGGCCTCTTCAACAATAGATGCTTCACATGTGGAGGTCGATCTTCGATTCCGCTTGGCCACAACAGCAGTATTTGATCTGCCGGGGGAGTCGTAACCCTTCGACCACCGGCTACAGGTTTTCGGACACCTGTTAGGCTGGTTTGGAATTGTTTCCATAATCGTGAAATGACGGAATGATGAACGCCGAAGAAAAGAGCAACATGTGTGATAGACTGTCCTGCTTCAAGGCGTCCGACCTTTGAATCCTTTCAGTATCTTCCATTCCTGTTATTGAAGGCATATAAACACGTCTAACTTGAAAACAAATCGTACGAATGATGTTAACACCTTTCATCAGCACTTACATGCAACTCTTCACAATACCGGTTTCTTATACGACTGCCTGTTCATTTTTTTTCTGGGCGAAACCGTGATTAGCTGTTATTTGACATATTTGCATATTCCCCTTCTACCTTCACAGCAAATTACAGCTTTTTAAATCCAGATTGACTTACGTAAACTAACATTTTCCTCTCCGTGCTTAACTTTTGGAAGTGAGTGTATATTGTTAGCCCCCTTTTTATGATATTACAGGGGGTGAATGGACATCATCGCTGAAACATTGTTCTTTGCACTTGCCATTAACCAACTTGCCATAGCCCATTCTGAACTATGAGCTATACTTTGCTATTCACGTATGTATGGTAAAGGCGAGAACAACTTGGTTACTGATCATCCTTAAAAGAAACTGACATGTTTCAAGGGAGAGACTAAATTTTGGGCGATTCCCTGGGACTCCGGTTTTGAAAAAAACCTGCCGCCTGGGAACGAAAGGCTTAAAAACCATTGCAATGGTTTAGACTTGACCTCAATCATGATTGAGGTCAAGTCTAAAAATCAAAGTAGTAAATTAAAATTTCAAAATAACCGATTTTTGGCACGCAGTTTTTAACTAAGCATCAAAACCCTATTCTATCTAGTGTAAGTTCAGTTTCAATGGGGGGGGGCTATAGCCCCTATAGCCCCCCCCCCGTAGATCCGCCTCTGATAACAACCACATACTTCAATGATGCTGTCAGTGTCTACGCATGATATGAAATGGCTGGATCGTAAAAGCTTCTGGTCTTCAATAAATAAGCCAATCTTGTTATTACAGTCTGCACAATTGAAGATATTAGCTAAATCTAAATTCAAATCCATCACAATTATGCAAAAAATCGACGTCAAATAGAGAAATTAATCAGAAAAGCAACACTCTGTCAATCGGTCAATGCTATTGCTAATGCAATAATGTAAGCACGTGGAAATCTACCCGTTCTACAGCCAATTTGTTGACGTTTTACAGCGCCACCTCTAGGTCGTTGAGATCGCGAATAGCGGGATGGGAGAGCTTTGGCGGAATCGGAGGTTGCCAGGTCACTGTCAACAAAGTCTGTGGTCAAGACTGAGTGTGAAAGTTCTAATTGGTGGAAATCGTTCAATGACGATGAATGAGCGGTTTATTGTTAACTCCTTAAAATTGCAAATGTTTCTATACTAAGCGCTCATACAAACAGTAACTTGTTAAACTGAGTATCATTTGAAGGATTTTAGACAAAAAATTAAAAACTAGCGTCTTAAAATCCGCAAAAATGTGCGAATTATATCTTTACGCGGATTCACACTTCATACTACCTTTGGCAAAACTGTCAGGTTAGATGCGATTTTACTACAGATGAAAGCTAAAGTGAACAAATGAGCGATAAAGGAACCAGTTAAGGAATTTGAAGACACTTAATTATTAAAACTACATTAATTGGCAACCCAAAATAAATAAAATTGTAACGGAATGCTGTACTTACAGGTTGTTCCAAATCGCTATTTTAATTCTAAATTATGATAGCCACATAAATACACAAAATCGGCATGGTTACTGCATATGTTTAATGATCGCCACCTTGGCGAGAGTCGGGGCGTTAAAGTAAGAATCAACCCAAGAAAGACAAACACGGCACACTCATGGATTATGATGCACATTCGAACCAATATTTAAAATGATGAAGTACTAGTTGTAATCAAGGACGTACCCAGGGAGGTAGTCCAGGGGGTCCGGACCCACTCCGAAATTTCAGTTTTTGTAAGCAAAATAATAATGATTAAGTTTTATTGTATAAAATTCTGCCTTTTTCACTGTTTGGACCCCCTCCGAAATTTTTGGACCCACCCCGAAATTTTTTTCTGGGTACGTCCCTGGTTGTAATATACTTGGCGAAGATTGTAAAATATTTTAAGTAGGCGATTTTAAGATAGATTTCGATCCCGAAGATGGGTTTTATGAAACAAGGAAGAAAAATACGGCACATTCATGAATAATGATGTACTTTCCAACTTAATGGAATAAGGAAGAAAAATACGGCACATTCATGAATAATGATGTACTTTCCAACTTAATGGAATAAGGAAGAAAAATAGGGAAGACACATAAATTATGATACGCTTTTAATAAGTAGCACTATAGTACGTATTTAAAATCTGGAAGTGTTCCAGAATTTCTTCCTTTTTTATAAATATTTTTTCAACGATCCAGTGAAAGTTAAGCATAAGTGTTGAATTTTTAATTTAATTATCATATATATATGTATGATCGTTTAAAATATAAACTTCATGGCTATATTTATAATTTGTTCATCTTCACAAATTAGCAAAGAGTTTTATTTTACAGTGGAGGGATGATTTTGTGACAGTTTAGGAATAAATGGAAACTGCTTCCATATTTTAAGAATTTATTCGCTTCTGCTTATAAACAATCTACAAGCTAGGTGTCTGACCCGACCAAGGCTGAATGCATGGATGAAAATCGGCATAGGGATAAAGTTTTTAGAATTATTAGGGGGAACTGTGGTTTAGCTATTTAGCTGAATATACCGTGTTTACTCGCGTAATAGTCGCTCTCGCATAATAGTTGCACCCCCGGTTTGAAGCACAGAAAGTTGTCAAAATATTTTACTCGCATAAAAGTCGAAATCACATATTTGACTTCATTTATGTCTATAAAAATTATACGATTACTATAAAAAGAAACATCCCTCTTTTTGTGCGCGATTGAAGAAAAGATCATTTAACACTATGCCGTCCGGTGGCATATTACCAATCCTTACATTCATTCGAAACCTTATAATGCTTCCAAACACACAACCCGGGATCGAGATCACCGATTGGTTAGCTCACCGACGTCATGCCTGCCCACCAAATTTCAAAACTGGTGAGTGTGTACAGCAAAATACTTATGAATAAAAATGGTTAATTATCATGAGATGAAATACCAGCGAAATAAACATATAGGCATCTTGAAGTAGTTTTAGATGGTATGCAATAAAAGAATATACGATTTAAATTACGAGTACATTACAAATCTTATTTTAAACCTTATTTTCTACTAGTGCTGCCATCTGTTATTATATAAGTAGACTTATATGACACGTTAACGGTGTAGTTCGAAAAAATCATGTGATTTTGGTACATAAGTACAAGTAAACTAACTATGCCAGGCACTTCAAATTTTTGAAACCGTCTCTTTGCAAGCTGTACTACACACTGAAATAAACGATAAATCGGTATCAGTTTCAAAACTTTTAGAAAAAAAATTCTTAAAAATCCGAAATTTTCGCAAAACGTGTCACTCTTCGAAATATCTTGCAGCTCAGATCCATGTTTAAGAATATTTTCTGAAAATTTCACAAAAGCCACAGTTTTTTGGCTTATTGTAGTGTGTAAAGCAGCTTATGAAGAACCACGGGGAATTTTTTGGAGACGCTGGTTCTATTAGTTTATTTCAATTTGTGTACCAAGACTAGAAACAGTATTTTTTCTTCATACATCCTTAAGTACATTTCTTATCGACAATTTTCAGAAATTAAAAAAAAATCGCTAGGCTGTTTTCAATGTGTGTGTATAATTATAAAGTTTAATATAATTGAAATTATTATAGATTGAAATTATTCGCATAATACAAATATCAATAGGTAAAATCATACAAGCCGGTGCGCACCCCATGTAAACACGGCGACAGTTGCCAACCATTTTGCACGATCAGCAAAGTATTTTAACACATTAAAATTGCACATATATTCCACTAACAAAAACATTAAAACAAGACAAACCGTCCAAATTTAACCTAAAAAACGTCAGCAAATTCAGTAACAGACAATTTAAAATGAGCAAACAGTCGTTTTTAACTAAAAAAACTACAGTGGATTAAGCAACCTAGTTGTACAGCTAATGTAAACTGGGCAAACACTGGCCCGTTTTCAACTCAAAAAAACATCGGTGGATTAAACAGCCTAGTTGTACACTTCATACAAAGTCAGTATGATTAGAATAGCACATAAACAGCACTTACGACAACATAAAAACATCAAATATCAATTTAAAATTCCCATTAAAAACCTTAAACACGGCAAAGATTCATTAAAAAAGCACTTACCTTTCTTTCTTTCTTTCTTTCTTTTTTTTTTAATTAACCGCTCAGAAATGTCCCTCACACCCACCGGCTTATAACGTAAAACCAGCCTGCTTTCTTTTATTTACTTTTATATTGACACTGAATTTCTAAACAACACTCAGCGGCCGATAACGTAAAACCAACATGCTTTCTTATATTTAGCTTTATATTCACACCATATTTCTAACAAACACTCACACACTTTTTTTTCATACAATAACATAATATATTTCATTCCCTTCGATCCATAACATGAAACAATTTTAAATTCCCAAACTACCCAAAGTGGCGATACACGTCTTTTTATGGTTGCCAGTCAAAAATACCGCCGGCAGGTTACTTGACTCCCGCTGTTCATCGCCCACCCTGGTGCCAGAACAATCACCAAATGAAACGTAAACACAAACATTGATATGTAAACAAGCACTGGATACGGAATATAGTCCATTCAATATTTATTTAGATTTTTTTTTCATAAAAATAAAATAAAATACTTTTTGAAAAATTATGAATATCATTTCTTGAATAATGGTATGTACCAGGCCCGTAGCTACGGGTGGGCATACGAGGGCCGTGCCCACCCTGCTTCTGGGCTATACAAGCGGTCGTATCATGGTCTCTGAATCCGAACATAAATTGAATACCGCTTTGATTGTTCAAAATCAGGTTTGTCTCGTCTCGAAATACATTACGATAACTTCCTCAGGTTTATTTAGGCAGTTTTTTGAATATACACTTAGAAAGGACAACAAACTAGCTGATATAACCAGAATACCAAAGAATGCTACATACAAATCTCCGGGAATGCAGCATGAAATTATTTCTATATTGACGAAAATGGTTCAAGAAGAAATTGCGAGGAGAGTTCCGGGAGCAGATGTTCCATTCTTCACTATCAATGGGGCTGAAAATGTATCTATCGTCATCCGTGCAGTAAAAGAAGGAATTCCATTTGAACATTTAGTTAGCATCGCTACTACAGTTTATCTGGATGCAGATGCGGTCTGTACAACAATTCTAGATGAGCTTAATAAGCTGGGACTGGATCCAAAGAACCCTCATTTCTCAATGCTACGATGGTGCTGCCGCCATGGCTGGAGCGGTGGCATGCAGGCTAAACTCAAGTGTCAACTCAGGAAAGAAATTCCTTACATTCATTGCTACAACCATAAATTGCACTCAGTGGTTATAAGTGCTATTTAAGGCAGGGTGCGAATTGAACATTTTCTCCAGGGGCGGACATTTGAGAGAAAACATTCTCCAGCAGGGGACATTTGAGAAGAAAAAAAGGAGTGAAGGTGTAAATGCTCCACTCACATAATATATTAGGTATTACATGACAAATGCAGTCGCCAACATGTCTGAAAAGTGACTTAAATTCAAACAAAAGTCTACCCCCCGATTTTCTATGCACATATTCCTGCCTATGTCCAATCTCCGTCTACCCTAAAATTTGGCTGGTGGCAGAGCAGTGCTTGACTGCTTGTTCGTTCATTTCGCAGTCTTCCTTTGAAACCTGACCCCAGTTACGGAGAAGTTGCATCAGGCATGTGTATATCTATTTCAAAGGCATACTTGTTACTTGCTCCTTTGTCTAGTAAACAAAAGAAAAATTTCTATTCGCATTATTTAAAATCGTTAGGTACTGTTGAACTTGTAGGGAGGGAGAGAGAGATTAATTTAACATTTCTTCAGCAGGGGACAAATAGTATCCTTGGCAGGGATCAATTAAAATTTCTCTAGCCAGGGATATTACATTTTTGAGTCGGGGACGCGCACAATGATTTCAGAGGACAAAGATTTGTGCAGTTTCCTCGCTATCTTTTCTGAACTTTATAAATTCACTAGAAAGCATCACGTTGCAAATATGTATGAGGGGCAAGCACTGAATCGTCTATTGCCTCAACCATAGTCTGGGCATTACCGCTGTACAGTAGCGATACTAAATAATTACTCAGAACTTATCAAGGTTTTTCAGAAGTGTGCTGACTCAAACTAGTGATATTTCAATGGAAGCTACTGGGCTGCTTTCCCAAATTAAAACTACTCGGTTTGTATTTCTTGGAGCTCTTTAGCATTCCCTTCTACCCCTGTTAGATCCAGCCTGTAATGCACTGCAGTCTAAAGCTATGGACCTGCTACAAGCGAGTGAAATTGTTGCCAGAGTTGTAGAAGAAATTAATAAGCATCGAAATGTTGAACATTTTGACACCTTATACAAATCGGCTATGACAATGCTATCTTCTGGACAGCAGGCAGTAAGTAGAGATTCCGGCTCCCAAATGTAGATGTGTGGTTCCAATCCATTTCACAGATTTCATCATGACTGAATCTGTAGGAAGACGCTTATGTTCCCAGCATTAAAAGGAAATGTTGCAACAAGAACTACTATGAATGCACCATGATGCCTTTGATTAAGCAATAGCAGAGCTGAATTTACACTTCAGCCCAGAGAGCATATAATTGTAAGAGAGTATGAAAGCTCTCAGGTTCATGACCAGCAATTCGTCCGACATGCAGCACCTCACATTTGGATGGCGCAACTGCTGAAATAGCAACGGCACGAACTTTCTTGCAAAAGAAAATATCAGAGTCGAAACTCTCAGCCACATTGCATGAAATGACAGCATTTATGTTAAATTACAGAGATGCATTTCCTTCTATTTATTGCCTTCTTGCTCCTGCCTTGTCAATAGGAGCCAGGGCCGTGATGGAGTTTTTGCGGCCCGGTGCAAGGATCAATTGTTGCGGCCCTTTCCCCAATATATATATATATATATATATATATATATATATATATATATATATATATATATATATATATATATATATATAATATATATATATATATATACATATATATATATATATATATACATACATACATATATATATATATATATATATATATATATATATACATACATGCATTTTACATTTTTTTGTTGTTTTAACAATGACTGGCTTGGGGGGTGTTTTCTATTTAATTTTCTATATATTATTAAACGCATGTTTTCTTTTATGCTGCTTTTTTAAGCGCTGGATAGCATGTGAAGCAACTATAATTTTGTTGTAATTTTAATTAAAGTTCAACTATATACATACATACATACACATATACACACACACACACATATATATATATATATGTGACGTCAGATATTTCAAGTAGGCTTCAGAGTTAAGGCAGGTAATATGGTTTATTACACATTACAATTAAGTTACAATTTAGAATGAGAGGAGGGGAGGGGAGACGGGTGCAAGAATCAGCGTGGACTCATGAAGCAGTTCCAGTGGCAGAAGTCCCCCGATTTTCGATGTGCGGGAGTATTTACGCTTATCACACCACGTGGTCTGCGAAGACATAACTCCGCCTCTCTCCCATCTCTGATCGAACCACACACATTTACCAACATGACCCCGTCCGGGGCTGCAAAGGCGTGGGGACACGTGTACACTCATCGACGGCCTGATGTCTGACAAATAACAAAATAAATAAAACACAGCTCCAGAGCGCGCGTGGCAAGTTTGACAGGAAAGCAAAACTTGCAGTGAAAGTACCGCTTGAACAATACCCAAACTAGTAAAACCCAAATTACCGTTTTATACATTACAATATCCCCCCCGGCAAAAGAAGTCTGACGAGCAATATCATTGAGGTGGCCAGTCTCTCACTTGCGAGTCAGACGTCCTTGCAACCTAATCTTAAAACTGCGAACTAATCTAATTTTCAAGTTTAGACACCTTAAATTTTTCTGGCTAGAATTCTGGAGTTATGTTGTACAATACTTGAGAGGCAGGTTGCAGTTTCTAAAATTTGACAAAACATAATGATGCAATAGTACGAAAATCTTACAATAAAAATAAAACAATGAGTGCGCACAATTTTTTTCAAATTATCACAAGTAATATTTACAACCTAGGTGGGATACAATAATACTGTACAACAATATAGTAATATAATTAAACAAAATGGAATAAACATGGCTGACATTCATTTTCTTTGGCAAATACTTATGGCTTTGGCTTGCATGGCATAAAGTGAATGGAATGAAAATAACTTGGCAAAATAGTTGGCAAAATGGAGTAAATTTATTTAATGTAAAGGCAATGTAAAAAAAAATGTAAAAATGTGCGTAGTGTGTAGAAAATTTCGAAAACCATAGCTGTGAAACAGCAGTACCGTCACACAGGTATGGGGTATAGTAAATACCACTTGTAGGCATTTTAAGTTTGCCCAAACTTTAAACTCTCCATAGTATGACAACAAAAATGGGTTCACATGATCCCGAAAAAGGAAGACAATTGTCAACTACGAAATAGAAAACTTGGCCATTGCCTCATAGCTTCCAAAAAAGGGGAAGAGATGACTCAATAGACAGTTGGGAAAAACTGGGGGATTATTGAGAGGAAGTCCCAGCCTAGTCTAAGTCTAGCTTCATTGATTGTTTGCATAATATCTATAAAATATACAAAGAAAAAAGGTACAGTTTTACTTACACCGCACACACTCGGACTTGGGGACTTCTTCAATGACTAAGAGAAGCGGGTGACAGAGAAAGGTTGGTAGAAGCATAAAAGAAAAAAGGATAGACGATAGACTTTATGTCGAGTATTCAGGGTCCAAACTCAACACTTAGAAATTTTGAATACATTTTTTTTTCTATTTTTTTATTTTAATTTTTTTTAGATCAATTATTGTTAATTAAATTTAATCACCTTCGTAGGCTAGCTCTAATTTGTCAGGAGGGAAATAAGGTCTTAATTTAGAAGAGTGAACTATTTCCGTAGGTTTCTTAGTATGGTAATTAGGTTTATCAATTTCGAATGTAACTGAAGAACATTTGTTTACAATTGAATAAGGACCTGAAAAAGTAGGAGATAATTTACGTGTATTTGGGTAGTTCAATTCTTCATAAATTACAAGATCTCCTGGTTCGAAATTAGCTTCTATGAATTTATTGTCATATCTAATTTTATTTTTATTATGAAATTCTATTGTCCTTTCTTTTGCTAATTTTCGAGCTTCATCAACAGGAGGATAGGTATTTTCCGAAATAGGTGAGTCATATGGCAATTTTCCAAACATTAAATACATAGGTGTAAACTTCGTTACTGAATGAGGTGTGTTATTATATTCACTAATAACCTGCTCTAGTAACTTAGTCCAAGGAATTTTAGAAGGTGAAGAGTTAACTTTACATTTTAATCTAGTAACTATGGATTGATTTACCCTCTCTACTTTTCCATTTGTCTGTGGATGATGAGCTGAAGTTAATAGTTGTTTAGTATTGTAGTTCTTAAGAAATTTTTTAAAACGCGAAGCAGTAAAAGCTGCATTTCTATCACTAAGTATCTTTTGAGGAACTTGAATATTGAATATTTGTTTTAGACAGTTTACATAGGTTTCAGTAGTGACACTTTTCGAAGGAAAGGCCCAAACATATCTTGTAGCATGGTCAATTATTAGATGTATATATTTTTTTGTTGAATTGTAATAGTTGAAACCTCCTACAGTATCAATAGAAAGACATTCAAATGGTTTATCAGTAGCAGGTACAGCCTGTAACAAACCAAATTTCTTCTGTTTAGGTTTTTTGTTAAATTGGCAAGTCGAACAATGTTTAACATAATTGGAAATATCTTGAGTCATATGAGGCCAATAATAGGAAGGTGAAATTATACTTAACATTTTTTGAACACCAGGATGGCCAAAATTTTCATGTGCATTTTTCATTAAAGTTTTTCTTAAGCTCATAGGCACCACTATTTTTTTGAATCCTTTCTTATTTATGGTAATTAAATCATTAATGATTTTATATTTAGGACCATGCATATTTTCTGCTAATTGTTGATTTTTAATTTCTTCAGCATCTAACAATAAAACCGAAGGTTGAATTAGTTGGAGATGTTGAGAAGGAGGAATCCTTGATAACATATCAGCTTCGACATTTGTTGAGCCCTTTAGGTACTTTATTTCATAGTCAAACATACTTAATTTAAGGGACCAGCGGAATAATCTTCCTCTTAAATTTTTGACATTTTTTAACCAAACCAATGCTGCGTGGTCAGTATGAATGACGAATTTTTGACCGTGAAGGTAATGATAAAATTTATCAAGGGCATCAACGATAGCCAAACATTCTAATTCAGTTATAGTGTAATTCTTTTCATATGATCGAAGCGATCTCGAATAATATGCAATCGGGTGCAAGATACCTGAGGCATCCGGCTGCTTCAACACAGCTCCAACTGAACAATTTGATGCATCAATAAATACATGGATAGGTAATCTAACGTCGTATAATTGTAACACAGGTTTAGAAATCAAAATATTTTTTAAGGTTTCAAAACTTTTCTCACAGTTTGTTGACCAATCCCATTTAGCGTTTTTCTTTAACAAATCATTTAAAGGACGTCTTAATTTTGCATACCGATCAATAAATCTGTTATAAACATTTACAGAACCAAGAAACCTCTGTAGTTCCTTTACGTTAGTAGGTGGCTTCAAATTTTTGATAATTTCAATATTAGCATTACCTGGAGTAATTTGACCTTGTTTAACCTCATACCCCAAAAATTTTATAGTGTCCTTAGCAAAGTTACATTTAGATAATTTCAATTTAATATTTTCCTGCAAACAAATTTGGAAAATAGTTTCTAAATGCTGCATATGTTCTTCCATAGAAGAAGAAAAAACCATTATGTCATCAAAATAATTATAGGCAAATTTAATTTTATATTTATTTAATATTCTTCTCATGACTCTGTTAAATATAGCAGGCCCTGTCTTAATGCCAAATGGCAAGACCTGGAACGTATAGAGACCTGTATTAGTTACAAAGGCTAGTTTTTCAGTATCTTGAGGGTGGATGGGCACATGCCAAAATCCAGACGCCAAATCAAGAGTTGAGAATATTTTCGCCCCACTTAGTTTATCTAATAAGCTGTCAATACGTGGCAAAGGCTCGGCATCATTTTTTACTATATTATTTAATTTACGATAATCCACACACAGTCTAGTTTTGGTACCCTCGTCGCGTTTATACGCTAAAGTGACGGGTGCAGCATAGGGGCTATTGCTTTCCTTAATTAAACCAGCTTTTAATAATTGTTCAATCTGAGAATTAATTTCGTCTTCCTCTTTAGAAGAGGTTCGATAAGGCCTGAGGTAAACAGGTAAGTCAGAAGTTAAATTTATACGTTGAGGTTCTACATTAATACGACCAATATCATATTTATTTTTTGCAAAGATTTTCTCATATTTATTTAATAATTCCTCTAATTTTGGATTGATAGCTTTATAAACAGTCTGAGGGGGAACGCTTTCCTCAGAGGCTTTGCTATCGGTTGAAGAACTGGGTTGATTTAAATGTAGAGACAAAGGTAAGGCATCATAATTGTATAAAGGTAATCTAACATTATTTTGAAAAACACATAAATTCACACAATCAATATATAAACAAAACTTTTTACACTCTGGTAAACCCAATATGGCATATGGCAGGCTTGAATATACTATAAAAAATTTTACACACTGAGTAATGTTTCCAATTTCTAAATTAACATAACACACTGTATCAAGTATCAGCAGTCCATCTGCCTGAGTAACATTTAAAGGTGAGACTCTCTGTACTTCTAAATTATATCGTCCAACAAAACTTTGTGGCAAGACAGAGAGTGTAGAACCAGTGTCTATGACACAGGGAACACTTAAAAATTCAAAATTGTCAATTTTGGGTTGAGTTAATTTTTTCCTTAGGTACCCGGGTACAGTAAATAGTCATAAGTTCTCTACTCGCGAGGTCTCAGTATCATTATTTTGTGAATTTAAAATAGTGGTGTTCGAAGTCATATTCGGGTGAGTCATAATTGGTGTCGCGTATGGGTTTGTCGCAATTTGGTTGTTACCTTTAAAGGGACAAGTGTAGTTCCAATGGAAAGCATTACTTACCCCTAGCCCCTCACATTTTCTACATGGAGTTCTAGGTAGGGTGCTTTCTTGGTAATTGACATTATTTTGGTGGTGTAAACTTTGAGGGCTTTGAGATAGGGGTCGAAAACGGGGCCAATTATTTATTTGGGTTCACCCTTGGGTTGAATTATGAATTGGTTGACGCCAATTTGGTCGGTTATAAACAGGAGCATGATAGGGTCTAAAATTCCGAAGCTTGGGTGTAAAGTAACTAGGATTTTGTGCATTATTGGGCGAGGAGGTAAAGCTTGCCTGTTGGGGCGGTTCGTGAATTTTAATTAATTTTGACGCTACCTTGAGCCACTCGGTGGCACTACTCGGTGGTTGCAGGGTTAAAAGTGCTCTCACATTACTAGGAAGACCATTGGTCAATCCTTCTAATATTATATTATTAGGTAGCCCCAATTTTCTACCTATTTCTAATTTTTCATGAAAATAAGTTATAAGATTCGAAATCTTTTCTAGTTTTAAATTTGTAAAATCCATGAAAGTAAACACGGTACATGAAATATATTTTTCTCTCAGTATTTCAATCAATTCTTGCCAATTTTTACAATTTGAAATATTATTTATGTATGTTGTTAAGGCAGACCCCTTAAGAAATTTTCCTATATTTTGAAATTTCCAATCTTCATCTTTATTTTGTTGTAAGCAACACCGTTCGTAATATGCGATCCAACTCTCAAAACTCATATTATCTTCAAAATTAAAGGGGGCAATAAACTCATCACTTTTTTGCAGGGACATAGTGGCAATAGTTTGTGTATTTTCTTTACCATCTAACGACATGCTGAAATTTTTTTCTAAATTTTTACCTGAACGGAGAAGCATTTAATAATTGCATTCAGAAATTTTATTTAGCAACATTAATAATAATACTGCAATAAATTTACAAAATCTTACCTTAATGAAAATACTATACTAATGGGGAAAAGAATGCAGATATATCACTATATCTATATTTTTTTTTATCAACACTAAAATAGCACTTTAAAAGAACACACACAATTAATAACCATTTAAATATAATGCTCTAATGTTCACTTCAACTCTGAAAATATACGTACTTCACTTAATCAATATCCACAAGTCGAAATCCTCATTCTTCAACAATAAACAAAACACACTCAAAAAAAAATATCTTCTCTCACAAGTTCAATGCAGGCAGGGGGAGTTTCGGTCAACCGCAAAAACAAAAATATTCGGCACGGAGAAAAGGGGGAAATGATTCACCAGTTGCACACATTTCTCGTGGGGGCCTGTTTTGGGTGAAATTTGACGCACCGCCGCGCGGTAATGATGACAGGAGTTTCTCTTGGTTTGTGGCGAACGTGCGAAAAAGAAAAAAAAAAGATGAATTAGGAGGCTCAGATTTCGGTATGATGAGCGCTGCAGAAATACCGCATAGGCTGTTCATCAATGCAGACGTTCTTCCATTTCGGCATTAACGGCGTAGAACATACAGGACGTTCTGTGAAGTACTTCAGAAGATAACCTCACTCATCAGTCGGTGTTGAAATCTCCCAGAGCAGGGCTCGACGAAGTTGGCCGGTGGAGAGCGGACTCAAGGAGTAGGCCATCGGCTGGTCGGTGAAGAGGCGCGCTGCATCTCCTGCGAACGATGGGCGATGAACCCGTCTCCCGGACTTTTGAGCGTTAATTTTTTTACGATTTAAAATTTTTAATTGGCACACAGGCAATCATCCTGCCGGCTATTTGTGACGTCAGATATTTCAAGTAGGCTTCAGAGTTAAGGCAGGTAATATGGTTTATTACACATTACAATTAAGTTACAATTTAGAATGAGAGGAGGGGAGGGGAGACGGGTGCAAGAATCAGCGTGGACTCATGAAGCAGTTCCAGTGGCAGAAGTCCCCCGATTTTCGATGTGCGGGAGTATTTACGCTTATCACACCACGTGGTCTGCGAAGACATAACTCCGCCTCTCTCCCATCTCTGATCGAACCACACACATTTACCAACATGACCCCGTCCGGGGCTGCAAAGGCGTGGGGACACGTGTACACTCATCGACGGCCTGATGTCTGACAAATAACAAAATAAATAAAACACAGCTCCAGAGCGCGCGTGGCAAGTTTGACAGGAAAGCAAAACTTACAGTGAAAGTACCGCTTGAACAATACCCAAACTAGTAAAACCCAAATTACCTTTTTATACATTACATATATATATATATATATATATATATATATATATATATATATATATATTACCTAGTTATGTTTGGGATTCGTCATGTTTCGTGATTCCGAAATTCAAAAGATATTACATTTTAATTAAAATTGAGTCATCTGTCCATCATAAAGTACTGATAAATTGTTCTTCACTTTACTTATGCAGTTTAAGACATTTATCGACGCACGCACATAATGTTTTTTATTTCACAAGATTGTTTTTGTACTGTTTGCTTTTTCGAACCAACTTCAAATATTAATCAGCCTTTATTATGCATTTGGGACGATAAGTTTGCATTGGACAACATAAGAAAGAACAGAAAGTACAATCTGTATGACACATCTACATTAAATAAAGAAACTATATCTTTTTTGAGAATTTTAACAATGTTCATTCATCAACTAACTTTTAAGCATGCAATATTGATTGGCAAATTTTTACGACCCTAACTTCAAACAAAAAGGGAGCTTATAGTCAGAATATTGCTCAGGAAGCCCTCACGCCCACTCGCATACAGGCTGCGAGCATGTTAAGTTAGGCCACTGGTCTTAAATGCAGACACAACAACGGAACTGCAGCTTTTCAAATATAATTAAACGAAACGTGTGACCGCTTAAAACAAGAGTACCTTAAAAAAACATAACAAAACAATTTTTACAGATAGTACCCGAAAATTAAAGATTAAAATATTTCATTTAATTGAATTTAATTTTCTGAATACTTAATAGCATAGGCGTAAACTGGCATGAAATATTGAGGGCAAAATTTTTTGTATTGTCGATCGTTTTGAAATGGGTTATCTCTGAATTTTCTTGAATTTTAGGGGAGGGGGCGTAACTGCCCCCTCTTGCCCATAGTATGCTTACCTATGCTCAATAAACTATATCAAAAACAATTTTTAAAAATTAACTTACCGGTAGTTTTGAAGACAATCCCATCACCTGCAATCTCTTCCGTTTTTACAATAAATAATTCCCATCTATCATGGTTGAGCCAGTGACATTTTATAAGCAAATTAAGTTGAAAAAAGTTGCACCAGTTGTTATAGTCAGATTAGTTACTCGCACTTAGAGAGTTTGATTCTCGATGGACCACTGAAGAAAATCGTGAACATGCGGTATACATGCATCCTCGTGGTTCTGTAAACCTTGTTTGCAGCTTCTGAGAGGTGCCAATGTACAGGAAATTCTTTTTTCTTCCGATGAAAATCCAAGTTGTGGAGGGAATACCGGGAAAAGCTGCAAGTAGCTCTAAATGTCATATTCGGTGGTGTGACTTCATTTCCGGGAAGGGGGGGGGTGTCCACGTTTTGTCACAAAATAATTAGCACCACAAAAATCAAACATGAATTCTAGGTCTGTTGTTTGATCAAGGTAATAATAACCAAGATAATATTACTTCTACAAGATAAATAACAGGTTTCTTTGATCTTCAGATAATGGAAACAGCTCCCAAAAATAGTTATGCACTAGAAATGTGTTAGCTTATTTTAATTAAATATCGTTAAATGTAAAACTAACATCAAGAAATGTTAAGACTTAAGAGAGTGAAATTGTTGATACCTAATGGATTTCAATTAAAATAGTAAATAAAGCCGGTCTCTTGATATAATTACGAAATTTTCAAGGGGAAAAATACAAGATTATAATAAATTTTTTACATTACAATACATTAACTTCCTGACTCAAGCGGTACAACAGTTGTACCCCCCCCCCAAAAAAAAAAGTGACAAGTGACTGAAGAACAGCGCTGGTGGAAGTGCCTTACCCATGACTTTCCTCTCTTTTGACAGGAAATCCTTTCACCCTTGATGGAAGATGGAATTTCTAGAGACCAGAATTTCTTTTCTTATACTGTGGGTCAGGTGTGTTAGTAGATAATTGTCTGGGTAGAAACTGGTAGTTGACAGTTGTCTAACTACCGGTTAACAACTGACCCTAGTCAGTTGAGCGGGATTCGGCATCTAGATTTGCGTTTTGTTTGAGCACTTGTGTGGCCAGTCATATTTTCTCCCACCTACCAGCAGTTGACAATACAAAAGACAAGGTGTGCACGTCAGCTCAAAAGTAGAGAAAGGAAATCTTCAGTATTCTGCCGTTTTCTGGGACAAAAATTCTCAAGGGTGAGCCAGAGCGAAAAGGTTAACATATTATAATAAAATTTTTCTGGACTTTATATTAGCAAAAGTATCTATAACGTCGGAAAAGTCAATTTTCGATACCAAGTCATTCTCGATTGAAATAATTGCCAATGAGTTGAGTCGATTTTATGACATGGTTGATCGTAAGTATGTTTTTATTAATTTCAGTTTTGAGACGGATCGTTCAGCTGATGCCATTGTAACTAACACAGTTAATAACACGCGCAGGGCAATAGTCAAATTCGGAAACACTTCTTACAGCCTATTTTGAGTAATATGTTTCAATATAAGTATTGTAGAAGTATTTTTCAAGGAAAAAGTTCTTGAAAATATTTTCAACTCTGTAAAACGCTCTATTCCATTAACATCTGCCATAAATCTTGCTAAATTTAGACATGAATTTTTTCAATTTTCATTTTCACCAAGTTCTGCGAAATTGAATAAAAATCCAAGTGTTTCTTTAAACACATTTAATTGACCAAAACGGTCTTCCAGTGAAACTACTGCATTATCCAAAAGAGCATTAAAGAAATTAATTCGAAATTTAGTTTTGGGAGCAGTCACTGGCTCGTCTTTAGCTTCATACGAAAACTGCTTTTTAACTTTTCTGCGACGTATTGTGTATGGAAATTTTATGGAATTTTCATCAATTTCCAGTTCTACAACTAACAGTTTGGCGTCTTCTTTAGCTTTTTAAAAATCGTCTTCCTTAAATTTTTTAAGAAGGCTATCGTATTTTTAATATGTATCAAAGCAGTATCAATAATCATAGCTTTGTTCTGAAATATTTTGCTGACAAAGTTGAACTGCGATAATATTTCATACCAAATACAAAGTGATACCAAAAATTTAAATTCTTTTAATTCATTTGCTAAGGATAAAGCTTCACTTCGACATTTTGTTCCATTCGACGTTTCAGATATTTCAACTATGCGTCATATATGTCATATATGTCACCAGCCAGATATGCGTCATATATGTCACCAGTCTGAAAACGGATAGCTCGCACGCTGTCAATTCTGCATTCCCATCGGGTTTCAGATAATGGCTTAACGGTTAAATTTTGGACATGTTTCTTAAAAATACTCCATCTGTTCGTCGATGCAGAAAATAAAACTGAAATACGTTGTAAAATACCAAAAAATGTAATTGCAGCTGTTGATGAGCGTGCCATATCACTCAATACAAGATTCCAATTGTGGCTACCACAAGGAACAAAAAGATCTATTTCATTTAATTCTAAAATAAGAGCTTGGACACCTTTGTTTTTTCCACGCATATTGGCCCCATTGTCATAACCCTGGCCAACGACAGTCATGTATGTAAAGTTCAAGAGCAGCGAGTTTTTTCAGAAGAGCGTCACAAAGATTAGCACCGGAAAAGTCGCTTATTGAGATAAAACCTACAAATCGCTCATTTACAGAAATATTGCCGTCTTCGTCAATGTCAACATATCTCAAAATCATTGTCATTTGCTCTTGATGGCTTATATCTGGTATACAATCCAAAATTACAGAATGATATTTAGATTCTTTAATTCTTAAGCAAATTGACTGAACAACCTTTTGGGCTATTAATTCAATAAATTGATTCTGGATTCTATTTCCCAAATATGTATCATGGATTTCTGAGTTTGTTATTCTTCTCAAATGTTCAGACAATATTGGATCAAATTTAGCCATCAGTTCAACGACACCCAAAAAATTTCCGTTATTTTCACTTTTCGTCCGTACCACGAAAGGGTAAGTTTCTTTGTCCCAAAAATTGCACAATAGACAAAAGTCTTTACAAAACTGAACGCCAATGCTTTCTCTCAATTTCGATAATTTTTTCTTGCTCTGCATTTATTGTACACTTTTTGAGAAGTCGATTTTCTAGTTCAACCCATGAGTTACGCACCTTTTATGACCAGCAGATGACTCGTGAGCAGATAATTTACTTAAAATTTTTTGCCAGTTTCTATAACCTTCAGCATTATTAAAGCATGTTTTATTGACAGTGTTGAATAACTTGCAGCAAAAACAGAAAACTGAATTGGTGGTCTTTGAATATACTAGCCAGCGGCGTTCTATAATTTCACCATTCGACATTTTTCTCTGATAATAACTTGTTGAAAAATGCCTTTTGTGCTTATCTAAGGGGAAATTGAAATCCAGTACTCGATGTGGACCTTTTTCGACAATCATTTTTTTCACTTCCTGGCTTAACACTGGTGGCCACTTTGCAATGTCCGTGTAATCTGAAATTTCTTCATAAAATGAATCTTGTACCGAGTTAGAATCACATTGATCTACTATATCAGGTTTTGAAGCCACATCCAACAAATTACTAGAAGAAAGTTCCACAGTATTCCTTATCGACTCACTTTGAGGAAAAGATGCAAATGATACATCCAAAGATGCATTTGAAGGGCTTTTATCAATACTCGGAATGTTTTGTGCTTCATTGCTTGAGGACGAACAGTCAGCCACAGGTCGAATGTGCTTCAGCAAAAACCCCCGCAATAACTTAGTCGTTTTCTCATTTTGCTCTTTACGTTTCCTCTTTGTTGCTCCCGATTCATTTCTGGAACCAATACCAGTCTTAGGCATTGGAGACAATGATACAGTACTAGAAACACAATAAAAAGCGCTGAAAACTGAATATAGGTTTTGAAGCCGTGCCGACTCTGAAAATACTAACTGCCAGAATAACTTTTACTACTTTTTTTTTTTTTTTTTTTACTCTTTTGTAATTTATTTTTGCATCATTCTAAACCTTTTTCTTTTATTTATTTATTTATTTGTAATCAACTATTCTGTATTTCAGTTTTATTCGTTTCTCACTTCGCTTTTCTACTTGATAAAAATAGCTTTCCGTTCCATCATGTGCCCGACGACGGTGTGTCTGCGAAACAAAGTTATTTCCCTTCTTCTAAATTAGCTATCGGTTTAGTATATACAATGTAAATTGTGGGTGCCTGCATGTCTTTTTATATCTGATGTTGCAGGATTGCCATACTTATGTAATGGTGTTCCCTATTTTCTCCCAAGTGGCGCCTACTACAAGGTCACGCGGGCAATCACTTGTAAGTGGCTCAGCTTTTTTGCGTTTTGTATCAAGTTTTGAAAATCATTTGAGTTTGCGTGCAAACTGTGATATAAAATGGAAAAAATTTAATGTTCCTTGTGCGGCCCGGTACGATTTGATCCACAGACCAATACCGGTCCGCTGCTCGGGGGTTGTGGACCACTGTATTAGCATGTGCAATCGATTCTTTTTTTCCCCCTCTTCATTGTTTTTTTTTTCCCAGACCGAAATTTTTTCCAGCCTTCGATTTTTTGCGACCCGGTGCGGTTGCACCCTTCGCACCCCCCCCCCCCCCACAGCAACCTGCGAGGCGTCATTTAGCACTCTTTCAAGAATCTTAACTCCATTTCCTTCACCCATACTGTACGAGAGGAAAGCTAATCTAATTCTTCTTGCATTTGAACATAAGCTCATGAACAGCATTGCACTGGAGCTTGTTTGCAAAGAATCGACGTCTACAGCTTATTGAGACGTCGATTGAGTGTATTGAAGAAAAAACCATCAAAAATGCTAGGATAAAATCAATAAATAAACTTTGTTATTACTCACAGGACCTTTAAAAAAGGTATACGTGTTTCGAAAGCAGCAAAAGAGTGCTTTCTTCATTAGTACCTAAATGTGTACCATCCAACGGACAGCAAAGCATGAAAATGCAAAATATATTAAAAGTAAAAAAAAAAAAAAATATTTTGTGTTTTTATGCTTTGCTGTTTGCTGGATAGTGCGTATTAGGTACTGATGAAGAAAGACCCCCCTTTTGTTGCTCCCGAAACTCATACATTTTTAAAAGGTCCTGTGAGTAATTACAAAGTTTATTGCTTATTTTCAAGACACTATTCTTAATTCCAGCATTTAATCTGTTCCGTGTTTTTTTTTTTTTTTTTTTTGCTTTTTTATTAAATATTTGCTGTTTATTTTCCTTACAGCGTATTTCCTTAGGCTGCCTTGATAATTAAATATAAAAATTTTTGGAGAGGAAGTATTGTTCTAGCCGTTAAATAGTTTTGCTTTGTTTTAGTTAACAGATTCAAAAATCGTGCCCACCCTGGGTATTTTCGGGCCCACCCATTGAACCAGTGCCGGATTAACAATATAGCAGATTTAGCAAATGCTACGGGCCCCGCGCCTTTACCCTGAAAGTTTTCGTCTTTCCCCCTCAAGATCTAGCTTTTTTGACACTTTCCAACAAGGTAGAAAAGTTAAGATTTCGGTTTGTCTGTCTGTCCGTCCTTGACTCGCGTCAATAGGCATTGATTTCTACGAAATTTATATATGTTATTCTTATCTGCAGTACCATGTACCCTATTGTAAAGGATCTATGTAGCATTTATAGATTTTTTTCTACAGGAGCACTCAAAATAGTCCCAATACATTGCGCTCTATGGGAAGTTATTCTTTAAAGCGTATCACCCTACTAACTACAATGGGTGATCAAATGAAAAGGTACGAAACGACACTTTGGGTACAAATGTAGACTTTATTCAAAATATACACCACAGGCCTGAGCACAACGATCCCACTGACGAACAAGTCGCAGGATTCCTTGTTCCCAGAATTCCTGTGGCCGTGACGAGACCCAGTCCGTCACAGCGTCCTTGAGTACGTCGTCCGAGTTGAAGCGCTTCCCTTTCAGGTGGTTTCTTCAGTGGAACCAACACATGGAAATCGCAGGGCGACATGTCCGGACTGTAGGGCGGATGGTCCAACGTCTCCCACTTGAACGTGGCCAGTTCCTTGGCGAAAACGGACATTCCATTTTCTCATTGACTTGTGGGACACACAGCCTTCCCAGTATACGATCATCCTCCTGCGATGAATAGTGGCCGGTTTAACACCTTCCGCTGTCAGAAATCGGATAACGCCTCGCTGCCCCTAAATCGTCGAATTTTGCAATGTGAACACCATCCTGTCCTCACACGCACTGCCGCGTCAATTGGACGTAGGAGGGTGCTTTTTACAAGAGCTTCTGCTCTCTCCTGCGGGCCCCCGCATGTTCCTATCCACACAAAAGGCACGAATCGCATTCCTAGATGTCTCGCTACGTGCTCTCATAGCTGCATGGACAAATATGATAACGGTTAGGTTGTTGCGACGTTTCGTACCTTTTCATTTGATCACCCCTTGTAGTTGCGCTGAACCCTGACTACAAGATAAAACTTTTTCCTCTATGACTGCAAAAAGATTACAAAGTCAAGGACAAAAAACCTAACAACTTCTACATCGTTTGTACGATCCGCTTGAAATTTTTCACAAGTTTGTAAAAAAATATAGAAAACAATCTGTCAATTTTAAAAATCTGAAAATCCACCCGTTCCTTCATTTTTAAGCGATTTTTTGCTATTTTCAGCACCATTTCGTTTCCGAGAGTCAGAAAAATTGAATCATTTGCGTGACAAAATGACCTATTTTAAGTGAAAATGACGTCATACAATTGGGGGGATTCCAATACGTTTAAAATAATTTCTCCCGATTGCACAGTTTATTATTTTTTTTCCCCACAAATAAATCGTCTATTGGATATTCGAATGTTTATGTATACAAAACGAAAGCTTTCGACTGCGAAAAGATTCCGCGCGTTTCCAGATGAGCATGAAATTCGATTTGGGTCTGTAATAAAAATTGAATATGAACTTATTTATTTTAGGTGGATGAAAATTAAATATATTGAATGAAAGACAAATTTCCTTAAAATGTTTTTTCTTTGGCCCATTGTAATTGCCTTCACAACAGGCTTTGACTTCTAGTTTTAGAGATATTCTGCTCTTTGAAATGAAACAAAATTGAATGTTATTAAGGATTACAAAATGAAGCTTTGCATCGAAAATAGTGTCTGTATAGTTAAAAGTTTTTCTATACGGGAGCACTCAAAATAATTTCAATACAATACGGTCAATGGCAGTTTAGAGACAGGCATCTATTTTAAGCATATAATACTATCCTGCAATATGATTAGCTAATAATCCGACGACGATCGTGTGCCTCCTTCAAAATTTGAGCCAAAAGCCGGCAATGTTTGCGACTTTTGCGATAAATTGCCAAATTGGGTGCGAAAAAAATGCTTTGAAAAATGAACCGAACTTGGCGATATTTTTATTATTTTACGATAAATCGAAAAAGGTATTTACGTATTATCCCGGCGGTCATTAACGCCAAACTATTTTTTCCTCAAATTTCCTGGCAAACTGTTGGCAGTCGTATTCCGAACCATCAATAATTTCATGTGTCTGGCATTTATCTTTGCGAAAAAGTTGCTCGTCTTGGCAGATCGCCTGGATTGTAGTACCTCGAAAAATGTCTAATGTAATTATATTAAGCTATGTCGATTTCTTTGGAAATTTTGAAAAGTCGTTACTCGCACTTTAATTAACTGATTTATTGTATTGTGTTTTGTTAAGGGCTATGTGCCTAGGAGTATGAGGGGGTCTCCGACCGACGAAAATTTGTTAATGCATTAGAACCCAAAACGGGTTAACGTCCTTATGATTTCAGTTATTTGTCTGTTCTGATGTCCACCCATCCAGTGTTCTAATTGCTGTGGATACACATCGATTTGTGCGAAATTTATGTTTTTTCTATGTACAGTACCAGCTACCATATTGAAAATGGTGTATGTAGCATTTATATTTCTTTTACAGGAGAAAAAAATCCAATGTATAGCACAGTCTAAAAAACAGAACTAAAAGAGGGGGGGGGTTCCCCCTGTATCTGTTGATACAGGAATGACTGAATCAACAGTCATTCTTGAAAACATATTTTAGAGATATTCGATTTTTGAAAGAAAACAAAGTTGGCATATATATTACTAAGGCTCTCAAAATGATGCTCTCCATTGAGAATAACGTCCGTATTATTAATAGTTCTACAGGAGCACTCAAAAGTATTCCCATTGCAGTCTGTGGCATTTGAGAGACACTAATACATTTCTAGCACAAGACAATGAGTATAAAATTTTTATATTTTTCAGTTAAACGCTAAAAAAAAATTAAAGGTCATTTACAGGGTCTCATAAAATTGCATTTATAGTGATAATACAACATTTTTTTATCTACGAAATCTCGCCAGTTTTAACTAAAAAACATAGCAGATTTGGCGCAAAAATACTTTGTATTGGAAAGTGTTTTATAATCTATGAGCTTGGCATGATTTATCTTTCTTGATTTTTTAAGGCAACAGATAAATTTTGTAATTCTTTTTTTCTTTCTTTCTTTCTTTTCATTTTCATTTATTTATTTTTTGGATAAGACAATTTCTAAAGCTCTATATAGTGGAACTGTAAATCAGTTGTAGACAACTCATTGAAAGAATATATGCATAACTCGGCTGTTCGAGCCTTGTCAATGGGAGATCCCCCTGAACCCTCCTAATTTTTTAGTTTCATGATTGCCATATTAAAACGGCATTAATGGACTATGTAATTTTATCTCTCATCTATCGTGTATTTCACCTGGTAACCCCATGTTGAAATTTTTAGGATTGTAACCTATTTATAGAAAAATACATGTGATGCACATTCTACAGCTTAGTAAATATTGTAACAATAGATTAAAGCTCTTGTGAACTAATAGTATTTAAATATATGTAAAATATACTTGTGATGTATATTCTACAGCTTACGAAATATTGTAACAATAGATTAAAGCAGTTGTGAACTAATAGTATTTAAATAAACGGATGAAATTTTTAAACAATCATTTTATCAAATAAATGCAACCTTACGGAGCTTATAGAAAACGGTGGTTTACGTAACACATACAACATTTTCAGCGGACATTTATTCTTACTTTTATGTCGCGTTTTCGTAACGCATTTTCGTGTCTTATTTTTATGTCACATTTTCAAAAGGGGGTGAGAGATAAAATGACATAGTCATTAATATATTTAATGTGGCTGTTGCATGCCTGCATTATTTAGTCAACTCATTACCTAGGCGAAACTGAATGAGTATTCTAAAGTCAGCAATAAGAACACACACAAGAGTATATCCAACAATACTGTGGAACAAAAACACGGTTCTCAGTAAAAGAATTTCAGGGAGCATCCAAAAGGGGGGAAATAAAAGAAAGACAGAAAGAAAGGCTGTGTCATTATCTTTTCGTTGACTAAAAGCGAAACTCGGACAAACGGAGGAGGGGTATCCAGATCCTTGCACCACCCACCTATGGCCTTTAGAAAATGGATTCCTTACCAATAATGTTACATTTTTGTCTTTATATGAAGAATGAATCCAGAAATAAACAAAATATAGAAAGAAAACTAAGTGCCGAAACAAAAAAACAGACTCAGGGTCTGATCAAGGTCGGATTAAAGGGAGGGGGTCGGAGGAGGTGACCGCCCCTCCCGAGAAAAATGAAATTAATGTAAACAATCCCAACTTACTTCCATAAAATTTATATATATATATATATGTGTGTGTGTGTGTGAATCTTCCATCCAAGCATCCACCAACAAAATTGTATTAATCCGTCAGTGGGCCGGATTATTCATTAGGCTGTAGTCTATCTGTCCCGACCATTTCAGGGACTTTTCAGTAACAAGTCGAAAGAATTTTTTAATGAAGTTATATAATCAAACTTTTTCAAAATGACTCAATAGAACGGAAATATTTGTGCCTATTTCTGAAGATGTTCTCTGGAACGCGAGTTGACCTTCCGCATTTCCCCGAGAGCTGAGATCCATAGGATTAAGATTGTAGGAAAAATGCGCCGCATAATCAATAATAATCCC
Organism: Cheiracanthium punctorium; assembly: GCA_038373885.1. NCBI lineage: Eukaryota > Metazoa > Arthropoda > Arachnida > Araneae > Cheiracanthiidae > Cheiracanthium > Cheiracanthium punctorium. The sequence continues at coordinate 36,099 of JAWZYV010013651.1, read as the reverse complement.
CCACGAAACAATAATTTTTATTTAAATATTGGACATAAAGTTATTTTGTTTTGCAGTAAATATGAGGATGGTATTTTAAACGGATGTTGGGCAGCCCCAAAGTTCTTTTATTTTACAGTAAAGGCATTTTACAGGCATCCACGGCATTTTACGGCATTTTACGCCAAAGCCACACATCTAAAAGGTATTTTACAGTGTGGCTTTGGCGAAATTCTAAGGTGTACTAGGGTGTAAACTATCTTAGAAGGCTTTTGGTAGTTGGCTTGCTTTGTTTTTACTTAATTATTTATTTTACATTTTACAATATTTAAACAAAGGCGAATTATTTTTTGAAACAATAATAATATATAGAATGTAAGTCATATTTTTATAGTTGGGGAATCCACTATTACGATAACTTATCTTATTAATCTCGGAAATTAACCACGTTAAATATGAAAGAATTGATTTTTGGCCGGTCGAAACCACAGGTCAAGTGCGCGAATGCCAGTACGTTCGTTCAAATAAAATAATTAGAACCGAGAGGATCTTCGCACGGTCGGGGTATCCGAGAAGCCATAACCTCAGGCAAACTGAAAACAAAAATAATTCTCGGATACTCTTGACCCACAAAGAAACTCACAAATTACTTATCACATTTAAGATTATTATGTCTTGCAAAAACATTTGAACGTAATACGATAATGAATGTTTTATCCGAATTTTTTATTATTTATTATATAGATTATTCTATTCCTCTTATAAAGATTTTTTTTGAGCAAAATATTTTATATCATTTTAACGAAGATAAGTTGAAAAGTAATGTACATATGCTTGTAGAACACTAACGAAATGACCTTTAGAAGTGTTCCAAGCGGTATGTGGAAGTAACAGTCCCCCTGTACAAGCGTGTACAGTTTAAATGCCTTCCGTGTATGCAGTATATTTTGAATGGTGGAGGTATTATTGTGCTAGATCTATCTATCCCCAGTTCGATTTCTTATGAATTAACCCATTAAATAAAAAGAGAAGTTAAAAATATGTAACCTATAATTAGTAAAGACCGTCCAGATAATGAAATAATTTTACAAGCATGTATTTTTATAGGGGAAAAAATAGTGTTTAAGGGCACAGTTTAAAGTACATATTGTTTTCGATGGTTTTAAAATTTTACAGAAACAATTATTATTTTATGTGTGTAAACTTGTCTAGTTATATGTTTGCATATGGGAAAGGTGGGAAGTGTTAGAAATTCCAAATATATATCCATGAACATTAACATTCATTTAAAAAAAACCTGAGTTGTACGAATAAATAACTTTAAACATCGTCAGTCTCACTATCTATTTGCCCCCCCCCCCCACTTTATTTTGACGGGAATTTTTTCCGCACACTAATTTACTTGGAGAAATTGATTTGTCTAGTGTTAACTCAAATTTGTTCATTTTGAATCAAGAAAATTCGTAAAAGTTGTGTTTTATTTTATTATCGTACAAAACCTACAGATTAGCTCACCCAAGGTGGAGGAAGGGCTGGGATAAACCTCTCGAAAATATAACACGTGGGACCTTTTAGTTTTGTTTACATCTAATTAGCATTAGTAATACCATTAATTAGCACTAAACATAAATTGTAATGTAATTAGCACTATTTATTTTCTCATTCAATTTAGCTCTATTACTTTAATGTGTGTGTGAACATATATATATATATATATATATATATATATATATATATATATATATATATAGGTGCTTCACTGAGCAGGGGGCCCCTTGGTAACATTTGCTACGGGCCCCGCGCTGTCTTAATCCGGCACTGCATTGAACTAACCCTAGCTACGGGCCTGGTATGTACTCTAAATATTAATAAATGACTTAAGTTAGAACTAGATGCATGAGATTTAATTAATTAATAAAAAAGTAATTTAAATAATTCATTGCATTTTTTGTTTGCAGTTAGTTATTTAGTTGTACTGTGGATATTTCAAAATTTACAATTTAAAAAAAACATTTAACCACTGCGTGTGTATTAAGTATAATGTTGGATTTCAAGTATATTTCACTGATTGAATTATTTTAATTTACATTGCGATTTTTTTAAAATTTACATTCAGGTTTTTTTTTTGCGATTTTTATTTAATGACGTTTTTGACACAATTTTATATATTCCAAGATGTTTTTGTTTTTTCTTGAATTCTTGAGGGCATGTATTTTAATTCTTTATTTTTGAAAAATGGATTATGATTTTATTAAAAACATTTTAGCTTTAGCAGCTTTTTTTTTTATTTATTTATTTCCGAAGGTGTTGGTTAAACACTTTAAGCCTCATTGTCTGTCTAAATACTGACACAACTTTTTTTTATAAATTAGATTTATCTCCTTCTATCTCTTTTTCTGTGTTGATTAGGGATTATTACCGCTGAATATATCATGAAACCAAACTCTATGAAGGAAAATGTTTCTACTTTTCTGATGACAAGTAAGTAATTTGATCGTTAGTAATAATGTTTGAAGAATCAAAGCGGTACCAAGGTGGGGCAGGGGGGGGGGTGTCATAATTTCGCCCAAATATTGTTTAGTGCTGTTTACCTTCTCTAAAGCGATATATAAATAAAGAAATTGTTTTTTGGGAACGCGTGAAGTCGACACCAACAAACAAGAATTAAAATATAAAATTTTGAACAACTTTTAGGAAGTTTTGCCCTGTTTCAACCAACTTCTAGAAGTGTATTATATGTACACAATTACAGCATAATTTTGCGCCCAGCAACTGTCTGTAGTTTTGGCCGTTTTATTCCAGATGTAACCTGAATATGTCAGAAACCCTTGAAAAATCTGCTCAAAGCATAACCCCCTCGGCAGATATTATTATGTAAATTTTCACTTAAAATCATTTAATTTTTTCATTTCCTGAAAAGCCATTCAAAGATAATTTTCCCCACTGGTTATACCCAAGTAGCACACTTCCGTTTTTAAAACGTTGCTAACACGGAATCGCCTTCCGTTGCAAAAACGTCAAGCTGTAACGCAATGAATTCGCAAATGTGTCATCGCTTTCCACCGATTTAACACCCATTCTTTCCCACGTTTTATAAACGTTTGCTGAAACGAAAGAAAATGGATAATACACCTATTCTGCCACCATTTTCAAACTTTTTAAAATCGTTAACACGGACGTACTAAGCTAGCATTTAACAGCGTTTTAAAATCGTTGCAGAAACGATAGTGTGCCTATATAGCAACCATTTCCCAACATTTTTAAACCGATGCAGAAATCATAGTAAGCCTATTTATCGACCATTTTTCAACGATTTAAATGCGTTTAAATAACGATATTTCACCACCATTTTTCAGCGTTTCAGATCGGTTGCAATAACGAAAAGAAATCGATGATGCTTTCAGATTTACAACTATTTGACCACGTTTTAGATAGTATGCATAAACAGTTTTATTTTGAAATTTTCTAACGAATGATGAATGTTTTTTCATAAACTTAAGTAGCAATAACAAATTAGAATTTTCAGAAACATTTCTTCTTACTCAAAACTTTCCTTAATTTTTTTTCTTTGAAAAAGTACCCCCCCCCCCAACAAAAAATAGTTGATTAATATCTAAAAAAAAAAATACAAAAAAAAAATATCTCAATATTAGAAATATGGGAGTGGGGGTATTTATATAAATATATAGTATAGAGTAAGTACTACATATACATATATATTTATATAAATACCCTGCCCCCCATATTTGGAATATTTAGATATTAAAATAATAAACCATTTTGGTTAGGGGAAGGGGTGGGGGAGGTAATTAAAAAAAATTAAGGAATGTTTTGATTAAGAAAAAGCATTTCTGAAAATTCTAATTTATTAGACGACTTAAGTTTATAAAAAAATCGTTCATGATTTGTTAAAAATTTCACAATAAAACTGTTTATGCATAATACCTAAAATGTAGTAAAATAATTACAAATATGTAAACACGACCGATTTCTTTTCGTTATTACAACCTATCTAGTGCGCTGAAAAGTGATATACTTATACTTAAGCGTATTCACAATGATTTTTAGAATGAAAATTCTAACTTGTTAAGTGACTTAAATGTAGAGAACATCTTTCTAGAAGGGTTTGAATTTACAAATCTATAACTTAATCATAGGAACACCTAAAAAAGAATTAGAATTAACAATTGAATATACATACTTTCTTATAGATATATTTGTGTCAATTATAATCTGTAGTATTCAGTTCTCCTTATTCTGTATTAACATATTTTCGACAGAGGCTGCATTATTTCAACACGTGTTTATACACACACACGGGAATTTATAAAATTTTTACTCCATATTGCACAACCTCCGTCCGCGGGCCGGATGTGGCCCGCCACGGCTTTTTATCCGGCCTTAGAACATATCAAAACCCATATAAACCAATCAAAATCCCATATAAATCCCAATTATACTGCCCGTGTCTTCGCTAGTATCCTAAAGTTTAGCCCGCAACTTTTCAAAGGATCCCATACATCAGAGACGGCCCGAGGGGCGTGCGGGGCCCCCAGGCGAAGCACAAGAGCGGGGCCTCTTCTCTATCATGTCGTATGAGATAGCAATAAAATAGCCCAGGAGCGGGGCCTCTATAAGCGCGGGGGCCTTAGGCGATCGCCTACATTCGCACCCCCCTTGGGCCGGCCCTGTATACATGCCATTTTGTTTCAGAAGAGCAAGATACCGTTGAACCTAGTAAAGGTATTACAGGTATATATCCCAACTTTTGTACAATTTCATTTTGCAATCAGCATGCTTTGCCATCTATAATCACTTAGTGTTCATTTAACACACTAAGTTATGATCAGTCTTAGTCATCTGAACCTTTAAAACAAGTAATGCTATTTTAAATTTTAAAAATCAGTTATCCAAAAAAAAAAAAATATCAATAATAATATTAGTGATTGCAATCATCTGTTAATGTTATTAATTCCTTACTATACTTTTTCTGTAATAAGTAACTTCCATACAAAAAAAAAAAAAAAAAAAAAAAAAAAAACCTTGAAATATTTTTATTGGGACATATATTCAAGCAACGTTTTTCTGTTTGTTTCCCATTTCACAGGTACAAGGTCAAAATTTAGAATGTATTCCATGCCTTCTTTCATAGCTTTTGATCGGCATCTCCAAATTTTCAACTTTTAGTCATAAAACCTGAAAGAAATACGAAAGCATTAATTAGAAATATAGATAAGTTTTTTCAGGGGAGTGGGGTGATTGCTTTTACACAGCCCTTTCCTATTATTTATTGTTAATACAATTTACATTTATTCTTATAGTTATGCAAATTTTCATGTTTCTTGCTCCTAGTTAAAAGCTCTTCGTTCTTTAATTCCGAAATCAATTTAACATGTTTTCATCACAATAAACTCAATTATGGAGTTAGCCATCATCATCCCAGTGACGTAGCAAGAGTGGGGCGAAGGAGCAGTGTATCTCAGGTAGCAAACTAAAAACAAAGATGGGGCTGGCAGAAGGGTTATACCCCAACTGACCGAATCCCAAAATATCGAAAACCAATTAACGGTCATTAACCATTGTGTGCTCTGGGTCTAGGAGAGTCGAGAATTAGGGGTTGTATTACTATTTACTTCCGTCTTCGGCAGACGCTTATAGCCCAACTCATTGAATTCCAAAGCCTGCGCTTAAGGCAGTGGCGGTTCCAGGGGGGGGGTCACGGGGGTCATGACCCCCCCCAAATGGTCTTCGACTAAGGGGCCTAGCTTAACCCCCCCCTTAAAAAGGGCCCAAATCGAGCTCGGACAAGGGCCCAAAATAGGGGCCTAGATTAACCATCTCCCGCCCCCCCCCAAAAAAAATAAAGAGGGCTTGGACAAGGGACCAAAATTCAGAAAGGCCTTGATCATGTGCATACATACCACACTGTGCTGCTGAAAGAGAATTTCTCTTTAGAAGACCATTGGTCTTACTAGTTTATTTTATAATAATACTAAAGTATGCACACAATATTCTATGTACTCAGACGTTCCTCCTTGGCAGAAAAATATGCAGCCGTTTTGTAAATATGTGCGCTAATCCATATCCATGGAGAGCAAGGGAAGGGGGAGTCACAACGAGCCTGATTAAGGTAAAGGTGGAAAGGGTAGTTGCCCCAAACCCATAATAAAAGAAAACTCAAAATCAAAAAATGGTTTATAGAAAAATGTGTGAATTGTGTGTGCGTAATTTATTACACTCGTATTCGAACCCCCCCTCCCCCTTTCAAAAAGCCTTCCTCGTCTTGAAAAGCAGTCTAAGGAGCACCTATGTTTGTAAATAATTAATCTATGGAATCCAAATCTACCGTAACTGCTACAAGATCATAAAAATTATAGAGGAGGAAAGGGGGGGGTCACGAGGGAAGGGATCATACCTAAACAGGGCCGGATTACCCATTGAGTATGCTTCCGCTTAGGGGCTATGGGCTCCTAGGCGGCCTGCGTTACAATTTAGAAGAATAAAATTATAATCAAACGTCATAAAAGCTATTTTAGTGTTAATATTTTTACAGCATTTGTAACTCCGAGAAAATAATTCTGATTAATTAGCTACTTTGTACACAATAAAAAATTTCCGGCATTGTTAGCCACTACACTTCTTAATTGAAATTTGAATAAATATGTGCTAGAAAGTTTGAAGCTGACTAATTAGCTTGAAGTTTTATGTGCACATTTCAGTGATGTCCTGCATTAGACAGATCATCCTAACTAATATTATAAATGCGAAAGTGAGTTTGATTGTTTGTTTGTTTATTTATGACGCTTTCACGCCTAAACCGCTGAATCGATTAGGATGCATTTTGGTTTAGATATACAGGGGACCCTGGAGTTGGTTATAGGCTAATTAGAATTTTAGATTTTTAATTACTTTTTAATTATTAATTAAAAACCGTTTTTACATTGCCTTGGTTGGCGAGTTTCGCCCGTATCAAATGATTCATGTTTTGACCTAACAAGAATGCTATTACTTCAATAAATAAGCGTGCGTGCATCTGAAAAACATTAAATACCACGGAAATTAAGCCAGTTTTATGCCAAATCTATCTATCTGTAATAATAAAAATGAATGTTCTCCAGACAAATCTACAGAAAGCAGAGCTTTGAAAACTTGAGCATGATTGAGCCCATAACTTCGGCAAAGTGCACCTGAGGCTCAAAATTTTGAAATTTTAACTACTTTTCAAACTATTAATTAAAAGCCGTTTTATCGCCCGCACAAAATGATTTATGCTTTTGAAATAAAGCAGAAATTCTATTTGCAAAATCACATGCACATGAAAAACATGGAAATTATGTTGATTTTACGCCAAATTAAAAAGCATAAGTAAAGAAAAGGGTACTTACGTATTATCCCGGCGGTCCGCCAAGACAAGCGATTTTTTGCCGAAATAAATGCCGGGCACATGAAATTATTAATGGTTTTGAATACAATTGGCAGCAGTTTGGCAACCCATTTGACGACAAAACAGTTTGGCGGGAATGACCGCTGGGATAATACGTAAGTACGAAGAAAAATCCAGATGTGTTTCTAAAAGTTCATAAATTTCCAAATCCTACCAATAATATAAATGTGTACGTTTGTGTGTTTGGATGTTTTTGACTGAATCACACAAAAATGATTGAACGGATATGAAAAAATTTGTAATGAAAATAGCTTATGCCCTGGATTAACATACAGGCAGCCTTTCAAGCATATAGCATAAATAATTCTTTTACAAAGACACTCAAAATAATTCTAATGCATTGCGCTCTATGGAAATTTTGTAGCTACTAAACCGATTCTAAAACTTTTTTCACTGATTAAAGATTGCATTATTCCTGAGTATCATTGTTTGTTTTTGGATTAAGACCGATTGACTGCACTAGGGTCCTAGGCCTATGGAAAATTCCTCTGTGGGGGATTTTCTAAGGGATCCTTGCCCGTATTTATGCTAGGTTTTTTAGAAAACCACGGAAAACTGGGAGCGGCTAGGTCGACAGGCGCGACCAGGGTTTGAATCTGGCACCTCCCCCCTTGCAGTTTTGAAAGCAGAACTTCTTAGACACTGGTGGCATCCTAAGTGTTATAGGCTACCTTTAATGCATATATCACAGATAGTTCTTTTACAGGGATGCTAATAAGAATCACATTACGCTCTATGTGCATTTCTGTAAGTACCGAACCGATTCCTAAACTTTTTTTATTGATAGTAAGCTACACTATTCTTGAGTGCTATAGGCTAAAATTCATGCATGTAGCATAAATAGTTCCTTTACAGGAACACTCAAAATAATTCTAATACATTACGCTCGCTGGGTATCTCTGTAACTACAGAACCGATTCTCAAACTTTTTCACTAATAGAAAGCTGCTCTATTCCTGATTAACATAGACTAAAATTCATGCATATAGCATAAATATTTCTTTTACAAAACAGTTCGCAAATACTGTCATAACTGTCTCTATTCGCCAAATGCCTGAAAAAAATCTAAATTTAGTAACTCTGTGCATATTCTCTTATTTTAAATGAAGTATACTAACATGCATTGTACTTCATTTGAAACAAGGAAAAAGCAAATAATATTTAAATGCAGTTCCTTTTGTCGCAACAATATTTGTTATTCACACATGCTACATTTCTGTCGGTACCTAATTCTAAAGCCGACGTGGACGAAGTCGCGGGTAGCAGCTAGTTGTGATATATTTTGAAATTCAATAAAGTAATGAGAATTTTTAGCACTACGTCTACTCGAAACTCGAAAGGGCTATGGAAATCACAAGAAGGCTTTTAAATAAAAAAACCTTCGTAACCCTGTCATCACACTCCATGATTATAAGCTTTTAATTATGAAATTTGTTCCATAGAAGAAATTGTTTTTTCCCTTTGAAAATATCTGGAAGCAAGCAGCTCTGTAAAATTTAAATATGGGATGATACACTACACATTAGCGGCAAAAACCCTGTGTTCTGTAAAACATTTTTCTCTCCGAAAACTTATATATCCTTTCAGTGTCCAAAAAAATTCTAAGGGAAATCGCATTTTCAACTAAGCGATAAGCAGGCGTTTTCCATTGACGAAACACCAATCCATTAATTAGTAGTGGCATATTTTTTAAGTTTAAAGATGGGTATAGTGAGGGGGTCAAGAACCATTATAAATTCTTAGCGATGCCTGTTCCTGGCATGGAATAGTTTACGAGGGAGTTGCCGACACCCCTAAAAGCCATTTTTCAGTTCCATTATGTGTTTTACAAATGAACAGCATGTGGATTTGTTTTGGAAAAGCAAACACTTCTTGCATCTGCTTTCTGGTGTAGAACTCTCGTTGGGACTCCAGAGGTAGCAGATATAAACTATTGTTCCATTTTAAACCCAGACAAAGTAAAAGGTTTAGTGTCGCCAATTTCGGTATTTCGGATACAAGGAACTAAACTTGAAACATATGCGAAGATTGATTGGGGACAAACGGGACAAACAAGGCTGCATCTGCAAGACTCGAAAGTTGTAAGAAAACGCCAATCCGATGATTTAACGCGTGCAGCTCCACCCGCAGTGGACGGTTATACCTCACACAGTAGAGCTGAAGCAAACCGCATGTATTCGGTACTAAGATACGGATAATCACTCAGACTCGAAGTAACGAATTGTTACTTTTCGGTTGATATCGTTACTCGTTACTCGATCCGAAGCTGTTTCGGATCGAGCAGCTTAGAACTTCGAATACAGACTTCCAGGCGAGGCGAACTAGGGGGGAAACGGGTTCCAGTAATCGAGTACTAATATCTTCTGTTTGTTACTGGATATCGGATCGCGGTTTCAAGGGGTAAAATGACTTTTGAGTGTGCATTTCGGATCGACCAGGTTCGAACTTCGAATACAAGACTGCCGGAGGGAGAAAATGAATTTCGGTATTTCAGTAATAGTATGTTCCGTTCCGTTACTAGATACCGGAAGTATTATGGGTTCTCGCTGTTTGAAGGGAAAAATCAGTTTCGGTATTTGAGTAGTAGTATGTTCTGGTTGCAATTCGTTTGTGCCGAGCCGAATGGTATCGTTTTGATGAGGTTTGGAAGAATCCGTATGTTTCGTTACAGTTATGGAGATGGATATACTATCTGCTGCTCTATTGATATGGGTCGTACAATGGGGGGATAGGATCCGGTGTATAGTGCGTTCTTATGCGCAGTTGAACTTTTTTTTGCAGGGTTGGAAGGGGGTGTTCTTATAATTGTAGAGGAGCAATACATATAAGAGAAGCATGTTAGTAAGGGGTGCTAATTTCGGGCTTTCTAACATTTTAGTACTAAATAGTGGTGCAATCAGAATTCTTTCTTTCAGGGTGGTTCCGAAGCAGGATTGCGAACTTAACTTTTTCTTTTCTTTTTTTAGCTAGAATCGAAATATGAGTAATAAATAACAAATTATTTAAATACACCTTTAAAAAAAATATTTTTTTATAAAGTAAACGAATTCACACATTTTTATTATTTAAAATATTATTTGGAACTAAAAAAAATATTTAGCATGGAAACCTAAGCACATTTTTTAAGTAAATGTTTAAAAAATTGGGAGCTACCCGGGATTTCTATGCCCACTCCTGCGTAAGCCACTGGTATTAAAATAATTCAATAAAGTGTCAGTATGTTTCTAAAATGTCGGCGTTTAGTGGGTCATCTGCCCTATTTTATGGTACATTTTATTCCATGAACGCATGGAATACGCATAGTCCGGTGCAACCATTCTTTCTGTATGAAAGGAGTGATAATTTTTGTTTAAAGAATGCTCTCATATATGCACCCACAGAAGGGGCTAACCCCTTTCATCCCAAAAGTGCAGAAATAGAACTGGAAATATCTATAGATAATTCTCACTGAATTAAACAATTTTAATTTAAAATATGGTAATTTTTAATTTACTTCGAAAAATCGTCCAGCAAAAGAAGTTTTTGATATGAAATAAGAACTCACAAATAATAAAGATATTATGCTTGTAGAGACGCAAAGTAGTTGATATCATACTGAGATCCCCTGCCCTGTGAATTTAATATATATGGCCCAATCCCTGGATCTCAGTATTCGAGAACCCGCTCCCAGAAAAAAACACGAGTCACAAGCTTTCCTTTACACTTTTTATGATAAGAGTGAACAGGTTAAACCAGCGTTCAGAATTTAAAAAAGGGGGGGTTGAGAAAAAAAAGAATGGCATATGTCTTTGGAAGATTTCTATGTGTACTCAGTAATTCGGATAATTTAGCATTGTATAAAACCATAAATGTGTATAAAAACAATCTGTAAATCAGAGAAAATAAGCTCTAAATACAACTTTGTACAACTTCGCTAAAAAAAAAATTCTTTTTGGTTAGGTTTTGTTATGGGTTTATGTATGGGCGGCATATACCCATAACAACACTGTCCCGGATGTGTTGTTATGGGGCACATATAACACCCTATTACCGATTCTATTAGTAGTAACGAAAACTTAGTAACGAATAGCGAACATCTAAGTAACAAATACATACGGATACTCATTTTGTCGTTACTTTTACAGCACTATCACACAGCATTCCGCCAAATGCGCCAAACTGTCAAATACCGTTTCCCCACCTTCTTCCGCAAATTCTCCCACTCTAATTGCTGCTTGGACAAAAAAAAAACCTTTATAGATGGTCCCTTATGCTGGAGGAAAGGAAACCGGGAAGGGGGGCAAAGAAGGGAAGTGAGGGTCAATTCTGGGGTCAAGGTGACGGTTGACCAGAAGCACTGGAAAAAAGACTCATTGTCTGCTTTGTGCGTGTTTCGCTTTCCCAAGAAAATATCCCATTTCCTTTACTTCTCTTTTTGGAGATTCCAATTTGTTTCAAAATGAGATTCCGTTTGCTACAAATAGAGCTTTGCGTCGAAGTCAAATAAATATTAGTTTATCAAACATTCATAAGACTTTAAAAAATAAAACCCTCATATAGATATTCTTTATTTCTTTCTTTCACTCATTCCATTCCATAATGTTGTAATGATATAAAATTATTTTCGCAAGAAAATTCATTTACATGTTTTTCTCGGAGTAATTACTCAAATAAATTAATCTAACTTGTATTTTAAAATAATATCAATCGAATTAGTGAAAAGGATTCGGTTGAAATTTATTAGGTTTTACTGTATAATAATAAAATTTTGTCTTAAACGGAAATAAAAAGTTATTCCATTGACGCAGTTTTCCATTAAACAAAAGTTATATCCAGTGTTGCATACAGGGAAAGGGCTAAGACGCTTGAGCGCCCCTCCTCCCCCTTTCCAAAGACATTTCTAAAGGGTAGCATTTTACTTTAATGTGCATTTTGCATAGGGAAAATAACCTTTTATTCTAAATTCACCCCTCCCAAAACAAATTACAATACTTTAAAGTGATATTTTGTTTTATTGCATATCGTGTTTAGGTCACAAAGTTTTTTTTTTCTTTTTTTTTTAAATTAGTCCCTTCTAAGAAAATTTCTGAATCCTCAACTGTTTATATCCTAGAGTAAGTATTCAGAGGACCAAGAAATATTTGATAAAAGAACAAGTTTCCGCGTAGTTAAAGATCCGCTTTAGACAGGCTTGAGCTTTTACTATGCATTATAACTTTAGTAAATTTCAGAATCTTCAAAAAAGAAGAAAAAAAAACTCAATTTTTAAAATGTTTTTAGTAACGGTCTCTTGAAAAACGTTATATTCTATAAACAATGGTCCTCTATATTAATATTTCGTAGTGATAGAACTTGTAGGCTTGAAAAAAAAATCGAACTCCATAGGCTAATTTTACAGTATGAACTTTAAAAAGTAAACACCGACAATAAAACTACTTTTTTTTTAGTTTAGTTTAATCCCCGGTCAGTTTTTAATGACTTAAATCACCTCATATATAAATTGTCTCACATTCTCGCTTTATTCACTTTCACAGTAACATGACAAGTAAAGATAAATTTTTGATTAAAAAAACTAATCTTTAAATGTATTTTTATTTTCTCTAATATTATTTCGGCTTAGCTGAAAAGTAAATTTGAAAATTATTTTGTTTTTAGTGATGTGTATCACTAAACGATTTTTAAATATTTTATGCATTTTATTTTATTCATTTTAATATATTTTAAATGCTTCCAGATAAGTCATCATTATATTTTTTATCCGTTTTTTTTTTTTTTTTTTTTTTTTTGCATAACTCCCCTCACACACACACACACCCGCGAAAAAAAAAAAAAATTAGTGGATCTCACCATTGATGTGTTAAAAATTACAAATTAATAGAGTTAAAAAAAACCCTCTCCTGAACTATAGTTTTGTTATAATTATTTCTACTGACATCAAAATACAATAGAATATTACAGTGTAAAAAATTCATTTAGATAATACATGTTCTGTTGTAGATTAAGCATTAACAGAATATCTTTTTGATTTTTACATAAGCAAGCACTTCTTGTAAACAATCAATTAAAGAGATAATTAAACTCTTTACATTACTTAATTCATTATAATTTGTCAATTATTTCATTTGGTTGTTCTGTTCAACAACACACAGAATAGTAATCCAGAACCGGCCCTACAAATTTAATGTGCACATTCGTCGCGTGTACAGGTTTTTCTTAGATCACAAGAGGAAAATCGCTGCACTCGTGCTTTGCAACGGTGGGGAGCGAAGCAGACAATAATTTTTAGGCATGTTATTCCTTAACACTTAATATACCCGGCAACGTTTGCAACGGAAGTTTATCTTTGCGTGTGTGTGTAAAAATGGGGGGGGGGCACTCGCTAAATACTCATGCACTTCAAGTCGAATTACAGAATTTTGCACACCGTATCTAGTTAGTAGTATAAACCTTTTGTATGCAAATAAAATAATTTTGTCCCGAATGAATGATTTTGGAAGCATTGTGAAATTGCTTTCAGGAATAAAGCTGTACAGATATCTTATTCACATGCAATAACAATAATTGTTTTTTTTTGCACAACCTCTTTCAGCTTGTGGGCCGTAGTAATTCAAATGTTATGTATCAAAGGTCAAGTAGTGCGCCCTTTTAACTAATATAGTTTTAAAAACAAAATATTAAAGACTACTTGATGGATGTAATGACACAATTCCAAATTTTTAATTATAATTTTCTCTTAATTTTGCAAATTAAGTTCTTGAAAATCTGGTGGCACACATAGGCAAGGCAATTGTGTAATCCCATAGTACTGTGATTGTTTGTGTCATGTTTGCAACAAGCTCGGTTGATGATAACTAAATTAAACATTTAGATTAGATGAATGAATTTTTTTAACAGTAGGTATGCTACATTGTTTACAAAAAAAGAAAAATTGTTCACCGAACTCAATTTTTTTGTAGTTATGACCAATCGAGTTTATTGTGGGCATGACAATACTGTGGAATCTCACAAATAGCAAATAAAAATTCTTGATAATATGATGGGACCAGGGGCATAGCCAGAAATGTTTCATGGGGGGGGGGGGTTACGACTACTACAACTCATATATATGTATACATGTGTGTAATATTGTAGTGAAGAATATACATTTTGTATGGGTAAAATTTCTCATGGGGGGGTTATGACCCCCTAACCCCCTAACCTTGGCTACTCCCCTGGATGGCACACATTCATAAAAGTCTATTAATTATAACTGAAATTTTCTGCTGCCATATTTATGGCCATTAAAAACAAATCTGAAAGAATTACATTTTCACAATTAATTCCTTTTCCTAAAAATTGAATTGATGGATTCTGTTGTGTTTTTCAGCATGCAACTGGATTGGCAGATGAATGGAAAAGGGTGTCATGAGCTAGTAATAGCCCGTAGGGCGTAGGTTGTGCATCCCTGATTTAAATCAAATTATTTAAATCAAGATTAAAATCATCGATTTAAATCTGCTGATGTAAATCATTGACACCCTATTTAAAAACGAATGAAAAGTTGTATGGTTTCTTACAAGTACCACTTTAAAGTACTGTCATCTTTCGGGATTTCCTAATTTTTTAAAGAAAGGATTGCTAATAGAAATTAAACATTTTAATTAAAACGTATTATCTTAAAAAGAAAGGCATGCTTGGCCATGAGCGGCGTAGAAGGGAGCGTTATATGCCCACTCCGACCCAAGCCACTGTTACTGTGAAATTCTTGGGTTATTTAAGTATCATGTACATACAGTGCGAAATAACCGGTTATAACGGACCAGGGATCTAACGTACTATCGGTTATAACGTACCTAGAAGCTAGGTCCCGATTGAAGTCCTATATTTATATTGTTTAACTTCGGTTAAAACATACTTAACAAAAGTACTTACTTCGGCTATAACGTACATTTTATACCAAAGCCAAAAATAAAATCTTGCTTTTCTTAAGAATTTTATTTCCTTTTTCTCGGAAATTTCAGTACGTTCACAAACACTCGTTGTTTTAGAATCTCTAGCGAGATGAATTGTGTATGAATGAAGGGAGCGATCTTTTATCTTTTTCCCCTGCTAGGCAAGGCTAAGAACAAGACCATGTTTTCTCTTTGTTATTCATCAATATAAATGCCTTCTGAAAAGCCCTACTATAATGATCCTGATGATAGTGAAGTACCAAGCATACCCCACGCATTACATGCTGCTAAAACATTATTACGATTTTTTGAATGCCGAAGTGATGATGCGGAGACTCTACAAAAGTCTATTATGGATATCAAAAACGGTATCTTTAAAGTAGCATCTGCTGATTTAAAACAAAAGAAAATTAGAGATTATTTATCTCAATAAAAAATGTTCTGTTTTTATTTAATTTAAATTTTAAAAAAATCACACCTGTTTTAAAACACACATTACAGTGAAATTATGAGCCCACTTTCTTTTTTTGTGTAATATTGAATATTACTGCCGGTATTGCTTATAACGTACTTCGGCTACAAAGTACTACTTTTTGAGGTCCCGTGAGAGTACGTTATAACCGGTGTCTACTGTACTAAAATGCTTGACATCATGTTTTGAGGTTATGTAATATGGTATCATATTCACTCTGATTTGTAATCAGTTATGGCTTGTTATTACTGGTTTTCTTTTCATAAGTGCAGGAATTTATTCTGAATCATGGTAATTTATCTTGTTAACTCTTTGGTTTTAAATAATAATTCTTAGAATGAATGATTTATAAGTATATATATTTACATAAAACTATTTTTATTTCTGAAAGTATTTAATTTAAATATTACTTCTTTTATTTTAGACATGCTTTTTTTTCAGAATTAAATTATGGTATTGTCACGTTGACACAACGTGCATATTTTTTAATGAAAAATTATTAATACAAATCCTAATTAATATTGTCTAAAATTAAACTAATAATCTATTCTAAATCTAATTTAAAAGTTTTTAATAATAACTATCTTTTAAAGCTATCAATTTCCCTCTTGGCCTTCTCAATTACAGCGCATTAACGTACTTCTAAAGCATTTCCCTTTCAGCTGCTTTGAAATAAAATAACAGTTGTCGCCAGTTTTCTATAATTCTAAACGAATAATCATAACACCTCTTCGCTCGCATATGTTTTCTCTGCTCCGCTAAAACAGATGTGTTAGCGGTTTTCCTCTCCTGCACAAGAAGCATATTGCTCGAAAAACACCTGTTAAAATTGTTCCAGAAAAATCGAGCTCCCATTTTCTATAGCAGTAGGTCTAAACGGTCATTTTTTAGCAGCTGCGGAGTTGGTACTTGTGTGGCGAGGTCCTCACTTTTAAGTGGGGAACCTTCGCCACCCGAACGTAGGCACGAAATGCCATGCTCGCCATAATAATTTTTCGAAGAATGCTTCCCCAGTTTTCCTTTTTATTTGAAGGTGTATTATAAAGTTTCAAAATGTTGATCTTCAGATGATGTAAAAATAAAGGGATATGACTAAAATGGAGATGAGTCCTGCCAATTATTTATAGTCGATTTACTGATTTTTGTTCGCAAAGTTTGTGCTTTGTGTTCCAGTTTTCTGCGTGCTCTCCTCAAAAGAAAAATGAAATGACGAGCGCTAGGAAGACAGATGTCTTTCTGTAACAACATTATGGGTCAACAATTAGTTGACCACCTCCTTTGATGTACCGCTATCTGTGATGATTCCCAGCATTCTCGTGAAATCGGATTTAGTTTGCTGGCGTTCAAAAAAAAAAAAAAATGAATGTCGTGTTGCTTTAACTGAAATTTTCTTTTTACAGTGCTACACTTCGCTGACGTATATCTTTAATACGCAATATGGATGTCGACACTTTTTTTATTTTTAATACAGTGACGCAATGCTCTTCACGATTGTTCATACCAAATGTGACAACGATCTACATACCACATACCTACCATCGTCTCCTTACGATCACCGCCTTCCACCGTACATCTTCATAGGATAGGTATTAATAAGTCAGTTTAGAAAAACTTCCTTAAAAGAACTTTTTACATCAAATGTTAGTATAAATGTAATGTTTCTAAACAAATTTTCATTTCTAAATGCTAAAAAAAAACCTTTTTTAAAGGAAACTGGCTAAAAATTATTTGAAACTCATTTCTTAAGATGTAAAATATCGGCTATACATAACTGTATTTAAAATTAATTTTTAATTAGTTTTGTTGTAATAGTTTTAATAATTATGTTTTTACCATTATTAGTATTGCAAAGATTATTCCCCTTCACCAACTTTGATTAAATATACGCACCGGAAAAAAAGCGCATAATTTGAATGGTTTCATTTTTGGGGCGTGAAATGAAAAAATGTGAGAAACAACTGGGCGTCCAAAAGGGCGTAAAGAGAGGTACATTAGTGTATTTTGTATTCATCTCTATTGAAAATTGCCATTCAGATAACTTTTCCAGTAGCCCCATGGCCGTCCGAAACGCCTCAACGCCCTTTAGCTTTTGATAAAGTTTTTTTATTTTTATTTTTACATAGAAAAGAAATTACTACACATCTGCACTTTTACTGCAAAACAAATTTGAGCCCAGTAGTCAAGTGAATGCCTTCACCTCCCTCTTCTACAAATTTGAACCCAGTATTTAACTGAAGGCTAAGTGAAAATACAAGTGTTTCTATAAGGGGGGCACTCAGAGTGTGAAACATGTTAGTGTAAAAATGATACTTAAAAAAAAAAAAAATTCGAATACTTAAAAAAAATCCACTCCACCAAAAAGCGCACTTTCGGATGCCCACTCCTTTCTTACATTTTTTATTTCAAGTGCCCCCCCCCCTCACACACACACACACTCATCCAAAAAATTAAACCCCTTTAATATTATGCGGGTTTTTTTACGCTTTCTTCAGTCCACCGAATTGATGTAGTGCCACTATGTATAATTGAGTAATTTTGCTTCAAGGCTTTATTTTTTAAGCAAAATTTAAGATAAGTCCATGAACAATTTTGCATTAGAAACATTTATTTCTAAAAAGAAAATGTTTACAGCATCCCTTTCAAGCAGTCATAAGATTGTAAACAAGCAAAAGCTAATGCACATATGAACAAACGCTACATATGAGCAAACGCTAGAAATAATTTTCTTTTGTTTTGTGGAAGACGATGAGGTCATTCAATGAAATAACTGAATAAATTCGTTTTGTAGCGATTTTTTTTCTTTAACAGATTACATGAAGAAATAAAATATGTATTAAACTAGGGCTTAGTTGAAGCAGAGTGGGGTACGGCTCGGTTTTATATAGGTCTTAGTGAGTTTTCTATGGCATAATTAACGTTTAATTTTTTTTACAAAGTTTTTTATTAGTTTTACCTTTTCTCATTGATACTTCCTAAAATCATGGACACCCATACCATTTGGGGGCAAGGGGGGGGGGGGCTGCTCATCTCCAGATTTGATTTCAAATACTATTTTAGTACAAAGAAATTGAGTATGCTATAAAAATGTTCAGTCTATCGACAGGGATCGAGATCATCTTGCATCATTATATGTACGTTGAAGCCTCAAATGAATTAGATTTGAAATTTTTTTTCCTCATGTATCATTTGAAATCCCGTGCACTTGTAAGTTTTTCTTGCGTTTTATTTAACTAATTTGTAAATTTTAAATGCTCTGAAAGAATAGTTACCATTCTCTTTTTTTAATATATATTTGGCCCCTCACCCCTAAAATACTAACTATTTATTTTATAGTTATTTATTTTGTTATCAAAACGCAACGTAATTTAACATGGCGAAATATTCACATAAATAAGACATGATATCAGGCCGACAGGATTTTCGGGACAGCCATTTGCGAAGGGAGACTCCAGCACAGCCATTTGCGAAGGGAGACCCGTCCCCCCCTCCCCCGCCTCTCAAAAAAAATTATCCAGAAGAAATTTTTAAACACTTTACAGCTAGTGCAATTTGAATTTACCTTAGGCCATACACTGTAAAAGCACTTATTTTCGCACTGTAAAAGCATCTTATTTTCGCGAATTTTTTATACGTGAACCGAAAGCTAAAACATCACGAAAATACCTAAACATGGAACCCTTTTTGCACAAGGCATTTTAAGAAACTCCCGTTTGTCCGGAATGTTCGTACTCCCCCCCTCCCCATTTTGAACAGCTGCAAAGAAGCTGATATAAATGTAAGTGAATGAGCTGCATTCTATTAGTTGTATTACTGTACTGCATTCGTGAAATAGTTTGTAGTATTCAACAAATAGTTTTAAGAACGAAAATTGTCAGGAGAGAGTTTGTAGCTGTAGTACCATCTTGAATCTATCAGACAACCAAACAAATATACGGCCCGACATTTCTAACGAACACATTTGCTATGTTTTATGGAGCATGTATTCGATCTTCTGTCCAAATCTTAAGTATGGGGGTCAAATTAATGTTAAACGAGTAAAATGACTAAAGTTAAATTAGATGTAAATCTGATATTGTTGAAACTCATCTAAATAATACAATAATTTTTGCAAGCATGCATTTTGTGTGTGTGTGTGTGTGTTTTTTTTTTTTGGGGGGGGGGGGTAACACTCGAAATATGCATATGAACTTAATATTCATCAAAACTATGGTGCTGACCTAAGTCTAATTAAGAATAACTGGTGTCCTAGGCTTACTATTTTTTTAGGAGATTCTATATAGTTTAACCATGGAAAAAATATTTGTTCCAGTTTAAAATATTTTATGTAGTATTTGAGTCTTATAAAAGAATACTCTTCGCAGACTATTTTTTATAGCATTTTAACTCTTTTGCAGGGACAAATATAATAATTGTCATAAATTGGGCTCTTAGGACAGATTAATATATATATATATATATATATATATTACAGTAAGGCACTGTTTATTTGTTTCTCATTTATACGTCATTTTCATGAAGTCCCGATTCATTCCTATTTATTTTAATGCAAAAATGCTTCGTGTATACGACGCACAATATCGGTTATACGCAGTTTTAAATTTTCCTTAGTTTCGAAAATTTTGTCTCTGTGTTTATGTTACTCTTAGGGAGAAATTGTGGAGAGTTGTACATTTAGCAACCTTCTTGTAAAGACGAAGTTGACTTTTTAAAAATGTTTACAACTCACTTTGCCTATCAGAAGACGTTGGAAAAAGACTTTTCACGAACTTAATTCAATCCGTAATGCTGTAACTAATAATTAATGACTATCAGGAAATCGGGCGACTATGGATGGTTCATTAAATTCAATGTCTGTGCAAACAAAAATTACATCATGGTATTCAACGTATATTACATGAATCTTAAATGTATGCAGTATTAGGTATTGCCCAATAAATGTAGGATTTGTTTCACCTTAGTTTTTACCTGAAAACACAATATCTAACATGAACAAATTTACTATTACCTTAAAAAAACATACAATTATTATATTTACATACATGAATTTGCATTAGCAGCGTTGTTAAACATGTAATAATCAAAGTTGTTTATTAATATTTCATGTATACGTCGTTTTAGATTGCATCACAAAGACATGCCTTTGCAGCATGTTCTAATGTTTTTGCAGCATCCGGCCAAGGGATTGCTTTGGGTTTCCCCCCTTTCACAAAGCCCGCACGTGCATGGCTACGTAATAAGGGACCATATCTAAGGTTCATGTCTGAATTTTTTCTAGATTTCGGTACCGTGCGGAGGCAATCAATCATTTTAATGGTTCTTCTTGCGTTGCATTGTATTCTCCCCTTTAGGTTTACTGGGATGCTGTGTGAGGAAACACCTTAAAAACAAGCGTAGGTTATCTTATAAATAAAAATGAAATTCTGTTTGCCAGTTTGTCGATTTGGGTAGTATACAAATCCACAAAAATGGACCTATCAACCTGAAATTTTGCACAGATATGTAGAATAATATAGAATAAATGATAATCCACTTTAAAACTTTGAAAATCCACCCGTTCCCGGAATTTTTTATGTTCTCCACGCAGAAAGCTTTCCGTAATTGTAACCTCTGTGGTGAAAAAAGTGTGAAATAAGCATCGTGGTTGCCGTGTGTGGCGATTTTGCCGAATAAAATGTTTTAAATTCTTAAAGTAAAAATAAAAGAATAATAATGATTTTTTTTTAGTTTATATTTGCTAGGTTATTTTTTTTAATTATAATATCGTGTGCGCATAAGAAATGAGAGCAGGAATCAAATGTTTTATACGCAAAACAATGAGGATTGAAGATTTCCGAGACTAATATGTAAATTTTTTTAGTTTGGCGAAAAATAAAATGGCTGATAGACCGATTTTTAGAAAGTGAGTTCTAGCGGTTTGCACAGTTTTAGGATTTTTGGCGCAATTTACTGAGATCTTAAGGAAATAGCATTTTTGAAAACAAGTGTATAGGTTTTATTAGAATACAGCATTAAATTTTAATTATCCGTGCAGAAATAATGCAGTTATTAGGGCATTTCAAACGATCTCGCTTCAGAAATCTCGCCAATTGTGTACATTGATTTAACTTGGGGAGAATGCCGCCAAATTTCAGAAAATTGAAACTCTTCTCATCGAGGTAACCATGAATAAAACACGTTATAGTTGATAATTTTAAAAATATGCCTGCTTTACTGTTTGGCGGTCGAACCGTTTCCCATTTTGATTGCTGCTAAGTCAATGCTTCGAATGATTCCATGAAAAAACTCTTGCAAAATGGTGTATTGGCACTTTGGCGAGACTTACATTTGAAACTGGATTTTATTTGAGACTGGTATATATAATAACACTGGTTATAGATAAAAATGAATGTTGGTATATGTGTATGAGGTTGAAAAACTCCAGCACCGTTTCACCGATCGCCATGAAATTTGGTTTACCTAAGTCTTTTATCATGGAGAAGGTTTTTATGCTATCCGTTTTCCTCTAACTTGCCACTAGGTGGTGCAGAAGAACGTCGAATTCTATTCCGTTTAGCCGTTTGCTATGCGAATATCATCCAACCAATTTCGATGAAATTTGGTACACGCGGATATTAGAACTCGGAGACATAGGCGTAATCTGGGGGGGGGCGAGGGGGGGCAATTGCCCCTGCAGTTGTAAAAATTGCCCCCCTAGTCCTAAAAAGTCAGGGGGCAAAGTTATGATTTGAACCCAAATCATGCATTTATAACCCAAATATCAGATAAAAAAAAAAATCCCCTCAAAAATCAACAAAAGAATAGAATCACAGAAGCTTTTCAACCCAACAGGAACGATGGCAGATTCTACCAAATGCCCAAGCTAGATAATTTCTCAGGAAAGCAAAAATTAGGGGCAGCGATTTTAAACTTGTCTGAAATCAATTGTTCAGCGTTAGAAAAAAAGACCTGTTGCTGTAAATAGTGAGCAAAAAGAGGTCATTTTCACAGGCAATGCCGCAATTAGAGTTTATGTCATCCGGGGCAAACCATAATTAGTGTTATGTGCATAGGCGCCCATAGTAATTTTCATAGGGGGGGGGCAAACTTAAAAAAAAGTTTCTAGAGAGGGGGCAAATTTCAAACTTTTAACAAATTTAGTTCTGTTTTTTGCCATTTGTTAACATAATGAGACATTAACTTAAAACTTTAGGGTGTGGCAAGTTCCCTACCTTGCCCCCCCCTTATGGGTGCCCATGGTCGTGTGCCCCCTCGCATGGAGCCGCGCCCCATCCCAAGAAGCTATAACTGATTTTGGCGTTCCATTTAGAATGTCTCCCGGCGCTTGTCCCGTGCCCGCTTGCCCCCCTTTATTTGCCGCCCTGTCACAGGTTGGGGCCAGTTTCTCATTTATATTTTAATGAACCTAATTTTGGTGTTTGAAGGTCAATAGCAGAGAGACAACACACTTTTATGATCGGGCACAACTTACTTGACTTGACAGACGACTAATTGCGAATTCAAATGCGACGCAGTTTAAGAGAATAAGAAACGGTCTGCGATTTTATGATTTATATCTGCTGCCAGGGGCACCTAGGGACACGTGCCCCAGACTTGGTAGGGGCTCCAAAATAAGTTATGGTTCCATGGGAGAGGGCCGTTCTAGTTGGTTCGTCGTGAGAGATAAACTCTAGTTGCAGTACTATCTAAGTCAGTATTTCGATACCTTTAACCCTTTTAGAATTTCATGCATTAGAAAAATATAGGAACAAATAACCTCATTACTTCCTACTAACAGCGTTGCTCCCAGCAATAGGGAGAAGCAACGTTCGACACAGAAGGGGAACCTTCACTGCTATTGTTTATAACGATCTGCTGATGTGCATACATAGGCGCCTATAGTAATTTTCCAAGGGGGGGGCGGCAAATTTCAAAAAATTTTTCTAGAGGGGGACAAATTTCAAACTTTTAACAAATTTAGTTCTGTTTTCTCCATTGCTAACATCATGAGACATAAACCTAAAACTTTAGGGCGGAGGGCAAGTTCCATACCTTGCCCCCCCCCCTTATCGGCGCCCATGTGTGCATATAATTCTTTTTTCTAGCATTTCAAAAAAATCGTTTATAAGTCTAGCTAAGATAATATCTCAGAATATTAGTTTTCTTTAGAGTATACATATACTCTAAAGAACCTAATTTATATACATTCACCTAATTTATATACCTCCTCCCCTTTTTTTTTCGTGAATACGTCTTAACTCAATAACATACATAATTTATCAGGGGTCCAATCCAGGAATATTTTCCAGGGCCCATTTTTGTAGAAACTGCCTATATTTTTGTGAATTTTAATGCTTAATTTTGTGAATTTCGGAACTTTTTGTTAATTTTCAAATCCAAATTTTAATAAAAGTCACTTTTTTTTTGTTAATTGATGAAACACATTAAAATGTAGGGTAAAATGCCAATGAAGGGCAGTTTTAATCGACTGTATTTTTTGTGAAGGGGTTCCGTTAAAATCTATTGTAATTTTGTTATAGGGCCACAAAACGAACCCAATGTTTGTTTGTAATCGACGCCTGTTCCCCGCTTATGCCAACCTTTTGATTAATAAAGTCACGCTAAAAGTCGTTCCACCTCTTCAAATTATTAAATATCTTTTTCCACATTATTTTTCTAAAAATATTTACAATATCAACCTTTCCCCCCCCCTCCCAAAAATAAATAAATAAAAAATAAAATAAAATATAAATAAATAAAAATAACGTACTGGACTCTCTTAAAAATTCAAAATTTTCTGTCCAAGTCAAGAAAAAACATGAACATTGAGCTTAGAATGCTGTAAATTTAGCAGGTCGCTAACATTAAAGAAAGTACCGCGGGAACAGAGGTTACAGAAAATAGAAAATGTGCAGTGCAATGAGTTTCATTGTAATGTATTTCAAACCCCGCAAGAAAAGCGGCTTTTTAACAAGGCATAAAATGATCGTTTTTCTGGACCTACAAACAAAAGCATAAGAACATGTCATCACTAAATGACCATTAAGATTCTGTGAAAAATTGGACTGATTTAAATGTCGAACGCGGCCCTTTTATCTCCCGTTAACGCAAAAATCAGTCACATCTGTGTTCACTTAAATAGAATAGGACCAGTTTTTTCCCCGCAAGCATATTGACTCGATGTTTAGGACGGTTAGGACACAGGAGATGTACAAGAGGGTTGAATGAGCTGCAAAGAATGGATTACAAAGAGCTAATCTAAATAAATGATGCCTGTGTGTCAAGTTTGGTTAAGTTAAATGAATTTTACCAGCCGAATATCTGTATCCTGCAGTGAAATATTAACCTTGCTTTGTGCATGAGTACAGGTAAATAGTTTTCGTAATTTTCGAGTCAAATCGGTAAATTTTAAATAAAGTATTAGTCTGGAGACAATACTAAAATGTAATTTATTATTTGGGGTTTTTTGTCAGGAATTCGTTAAGGAGAAGATATCCATTATAGTTGCGCTTTGAGGGGGAAAATGTAGTTTTGTTTAAATTAAAAATGATGCCTCCTCCTTACTTATTGGAAAGAGCGTTTGAAAATCAAAGTCGGCCGCTTCAGTTTTTGACCGTCAAATGTTTCTTGACAGTCAAGCCCTGCTCATGTCCAGTGGCTGTGGAGTTTTTTTTCTTTTTTTTGTTTATAGTGAACACATATTGCAATTTCCAATCCTTCCAATGAACTTTGTTAAGCAAAATTATTTGACTCTTGACGTAAAAATTTGCGTCATGAGTACTAACCTGGCATCATTGCAGTATAATGACTCAAAAAACTAACGTCAGTGTCATTCACTATCAAAAAAGTGAAAAGCTTAATGGTTTGCAGAGAACTCCTGGCTTTCAAAATGTCTTATTTCTACATCATACTGTTTTTTAGGTTCAAGCTCTAGCATTAAATACCTAAGACACTACATAAAATGGACAACCGTTTATTTGTTTCCGAACATGTACTATGTAAGGAAATATTGTAATTATGAAAAAATTCGACTTCGAGATTTTGGCGTATTTACACGTTTTGAGGTATTCATATTTATGGTATTTTCAAGAGATGTTTTTTAAAATAGCTGTGTACCCGCTCTTCATACGGGAAGAAGCGAATATTTTAACTATAAATCATATCTGCATGTGACGAAACAGAATTTTATTTTTAAAAAAGTTCAAGAAATCGCCTCTGTTGAATTACGTGCGGGATATATTAAACGTAAGTTAGAATTACTTTTCGTTTAGTTGGTTGTAAGACAACCGTTGAAAAAGGTTAAACACTTTTAATTTCATGAAATATTTATTAACGTGGTATATTGTGATTTATTCATATTATCCTTACAAATCTAATAATACTACCTATTAACGTACATGATACTATCTATCTTTGCTTCTTCCCTCTTCAAAACTCGCTTAAAAGAAGCAGCTTAGATTATTTGGCACCGATGGGATCTTTTGATTCTATGGCGATTCTTTGCGATTTTACGCATTAACATAAATAATAATCATTTCACATAATCGTTGCCATTAAGGAAACTCTCCATATAGTATTTTAATTTATGCAGAGTTTTATAAGATTGGCGTATTTTGCACCCAAAAAAATTTCATCTCACCGTGGGGAGAAACTATCCAAGGGGTGCCCATTTTAAATATCCATGTATCCAATATAGCGATATCTTATATATCCTCCATGGTCCTATCTCCTGAAAAACAGCAAACTGTGTAATCTCGAGGAACTATTTATTTCCCGCTTTAATTGTGACAGGGCGTTAGAATTGCAGAGCTTAAGCATTTTTTTTTAAATTTATGATGTCACTGTTTTAACTGCCGTTCAGGATACCCGGTTGGCCGAGGGAGTTAATTTCGATATTTTGCATAGTATGTTTTCAAACGGTATCATTAAATTTTTGCTTTATGTAGGACCACTATGGAGGAACGTAATTCAACGTTAAAATAAAGCTATACTCGCAGCATGCATGATATGTTAGGCAACGCCCGCCCCCATAATTAAATGCCAAAAATAAAAAAAAGTAAATAGAAAATTTTAATATATCGCGCTTTAAAACGAACTTTGTAATTTTTAAAATGAACATTTTCAGCTGTGTTAAGACATTTCAAATTTTAAATAAGCACCGGATTAAAATACCACTTCTAATAAATAATCGAATCGTGAATTTCTTAGTTTATTTCTACCGTAAATGTTTAATCAAAAATATCGTCTCCCTGTGTTGAAAAAAAGAGCATGGAATAAACTGAGAAAATTGTGGCCGTAATTTTCTACGTATCTTAAAGCAACTGACGTCATCGTGATCCTCACTTGCGAATTGAAAATACGGACGGCTCCCTATTAAAAATTTCTGTGGATAGGTGAAAAACCCTTTTTTATCCTTTTTGTGGCAACAACCCAACATTAAACGTGCCATGATTGCCAATGCAATGGCGTAAGCTGTCCGCGTTGATGCTATTAAATTCTAAATATTAGGGACTGCCACTGCAAAAAATAGATCACGCACATAAAAAATGATTTCCTCCTAAGCGAAATTTCGCCAATAGCTACCGATTGCCGAAATTTCCCGCCGTACAGTCGTGCAGATAACCATGCGAGGGCCCGAAGATCTGGGGCCAGAAGACAGCGCCAAATTAACCGCTGGAAGCCAAGTTTAATTCCGCGTCAATATGGCTTTTGAGGTCAATGCCAAATATGTCAACCCGGTGAACGGAGAAAAGACGCCAAATTCAGGGCAAGCCAGCTCATGCATGGCTTAGATAGGGGGAAAATCGTATAACTATCGGATTTTTAAATGCTTTTTTTAGTGGATAGTATTAAAATAGAGTTAAATGAGTGCATTTTTTTAAATGAAGGTAAATTATTGAGAGAACTGTCTGACATAATAGGAAGATACTTTGGTTTAGGACGGTGGTTAGTCGGTGGGGCCAGGCCCCTCTGGCCCTTAATGACGAGCCGCCACTGTATATATATATATATATATATACAAACATTATATATATATATGTGTGTGTACGGGCACGCATATATGGACTTTCATTTAGAATGACATTTGCCCCCCCAGTTTCGAAGCCCAAGTTACGCCCATGCTCGGAGAATATTTTTCACTATCCATTTTGCTGTAACTTGCCGCTAAATGGCGCTGCAACGCATCAACTTCTATACCGTTCGACTGATCAGCATAAAATTTTTTATACTTACACATTTGAGCACGAAGAATATATTCTAACTGTGTTCCTTTTGATGTCACTCACCACTAGATGGCACTGCAATGCATTATTATTTGAACTCGCCACTAGATGACGCTGCAGCGGGCCAAATTCTTGACCATTCAAACGGTCGCATTGAAAATCAGTATACATAGCTATTTGAACAATGAGAATACTTTGGCGTTATCCATTTTGCTATAATTCGCCACTTGACGGCGCTGTAGCAAATCATTACTTTAATTAACTACTAGATGGCCCTGCAGTGTATCAATTCTTGACTGTGCAACTGATGGCTATGAAAATAGGTATACATAGATATTTGAACAAAGGGAAGAGTTTGGCGCTATCCATTTTCCTATAACTTGACACTAGATGTCACGTCAACACATGAACTTCAGGACTATCGAGCCGATCGTCAAGAAAATTCGTATACATCGATATCTGAATGCGAAGAATATTTTCGCCGTATCCGTTTTGCTAAAACTCGCCAGTAGATTGCGCTACGCCGCATCGCCTTCTTCACCATACAAACGATTGCCTTGCAGGGGCGTAGCCAAGGGGTGGGTTAGGGGGGTCATAACCCCCCCCCATGAGGAATTTTTTGCCATACAAAATGTATATTCTTCACTACATTGTCACACCCACGTATACATATATATGAGTTCTAGTAGTCGTAACCCCCCCCATGAAAAATTTCTGGCTACGCCCCTGTTGCCTTGAAATTCGGTATGCATGATTATGAACACAATATAACGCGATATCCATTTTTGCTATATCTCTTTATTACAATAAATAGTAATCACAAGAAATCGTATTATTCAAAAGTCCATTCACTCCCGTGCGAAGAACGGGTACTGCAGCTAGTGTAAATAATAATAAACCCTTTGTGGCCTATGAATTATTAGATTGATATTCTTTATTTTCTGTAGGAGCTATAATTCACTTTTAAATTTCAAGTAAGCTTGCAAATGTCTTGTGTAATGATTTTATAACCTTTGTAGATAAGTGCAAAATGGGAAAAAAAAAAGAAGCATAATGATTGCCAAAGCTTTCGATTCTTGATGATGTATTGCCAGATATTTCACAAAAAATTCCAATCAAGTAATTTTTGCTCAACAAAATATCAATTTAGAGTGGACATTCTTTCTAGCATTATATAAAACTTAAAAATATGTGATCTTATTGAAACTTCGCGACATTTTCACCTAGCATAAGTACAACCCCCTATGAAGGAGTGACATTTACACAAGAACCAACTCCTTCTTCCTACTAAATCGTATACGTACCCACTAAATCGCTATTCCTCAGTTATTTTTGTGCTATAGTGTTCCTCAAAAATTTCTTATCTGACATTATCATAAAATTCATCGGATTTTTTTTCTTTTTTTAATAGAAAAAAAAATGAAAGAACGCGAAACGAAATAAATGAAATAAAGAACGCTATTCTCCCTGTGAGAAGAAGGAGCTATTTACTACTATTTGATAAAAGTAGAGTCAATCATAATTAAAACACTTGATTTGTGTAAAAAAGTCTTTCGAATATTTAAATATTTAAGTAATCGTTACATTTCAGATAAATTGAACTTACAAATCTAGCATTTATTTCAATTTTTTTTTAAATCTTAAATTACAAAACAATTAACCCATTTATGCCTAGCGTCCCTTTTTTGGGACGGCATTTTCGCTATTAGTCGAAAACGTTATTTATTTTTCCTAGCCTTTATTCATGAGTATTGAGCCTTAACTCTACAAAATATTTTAACATGACCAAGTAGGACGTTGATATTTCGATTTTTATGCATAATGATTTTAAAAGAAATCATCACTTGTTCAAGAAGTTGACATCAGAAATTTATCTATTATTTCGGTTATCAGTAAAAATCAAATAAAGTCGCAAAAATATCCAGGCACAAATGGGTTAATGCAAAACAATTAATAATCTTTATTTGTTTTGCAACATAAATCCAAAGGATTGCATAAAACTTTGTTAGTTATATGAGCAATTTATAGGGGCTTCAGAAAAAAAAAATCGCGGGGGGAGGAAGGGGGCTCGCTCTTTTCCGGGACGACACTGTACATGGAACAAAATTGCATTTCGACGTAAAATACACTGAATTTTCTGATTTGGTTAGTTTTGTGGAGAACGGAACGTGCCTACACTCCATCTTTGAATAGTTGGATATCCAAAAGCTGAATTTAGTTGGTGACATGCTGAAAAATTTTCCTTATTCACTAAAAATCTAGAAAAAAGCACAATGTCACAAAGAAAATCCACAACCTCAGTTATTAAGTAACAAAAACACGATTAAAATACAACAGACAAGCAGTTGGCTGTACGGTCATTTGTTCTTTTGTACTAAACGAAGAAGTTGGCGACACTTGCCAACGTACAAAGGAACCAAAGTAAACTTTTTTGACAAATACCTTCACGAAATATTCTTCTTAAGATATAATACCTGTTCCGTAGTTTTTATCAAAGAAAACATATGAAGAACTGTTTTCTTAAAAATAATTGTTAACTATAGGTAAACGTAAGTCGGTAAATTATGAAAAATCGCCATGGATGGCTATACGCAAGGTGTTCCATAGGTTGTGAAGTTGTTCTAAGGAACATGCAAGAACCAAGGAATGTGTAGCTAAGTAATATTCTATCAGATCCAATCTTTGGGTTTTGTCAATTATGCCTTTTTTACGAATAAGCCTTATTAGGGGCCGAATGCCTTGTACGAAAAGCGAGTCTACGAGCTTTGGCCCCTAGTGACGTAAAACAAAACTAACCTAATTTCCATGACATTTCATGTTTTTCAAATGCACATGTTTGTGCAAATAGAATTTGTGCTTTATTTCAAAGCATAAACCATTTTGTGTTGGCGACACTCGCCAAGCATGACCACCTAAAAACGGTTTTTAATTAATAGTTAAAAAAGTAATTAAAATTTCAAAATTCTGAGCCTCAGTTGAACATTACCAAAGTCTTGGGCTTATATGTTCAAATTTTCAAAGCTCTGCGCATGGGCGCTGGCAGCATAGGGCAAGGGGGGGCAATCGCCCCCCCTGGATTTTTGTATGCAGTGTTTTCCCTTGCTTTTTTGCTCTTTCCAACATGGTAACCATACGTTGAAGTAGTCATTGCCCCCCCCCTGGGAAATATTCTGCCGGCGCCCATGGCTCTGTGTGCTGCAGATTTGTCTGGAGAACATTCATTTTTATTATTATAGATATAGATAGATTTGGCGTAAAACTGGCATAATTTTCGTGGTATTTCATGATTTTCAAGTGCACGAGATACTTCATGGAAGTAATAGGATTTCTGTTAGCTCAAAGCATGAATCATTTTATACGGGCGAAACTCGCCAAGCATGGCAACGTAAAAACGGTTTTTAATTAATTATTAAAAAAGTAATTAAAACTTTAAAATTCTAAGTAGCCTATAGCCGTCTCCAGGTTCCCATCTATCTCTATATCAAAATTCATCACAATCGGTTCAGCGGTGTAGGCGTGAAAGCGTAGCAAACAAACAAACAAACTCACTTTCGCATTTATAATATTAGTTAGGATAAATAACTTTTTTAAGCATACTTAACCATCTTTTTGCCGCATATTTATTCAAAACGTAAGGTAAGAATATTTATTTCTGTCATCAGCGTGTTAAACTAGTTTCTTAGTAAAATTTACTTCTAACAGAAAATCTTTGAAATAAAAATTGAATTGGGGGTTAGTTTTCAAACGAAACAAAACTAACTTCTTGCAATGCAAGCAGAAACATAAATGTGAACATTTTGAAAATTTCCTTGATGATAATTTTATACAAAAGCAGAAGGTTTTAGTTGTGCTTAAACTTTTCAGCATTATTAAATTAATAATTGTTGTTTTAAGGTTGTATGCTCTATCCAAATGGATAAATATTACAAGCAGCAATACAAAGCAACTTTCATATCACACCATACAAAGAAGGATGTTATAACAGTAAAAAAAAAAAAAAAAAAAAAAAAAAAGAAAGAAAGAAAGAAAGAGAGAGAGAGAGAGAGAGAGAGAGAGAGAGAGATTGTTTAAGATGCAAATTGAAATGCCGTAGTTCGATGATAATATGTAGGATAATAAATATTTCAATTAAAATATTTATTTTCAATCGTCAATTTCATTACCTATTTTTCAAATAAAATGTTCCAGAATATTTTTGTATTTATTATCCCAATGTTGAGCATTTATTATAGTAGCGTGACCAAATTTTGCAGCTGGTTAATTTTTAGTTATTCATGTTAGATACATTTTGAAGCAATAGTTTATTTATATCTACTGTTTTCTATGGGAGGAGGCCTAAAAAAGGGCCCCGTAAAAAAACACACTAGAATTAAAAATATCTGTTTTTTATGAAAAAAAAACCCTCAACCTTGTGTGTACTAGATTTTTTTTTAATTAAATCTTTGAAATGTTAGAGTCTGAGATGGGTTCCCTGTAAAAAACAATAATAATATCAATAATAATTAATCAAAAAAAAAAATTAAAGACGTTCCAGGAAGCAACGCGTGCTAGGAAGCAACTTATGCTTAAAAACAGTAAGGTAACTTTAAACCGTGTTTTCTCAAAAAGCATTTTTAATGAATTGTCTATAACATGACCAAATTTCTCTAAAAAGTTGTAACTGCTGTTAATATACCGTGTTTACTTGCGTAATAGTCGCACTTTTTGTGTCAATTTTTCATGGTGAAATTTAGGTGCGACTATTGTGATGGGAAATCTACTACATAATATTGTTCACTCTAATGCTAAAACATTACTATATTACCAAATGCTTCCAGATTATTGCAATATATTAAATTAAATAATCTTTTCGACAGTTGCACACAAAAAAGAGCTATATTTCCACACTAATATTTTTACAGACATATATGAAGGTCAAATATACGTGACTGCGACTTTTATGCCGATAAAACATTTTGACGATTTTTTTTCTGCTTTAAAACGGGGGTGCGACTAATTATGCGAGGGTGGCTATTACGTGAGTAAACATGGTATATAGAATGAACTAATATTAAACCTGGATGAGAAAAAAAAAATGAAATTTTTACAAACATATGTATAGTAAAATATTTTAACAAACACACATATGTAATCATCTTTTAAGTTATAATTTGAAATCAAATTAAAAAATGCTAAATATGTATTTAATTTTTTGAAGTTAATAATATTTTATTACTAAATTTGCAACATTAAGTATGTTCAACAGTAAATATATGTGCATTTTAAATTTCATTTATCCTGCGGATAAGGCAATGCTCCTAAAAAAAAAAAAAAAAACTCCCCCCCCCCTCAAAAATCTATGAATAGAAGTTTTATCTCGAGATTTAAAATATGTCATGGTGTATCAAAATATGTCATAGTGTATCATTAAAGAAAAAAAAAAGTAATTATGCTACTACTATTCATTTGCTGACAACATCCCCTGTAATTTTTGTGGCGGATCGCGGTTTCAGCCCCATTATTGATGATAAATGACAGCTACTCCGTGACAGCTGGACACGAGCCGAAGGGAGCTACCGCGAGCATAGAAGTGACCGCGAGGAGGGGGAGGGCAGCTAGGGTCAGGGTCAACTTGCTTCCTCACCGAGACAGCAAAGATTCTCTCTCCGAAGGAAAAGGAGATAACACATTTACATTTTGGATTTTTACTAGGTCCCCAGCCTAATGAGACATCTGTTGCTAATTCATTCGGCGATTTGGGATTCGACGATTTGGACCGTTCCCGGCAGAAGACCTAAACTTAGAAAGAATAAAGCGGTAAACTGAAGGACTATAATCGGCACGAATAACCTTCGTTATGCCAATACATCTTCCTAGACTACTTCATATCATTCCTGCACTAAAACAAGAAGAAATTATTTTTCTACACATTGGGATAGAGGGTCTTGCACATGTTTCAAACTATAGACTAAACTTCTTAATTCCACGCCCCACCATGGCTTAGTGGATAAGGCACTCAAAATGGTAGACGGCGAAGGTGTGAATGTCCCCGGTTCGGGCCCCATCGCACGGCTGTCGATCTAATTGGCCAGAAGTTTTGGTCGGTTTTCTTCAGTTGTAATGTAAATAAGCGTTAGAGCACGCATCTTAGGCAGATACCCCTTGTGCAGGTTTTCTTACGTAATACACAATCTTAATTCTACAGCTCTATTATTCGCATTGGGTAAATTCCGTATTTCGTAGCTACATAAATTGCCAGATCTGGATAGACTTATGTGTTTACGGTTATCTTAAGAGAATGCTATTTTGAGCGATGTATTCAAAATGTGAGTAATTGTCTGTAATTTGCGTTTGCACGTAAACTAAAGGGGTCCAATATTTTATCTTTTACTCGTATATCCCATGTCCAAATATCAAGAATAACAAAACTTTCTGAAAGACCACGGACTATCTAAATAACAAAATTTTTATATGTTTGTCTTTAAAATTTTAAGTTTAATTCATAGTATTATACTACTACTTAACGACATAATATAGTGTTCGAACTCTGGTATCAATTTAAATTAATAACACTTTACAAAATAGTTTAAGTTGTTGAATTATTGTTTTATTTTCATCAATAATAGTGAAATTAATTACGATATTGATCGAACTGAGAAAAATAAATTAACTTTACTGAACACTATTGTTAATGGGGAAAATAAACATTAAGTATGATTTCCAACCTGAAATATCCTGTGAATGAGCTTATATAATAAAATTGAGAGTGGACAAAATGGACGTTTATGACAGCTTACTCTTCATTATAAAATTGGAAATATCATGTAACCTTTTTACGAGGTATCAGAAAATTACATTAATAGTAGTAAACGGCTTTCATATGGTTACTCGGGAAATGCTGCGGAGTTTGACGATCATCGCAAAAAAGGCTATGTTGTGTTAGAAATTTTTATAATCTATGCGTTTAGCATGATTTATATTTGTTGTTTAAATATGAAAGAAACACATATCGTTGAGGATATTAAGAAATGTTTATAAAATGTATTCTACGATCATGTAAATTTATCACATATAATGATTTTAAAAATCCCAACCACATAAAAAGATACATTTTGTTATCGCGACAAAGCAGTAACCAGATCATATGCGTGCAATATGAAAGCGAAAACAATTAAATAAAATGTATTGCTATTATTTCAAAGGATTCCGTATTAACGATTCAAATTATTATTATTTTTAAAAAAAAAAACAGTGCACTGGAATCAACATAAGAACTCTGGAACACATTCTCATATTTGCAGATGTTAAAAGCAGCAGACGATTACTGCATTTATTTATTTGCTTTGCGTTAATCTGTTGATAACCGCCTCTAAAGTGATTTATCTTGTTTATTTTTTTTTAATTCACGTAAGCAACGCAGCAATAATGAATCTTGTAGAAATAATTAAACGTGAAAGAGGCATCGTGGGTAATGCCTCCCACAGAGAGAAAACTTTTGGCCGCAGATAGCATAGAACAAATTGCACAGCGTTTGAAAACAGTGGATGAATATCGGCCAACAGATAATAGAGGAGAAACTGTTCGGAGTTAGAAAACAATGGTCGAACATTGCCTAAAACAAATGCTAAGGCTAATATAAGAAATAGTCAGCGATTGAGAGCCTTGTTTACTTTAAAAACTTGTTTTACCTTTCTTAGATACAGGCTAAATACGTGACACCAAGGCGAGCTGAAAAATATACTTCGTCTTGCTCAACACGGCATTCCAACAAGATAAGAATATACGAACAGCAATATTTTAAAGACAGTCTTCATGTGAAAAGATTATCCATTATGCGTATCTTTCTTCAAGTAATCACACATCGTTAGCAGAAATACAATCATTACAATAATATTAACATTTACTTACTTTTCTAATCCATATTTGAATAACTAGAGCAGCACACCATTTTGTAATGGCTGACGTAAACAAGCAATTGCGCTGGATAGTGACTTGACCTTGCAGTACATAACATGGAGTTCGCCTGCTGTGCTCTTAAATATCCCAAAATGCAACGTTTTCGAAACGTCCAAAACACGGAAGAACGAACTAATATGAAACGGTTGCAAATTGGTTC
>JAWZYV010013650.1:0-107515 GCA_038373885.1 Cheiracanthium punctorium | reverse complement strand
TGCAGTTGAACTCGATTACAAAGTAGATGAAAAGACCAGATCATTATTAATAAATCTACATAACGAATTACGTCGATAATGGACTTCTATGGGTAAATGGTATCTTCTATGGGTAAATGGTAAAATGGCGTTCTATGGACATATGGTACAGAAGGTTTTGACGTTAAAAGAAAGTAGCTATAATCAGCAAACAAGCCAAAATGAAATCAAGAAAGGAAGGGGGAATTTTAAGGTATTTTAAATAATTTTATGATATTACAGATTTTTGTAGCACATTTATGGGTTTGCCCCCTTCCCCTTTTTGGGGGGAGGTGTAGGGGGGGGGCGCAAAATCTTCAGTTGTCCCCGGGCGCTAGTAACCCTAGCTACGCCTCTGTACGGATGCTCGTATCTTCACCTATACATACATAAGGAATTTCTTAAGTTTTCCGATGTTTTGAAATACTGGTCGCATTCATAAACGCCAAACGAGTTTCTATCTAACGTCTTCGTAAAGGAAACTAAGTACATTTAGATTATAAACTAGATCGTTCGTATACAAAGCTGAGTGCGATTAGTTTTAAACGAAATAAACTGAGCTCGGATTAAGTTCATTAGGCCCGTTTAAATGGGAAAATGGAAAGCCCCGGGCAGGGCCCGATTAAGGTACTTCGGGGTCCTAGGCACAGCATTATTTCGCCCATGACTATCCCTGGCGCCACCCCCTCCCCCCCACCACCCCGGTGGAATTTTTAGTATGTACGAAATTTATGCAAATTGAAAATTGGATTTGAATTCATAAAAGAAAAATTATGAATTCAAATCTAAATTCTTAATTGACTGTATACATTTAATTTTTTTTCTAGCTATATGTGGTGATAACATAAAGGCCATGATAATGAAGTATTTGATGCCATAATTGTTGCTTTTAATATTATTAATTTAAGTATGACACAAACTTGACAATATTTATTCCTTGGTGCTTTGGTTCGGTTGAGAGTATAAACAACAAGCACCTCGTCTCTTTTTAACATATAATATCGATTTCAAATATCGCATATGAAATAAACTCAATTTTCAGAAAAGATTTGCTGATTTAAAAATTTTTGTTATGAAATAAGTTCTATCTTACACCACACAACCTACTTCTTCAACTCTACAATTCAAAATTACATTTTATACTGCATTTAACAACATGATACATGCAACTTAAAATTTTCTTTTATTAAAATAAGATATTACAGCCAACTCTCTGAAATCCACGTAATTGTTATTAACCAAGTGTTTTGTGTTTTGTGGATTATAAAGAACAGATTTGTTTACATTTTTCTTTGGCTACTTATAAAATAAGATAACTTTATTGATAAATAATGAATGTTAACTTACTGTTACTGTTTCATTGTTCACATCCAAAAAATTTGATGGATTTAACGCATTTCAAATGTATTGTTTCTTAAGTAGTTTTTTAAATATTTCATAGTTGAAAATGATCCTTCAGTGATACATGTTGTCACAGGCAAACTGACTAACCTTTTTAAAAGTTTATGGACATTTGGAAAATATCAACGTTGCTTACTTGTAAAATTTATACAGCAGTTAATCTAACCTGTTGTAACAGTCATTTCTTTTTCCATTGCTGATAGTCTATAATCATTAAATCTTAGCATTTCTAGTTTGTTTTCATCTGTATGTATGAGGTTATTTCCAGTGAAACTAAAATATTTATTTATCTCAAAATTTATTTCTGAATTTTTCTTTAAGATGTAAAAGAACAGCATTCAAAAATTTATTACTGTTACTTGAAAGTGTTATTTAATGTACTCTTTTTTGGTTCAAATTGATGTTTGGAATTTTTCTTTCACCAGATTTAAGAAAACTTAAAAGCAACTACTGATTCCTTTAACTCATTCTCGGATTTAAAAAAAAAAAAAAAAAAAAAGAAGAAGAAGAAAAAGAGTGAAACGAATTTAAAGTTATGAAATTATGAACTTGGCAATTCGAGCAAAAGAAAATGGATTGAACGAGATTTCCTGACTTCTCTCCGTTTATGAATAAGAAATCAGAGATTATCACTAACTGCTCGGAGAGGGGGGGGGGGATCTTCCATAGAAATAATATAATATTCCATAGATAGTCTATAGGGATGCACCCTCCCCTTCTCTCTTCTCCTGCAGATTCTGACCATTGGCCTCGGCCTCATGAACACAAAGGCACATTTTTAGAGTCATCAAAGACTTTCTATTAATTTTTCAAGAGTTCACTTAGTTAGAATCATGTTTCCCTTTCATGATAAAAAAAAAAAAATTTGGAAAAAATCGGGGTTCCCCACCACCACCACCTGAAATATTTCAATTTTGAGAAATCTTGGGGGGTGCATATGTCCCTTTGCACCCCCCCCCCCTGGGTACGGCACTGCAAACTGAAGTTGTTCGTAAAGCCAAAAGAAATTGATAACCACTGACAGCACTAAAGACACGCATTCCATTTTTCTTACGAAAACTCGTGCAACGAGTTTGTCGTTTACGAAGGCACCCACCGCTGAAGACCGCTGAATCAGCTGGTCCAGGTACAACAATGAAAACCCGCCAATTTAATTCTATTGTTCCGCATTACGTTCTACCGAAAATATATTTTAAAAATGGTTTATATAAGAAATGAATCGTTATGTCTTGTAGATTTTGATGGTGTCTTGTAGATTTTGACGTCACAACCATAAGCGTAAAGTTTTCAAAATTATGGGGGGGCTGGGCCCCACAACCAAATATATTCACATCAGTGGCGTAGCCAAGGGGGGGGGGTTAGGGTGGTCATAACCACCCCCCATGAAGAATTTTTTGCCACACAAAATGTATATTCTTCACTCCCTTATCATACACCCGTATACATATATGTGAGTTGCCGAAGTCGTAACCCCCT
The DNA here is from genome assembly GCA_038373885.1 of Cheiracanthium punctorium. NCBI lineage: Eukaryota > Metazoa > Arthropoda > Arachnida > Araneae > Cheiracanthiidae > Cheiracanthium > Cheiracanthium punctorium. The sequence continues at coordinate 104,620 of JAWZYV010013650.1, read as the reverse complement.
CCATGAAAAACTTCTGGCTACGCCACTGATTCACGTACATATAACTTACTCATAGCTGCCAACTACTACGGAATATAATTAACCACCTTTTCTACATGATTTTTTGGCTTAAAATATAGCAAAATTTTTTGTGCTACGCGCGCGAGCTGGTTACTATTTTGAAAAAAAAAAAAAGTAAAAAATATACTCTTAACAAAAAGTGGTTAATTATATTCCGCTGTAGTTGGCAGCTATGACTTACTATATATAAGTGTAAATTATTGGAGGCGCTCGAGCTCTATGGGTCTATAGAATTCTGCACCTATGTAAGGTAAGTATCCATGTTAGTATCTTCCTACCATGTTATAAGTTAAAAATAGTAGCAAAGTAAAAAATCCAAAGGAGGAAAAAAAACAGTTTCAATGAGATAGTGCATTTTAGACACATCTGAAGTTTTCTTCATTTCATACTTTACATTGCATAATCTGATTTTAATTAACCAGACCCTGGCGAGGGCTGCTCATAGTAACATTGCGTGTTACGTGGCGTCACAATGAATAACTAAATCATGATTGAAATCAAAAGAAGGTAATTTTTTAAAGTACAAGTAAAGTTTTTTTTAAACGTTTGTAAATGGCGTGAATACTTTTTTTTATGTTAGTATAAATTAGTTTTCTGTATTTAGTGGTAAATTATTGGGTGGGCTCAGCCCCTATTTACAATTTATTGGGGGGGGGCTCGAGCCCCACGGGCCCATATAACTCTACGCCTATGGTCACAACAGCAGCAGACTTGCTTTAAACCGGAACTGGTGACCAGCATGCGGTCAGCTGCTGATTGTTCTTCAGTTGAAACTGAGTGGACGATTCAGAAACTTGTTCACCAAGTCAGGTATAGCAGACGACAAAATGACGTTTAGTCACGTGTGATCTATAACAGAACCAGAAAAAGTTCATCGGCATCTGTTGACATCAAGGAGGTTGTTCTCCTTGGTTGACATCAGAGGCGCCGGCTTCACAAAATTTCTGTGGGTGAAATAAAAGTACGTGGGAGGGAGTGCGATTGATCAGAACTAGGGATGTATATGCGAGGCGGGACGAGACAAAGCTTTACAGCTGCTTTGTGTGACGAGACAGCTCGATTTTTCACGTTCATCCGCATCCCTGTTCAGAATCACACTCAATTTTCTTTGATATGTCTGCAGCAGTGGCGTAGAAAGGGGGAAGGCGGAAAGATGGTCCATCCTCAACCCCTAAAAAAACATAGAGGTGGAAAAAACAACCCCCTTTTTTTTTCCCTATGAATATTTGCTTGAAAACCTGCCCTGTTGAGTACCGGATCCAAGTGAGGGGGATGAGGAGCTTCCCTTGAGAACATTAAACCTATATTTAGTCGAGTTGCTAGGGATTTTAACCCACTTTTGAAACTATGCTAAACATGTTCGCTCTGATTTTTGGAAAGACGCAACGAAGCCAGTGTACCATAGGCGTAATCTGGGGGGTGCAATTGCCCCTGCAGTTGTAAAAATTGTCCCCTAGTCTAAAAAGTCAGGGGGCAAAGTTATGACTTTGAACACAGATATACTACACACATGCATTTATAACCCAAATATACTATCAGATAAAAAAAAAAAAAAAAATCCCTGCAAAAATCAACAAAAGAATAGAGTCACAGAAGCTTTTCAACCCAACCGGAACGATGGCAGATTCTACCAAATGGCCAAGCTAGATAATTTCTCAGGAACACGCAAAAATCAAGGGGCAGCGATTTTAAACTTGTCTGAAATCAATTGTATAGCGTTAGAAAAAAAGACCTGTTGCTGTAAACAGTGGGCAAAAAGAGGTCATTTTCACAGGCAATGCCGCAATTAGAGCTTATGTCATCCGGGGCAAACCATAATTAGTGTCGTGTGCCCCTCGCATGGAGCCGCGTCCCATCCCAAGAAACTATAACTGATTTTGGAATTTATTTTAGAATGTCTCCCGGTGTTTGTCCCCGCTTACCCCCCCCCCTTTAGTTGCTGCCCTGTCACAGGTTGGGCCAGTTTCTCATTTATATTTTAGTGAACCTAATTTTGGTGTTTGAAGGTCAGTAGCAGAGAGACAATACACTTTTATGATCGTGCCCAACTTACTTGACTTCACAGACGACTACTTGCGAATTCAAATGCGACGCAGTTTAAGAGAACAAAAAATGGTCTGCGATTTTATGATTTATATCTGCTGCCAGGGTCGCAACTAGGGGCACGTGCCTCAGACTTGGTAGGGGGCTCCAAAATAAGTTATGATTCGATGGGAGGGGGCCGTTCTAGTTGGTTTGTCGTGAGAGACGTAAACTCTAGTTGCAGTACTATCTAAGTCAGTATTTCGATACCTTTAACCCTTTTAGATTTCCATGCATTAGAAAACTATAGCAACAAATCCCCTCATTACTTCCTACTAGCAGCTTTGCTCCCGAGCACTACGGAGAAGCAACGTTCGACACAGAAGGGGAACCTTCACAGCTATTGTTTATAACGATCTGGTGATGTACATATAATTCTATTTTCTAGCATTTCAAAAAATTCGTTTAAAACTCTAAGATAATATCTCAGAATATTAGTTTTCTTTAGTACATACTATATGTACATTCACCTAATTTATACACCCTCCCCCCTTTATTTTCGACAAAACGTCTTCAACTCAAAAACTTACATAATTTATCAGGGGTCGATCCAGGAATATTTCCCAGGGTCCCATTTTTGTAAACACTGCATATTTTTGTGAATTTCAATGCTTAATTTTGTAAATTTCAGCACTTATTTTTTGTGAATTTTCAAACCAAATTTTATTAAATGTCACTTTTTTTGTTAATTGATGAAACACATTAAAAGGTAGGGTAAAATGCCAGTGAAGGGCAGTTTTAATCGACTGTATTTTCGTGAAGGGATTCAGTTTAAATCTATTGTAATTTTGCGAAAGGGCTACAAAACGGACCCAATTTTTGTTTGTATCGACCCCTGTCCCCCGCTTATGCCGAGCTTTTGGTTAATGAAATCGCGCTAAAAGTCGTTCCAGCTCCTCAAATTATTAAATATCTTTTTCCACATTACTTTTCTAAAAATATTTACAATACCACCCCCCCCCCCCAAAAAAAAAATATATATATATATATATAAATAAATAAATAAATAAAAATAAAAGATAAAATAAATAAATAAAGATAACGTACTGGACTCTTAAAATTAAAAATTTTCTGTCCAAGTCAAGGAAAAACACGAACATTGAGCTGAGAATGCTGTAAATTTAACAGGTCGCTAACATTAAAGAAAGTGCCGCGGGAAGAGAGGTTACAGACAATAGAAATGTGCAGTGCAATGAGTTTCATTGTAATGTATTTCAAACCTCGCAAGAAAAGCGGCTTTTTAACAAGGGATAGAATTATCGTTTTTCTGGACCTACAGACAAAACCTAAGAACATGTCATCACTAAATGACCATTAAGATTCTGTGAAAAATTGGAGTGATTTAAAAGCCGCACGCGGCCCTTTTATCTCCCGTTAACTCAAAAATCAGTCACATCTGTGTTCACTTAAATAGACTAGGACCAGTTTTTTTCCCGCAAGCATATTGACTTTGTGAGAGAAGGGAGCTTTAAAAATTTTTGTATGTAACATGATGCTTTATATTTCAAGTCTGTTGTTAATCTTTCGCTACACGGTTGGGGGATATCCGATGAAGAACATGGGAGATGACCAAGAGGGTTGGAGGGATTATTGAATGAGCTGCAAAGAATGGATTACAAAGAGCTAAGCTAAATAAATGATGTCTGTATATCAAGTTTGGTTAAGTTAAATGAATTTTACCAGCCGAATATATGTATCCTGCAGTGAAATATAAACTTGTTTTGTGTATGAGTACAGGTAAGTAGTTTTCGTAATTTTCTTGTCAAATCGGTAAATTTTAAATAAAGTATTAGTCTGCATAAAATACTACAATGTACTGATCATTTGGGTTTTTTTTGTGTCAGGAATTCGTTAAGGAGAAGACATCCATAGTTGCGCTTTGAGGGGAAAAATGTAGTTTTGTTTAAATTAAAAATGATTCCTCTCCTTTTTGGAAAGACCCTTTGAAAATCAAAGTCGGCCACTGCAGTTTTTGATCGTCAAATGTTTCTTGACAGTCAAGCCCTGCTGTGGCTGTGGATTTTTTTTTTTTGTAGTGAACACATAGATTTGCAATTTTCAATCCTTCCTATGAACTTTGTTTTGGACGTACACACAGACTCTACCGCTAAAAGCTGATTCGGTCCCCAGTGATACCAGTGGCTGTGGAGTTGTTTTGATAAAAGGGGAAAAAAGTAAGCCCTTTTATCTATTTTATTAATTATACTTATTGTACTATTTACTTTTTGTTCTCAAGAGTTAAAAATAACTGTTCTCAAATTTCATCCGTTTTCGTACAGTATTTTTTCCATTGTTATAGAAGAAATATTTTATGATTTATTAATGACTATGCCACTTTATCTCTCACCCCTTTTATTGAAAATTGTCCGAAAAATGTGTCTCAAAAATGTGTCCCAAAAATGCGACATAAAAGTAAGAATAAATTGTTGAGTATTGAATTGGTTATTTTTTTCTTGTGCAATGTCTTATCCTCCTGAATTCCGTATCCCTCGATAAGCATTTATCTACTTACATGCGACATAAAAGTAAGAATAAATTCTTGAGTATTGAACTGTTTATTTTTTTTTTATTGTGCAATGTCTTATCCTCCTGAATTCTGTATCCCTCAATAAACATTTATCTACTTAACTGTAACTGTGCTCACGCACGCATTCTTTTTACTTCTACACTTTTTTCTATATTCTTTTTTCTATATTCTTTTTACTTCTATACTTTTTTCTATACTTTTTTCTAATTCTTTTTACTAATTCTATACTTTTTTCACTTAGCGTAAATACGGTTAGGACCACCCTCTAAACAGCTCTAGTTAAGCATTGGCTATTTTCTTTTTTCTTTTTAACAAATTTTAAAAATTACAAAATTATGTCTTAAATGTAAAACTAGATATGAATAAGTGCCTCAGAATGAATAAGTGCAAACAATGTTTTCTATGTTGAAATGTATGCAAGACCATAAAAAAAAAAAAAAAAAAAAAAAAGTAAAACCTTTAAAAGTATTTAAATACAAACAAAAATGAAAAAGCAGAGGAAAAAAAAAACGATGTTTCCCTTAGAGTTAATAATTATTCAAACAATTTTTTGAATCGTTGTTCATATTTGCAGCTACGATTTCGTACCCAATAAATCAGGCTAAAATAAAAACTAAATAATTCAAGAGAAATTTTATGGATTAGCCGTCAAGGCGGCCAGCTTCACCGCCCCATACATTACTGTTCTTTATACTCAGTGGAGTGTTGACTAAATTTCTGGACTCATTTCAATGAAAATCATGTTTCTTTGTTTTAACAATATTTATAATTAAATTTATTTAGGTTGGGCTTGCTACATATTTTGGGTGTCATCATAAAAGCTGATGTTGAAACAGCAAATGGATAAAATATGCTTTAGCCTAATGCATGGGGAAATTTTTTAGACGGGCGATCAACGCGCCAAGTATTGTAAATTCGATGTTTGAAGCTGTGAGAAAGTCCGAAAGATCTTGCATTTTTTGTGTATCCATTATTGTTATTTTGTAATCTGGCTACTGCATGACATATGCTTGCCCCATTTGACGTCATTGAACTGTTCATTTGGATTTTTGCACACGCGTTATTATTATTGCGCGAAAGTTTACATCTAGCTCTTGCCGTTCGCAGCGTGGAAATATCGTCGATTTTGTTACTGCATACTGTCACAATAAAATCATACGCATTACTTTTAGAAAGCACCCTGTACTGAAGATGCCCATCGACATTAATGTATTGGAATTCTTTTGGGTGGTCCTGAAATTAACTCTGCAGTAGATTGGAACCAAAAATCGAGATGCACAACTAGATGTTACAACTAGGGATGCAACGGATATCCGGAAAACATATTGCAACCGGCCAATATGCCGGATAATTGGCAGTAGCCGGATATTATAAATATCCGGCAGTACATCCGGCCTAAAATTATGTACTAAAATATAACATAAACATAATAAATGAATAAATTCTAAAATCTGTAATAATAAAAAATGAAAAACAGAAATTTTGTGAAAATATTTTTCTTTTGGGGTTGAACTAAATTATTACTGGTGGAAATTATTGAGCAACACTGTTTTTCAATCTTCATAACCTCATAAATTTATGAGAACAGTCTACTTGAAGTAGTACTACTGGCTAATAAGAATTCCCCCCCCCCCCCCCAATTTTGTCAAAATCAAGGAAATTTGTTATATTGATTTTCCAAAAGTTGAATGGATATGTTTTTTTTTTTTTTTTTTTCCAAGAACTGATTTTGCATTGCAAGATATTTATCTAACTCCATACCTGCCAACCTGTGAAAATTAACATCAGTAAAATGTTGCGCTCATTTCAATAAATTTCCACCTCACATCAGTAAAACTAAGTTCATTTTTTGTTAATAACTAGTCCTCTTGTTACTACTTGTTAAACTATTTATTGTCAGAATGTTCTTTAGTTTAATTTTATTTTTAGTATCATTTTCATTCACAACTGAACCTTCTCCACTTAATGAAGCTTTTTTTTTTCTTCCTGGTTTCCGGGGGGCGGGAAGAAGTTAAAAAAAATTAAATTTAAAATAGAAATAACTTTTTATTCTTACGGGATTGGAGCTTTAAATGAAAGATAACGAAAGGAAAAATATTTACTCTCAAGAGGGATGGGAAAAGATTGAACTGAAAATCTGAACCTGCCCTATTGAATGCAGCCTTTTTCCTTTTCTTTATTGGTTTCCTTGAGAGAGAAGGGAGAGGGGAGGTAAAAAATTACATTTAAAATTGAAATACGAATCAATTTATTTTCTTACGGCATTGCACTTTTAAATAAACGAGTGTTGAAGGGAAAGTATACATTCTCAAAACGGATGGAAAAAGATTTTATTGAAGAAAAATTGAGAACTTCGAAAATCGCCAAATAATCCGTAGAATTACTCGTCATATCCGTACATCAGTAACTTAACACTGAAATCCGTAAAAGTTGGCTGGTTTGTAACTCTTGTAGGAGAATATAAATGACATTATTATTTGTATCAGCTTTAATTGCAGTAAAACTGATACTAATTTCATGGAAACAATCCCAAAAAGATTTCTGATTTTGAATTACATGATTTGAAACTAATGAGAAAATTTAAACAAAAAAATAATAGCTGAATGATTTAAGAAAACTAGTGAAAATAAAACAGAAAAAGAAGAAAACATACTGCTGCCAGATAACTGGACATCCGGTTGAAAGTTCGGCTGGATATTTGGTATCTAGCCAAATTGATATCCGTTGCACCACTAGTCCGTTACAACAATCGTATAAATGAAATTTCAACATTCTACAATAGTTTTTGAGATATGAGAGTTAAATAAATACACACGTCCACCTAGTCACCAAGCTTGGCAACTTCTGATGTAACTTTTGAGGAAGGCACATGACTGTAATCTGACCATTACCTAACTATATGGTAGGACGGTATTGTGCTTGAAATGGATGAATGTCTAAAAAACTGCCACTGACTATATGTGTTGAAATGCTTTTGAGTGTTCCTGTAGCAGAACTATAAATGATACAGACACTTTTTTTAATGGAGAGATTCATTTTGTAACCCTTAACAACATATATAACTTCTGAGTCATTTGAAATAGCCTAATATATCTAAAATATACTTTAATGAATTTCTGCCCATAGCGCGTAATGTATTTAAAATCTTTTGGGTGGTCCTGTACATAAACTATTCAGTAGATTGGAATCTAACAGGAAGGTACAGAACTAGGTGTGAAAACAATTCCAAATATTAAGTTTCAACATACTACGACCAATAGTTTTCGAGATATGAGAGTTACATACGTGCATACAGATAGATGTCGAGGAAAAACTGGTCAAAATGGACTTACAGTCAGTCAAAATGGGTTGTACAAGCATTTATATGAACTACATGCATGCATATGATGAGATGAATCACAAAAATTCTTAGAGCTAGTCAAAATTGGTTTTTTTTTTTTTGGCAAAATCTGGCTACCGAAATTTTTCACGATCACATTAAATTTTGAAATTTCCAAGAATCCTTCACAAATAAGTAATCAAGATAAGCACAAAACTCTTTGTTACTGGACCAAAATACCATGTTATATTGGTCCAATAATAAAAATAAATAGAATAATTCTATGTGGAATGATAGTGGTAATCTTTCAGAAATGGTGGGGAGATAAATATGTCAACTCAGTGGCGTAGCCAGAAATTTGTCATGGGGGGGGGTTACGACTTCTGCAACTCACATATATGCATACGCGTGTGTGATAAGGGAGTGAAGAATTATACATTTTGTATGGCGAAAAATTCCTCATGGGGGGGGGGGTATGACCCCTCTAGACTATGCCCTTGTGTCAACTATTAAAGCTTCTAAATGTCAGAAAAACAGGAGAAACCACCAAAATTCACTAGTCTCTTGAAAATTCGAGTAAAATTGGCAGGTATGTTATAATAATAACATACCTGCCAATTTTACTCGATTTTTCAGGACACTAGTGGATTTTGGTGGTTTCCTAAATTATGTTTGGGTTGTTTATCGTTTGAATAGTACCATTAAAAATCATCTTCTTAATGTCAACATTAAATGAATCAAAGTAGGAAAAAATATTTTAATATAGGAAGAGTAGAATTTTGGAAGTTCATAACTCATTCACTTTTAGTTAAAATATATTGAAAATTGGTATTTGGGGTTAAAAATAGCCAAATGTTTGAAATATGAGGCAAAATCTAAGTGTTGACATTGGAAAAAATAAAGTTGGTGTGCATTCAAATATGGAGATGGCTGTTTATGCAAATTTTATGTATAGCAAACAAAAGTATATGCTAATCATAAATGTAAATATATGTAACTTTGTTGTACAACAAATGACTGAAATAATGTGCAAGTGGTTTTTTTTTTCTTTCTGGAGCTGTACATCTAATCACTCTATCGCAAAATCATAAAAAAATTTGTTTTGTATTTTTAACAATAAAATAAAACAGCATTTATAATATTTATGTCATCACAAACTGCACAAAATATACCACTGCAAATGGAGGAACTAGGCCTCGATGAATAAGTCATTTTTTGCGATGGCAGCCTACAAGCAGGCCCATTGCTAATAGTGACGGCCCTAAATGAAAGGCCATATTTTGGAAAGAATCTGGACTCACAATGAAAGGAATCGTTTTCGAAGCAAATCCATACTTGAAATGAAAGGACTCAAGACTCTTTTTAAATCCAGAATGCAACGAATCATTTTGAACTCGAAAACAAATTACCATTTTCGGAAAGAAGGTCTTGGACTTGGGGTTGTAGTTGTAGATATGTTACAGCAAAGCTACACGGGAGCTCTAAGACTAGGGGGTGTACCTTGGGTAGAGCATAGCATAGTGTGACTGTAAACGCTGGGGGCAAACTGTATTTAAGAGCAGAAAATGGAAGTTTATTTAAATTTTTCTTACAAATTTTGATAGTCCCAAGATTTTGAGGCAAAGTTGAGAGCATGTGTTCCTCCCTGACTCTGCACCTATGGCGTAAGGGTTCTAATTAGGGAACGCAATCCCGATCACGCGGGAACGGGATCCTGCACAAATATTTGCGTGACTAGTCCCGCGGGATTACGATCCTAATCTCGCGGGATTGATACTGAGAAATAAATTATTTTTTATTACAATTTCACGCCACTTTCTCAATATTTAGAACGAAAAGTTTTGAATATTCATGTTCCTTATCTAATAATAAACGAATCAATAATTACAAATTTTAATTTAAAGTTTTATTTATTTATATATATCTTCCAATGGGAGTCTGGATCAAACATCTAAATCTAAATTTTTCGCAAACTTCCAATCCCAAATGAACTGAAATTTTTCATACTAATTTACTTCTTAGCGAACAGTCACGAATTAATTATAAAAAGTTTTAATTTCAGTTTTAAATTCACACATTTAATTATTTTACTAAAATTAAATCTAGACCAGGAAATGATTCATTGGATTTGTTCGATTTTGTATGTTCTTTTTTTAGCAACTAAGAAAATAACGTAAGTGTGTGAATGTAGTATTTATAAATTGTATTTTTCTGTAAATTCCTGAATTTTTAGCAACTAACATAACTAATACTAATATATTGAGACATAACTTAGTATATCACACTGAAAATCATGATTATAATTTTCATATTTCTGTAAGTTATTGTATAAATTATCTCATAAGTTTAATTATTATTATTAAAATTAAACTTCATAGTGCTTAAAATCACACTTTTTTTTTATTTTTCTCTGTTGAAATGAAGTCCTATTTAAATGAAACGTCAATCCCGCGGAATTGCGGGATCAGTAAATCTCAATCCCGAAAGACGAAAAACAGTGCGGGATTGCATTCCCTAGTTTTAATGGCTATTTACATCATATCTACGGAAAACTGCCCAAAACTCGAAACCGTGAGATCGGCAGGTGGCATAGCAGGCTGGAACGCTGAACCTCGGATTGAAATGAATGAAGTTCATTAAGTTGAAAAGCATATCACTATTCACGACTGTGACGTTTTTCTTCCTTGTTCCATAAAAGAATTCTCTGAAATTGAAATCTACATTAAAATCGTGTACTAAAACTGTCTTCCTAAGCATATTCTAACTACTTCATCCTCATAACTGCTGTTGGAAATGTGCTATATTTATCCATGAGTGTGTGCCATGCTTGTTTTTTTTTTGTTCCATAAAACAGTTTTCAGAATCAAAATTTATGTTAAAATTGCCTATTAAAATTGTTTAACAATCTTCCTCAGGCATATTCTAATTATATTTCTGGTCAAGTGGATAGAGACACTGAACACAGTAGACGGCTGAAGCGTGAAAGACCCGGATTAGGGCCTATCACATGGCCACCAATGTAAGATCTAATGGTCTGGAGCAGGGGCGTAGCCAGAAATTTTTCATGGGGGGGGGGTTACGACTACTACAACTTATATACATGTATCGTGTGTGTGATAATGTAGTGAAGAATATACATTTTGTATGGCAAAAAATTTCTCATGGGGGGGTTATGACCCCCCTAACCCCCCCCCCTTGGCTACGCCTCTGGTCTGGAGGTTTGGGCAGTTTTCTCTAGATGCAAGATGAATACGCGTTAGAACTCCTTGAAAAAGGTACTCTCCGCAGGTCCCTTTCTTTAGGCAGATAGCCCTCGAGTAGATTTGCCTTAATATACAATTCAATCTATACTTTTATAAATACTGTTTGGAAAGTGCATCATAATCCATGAGTGTACCATATTTGTCTTTCTTGTTCCATAAAACACTTCTTTGGAATTCTAATCTATATTTAAGTTGTCCAATAAAATTATTTTACAATATTCGCCAGGCATCGTCTAAACATACTTCTCCAGGGTTGCCACTCAAAAAATTTCTGAAAAAAAAAATTCCCCGACTTTTCCAGACCATCATGTGATAAAAATCCAGACTATTTTTATGTTTATGATGTCAACTTTAGGTATGTTCTTCAATATTTTTAGCTTCTTAAAGTAAGGTTAAATGTTGTTTGTTTACAAACACTGATTTTCCAGTCCAAATTATAGATTTTCCAGGTTTTGGGCCAAAATTTACAATTTTTCCTAACTTCTCCCGCACTTTTTTTGCCAAAATGAAATTTCCTGACTTTTCCCTGTTCTCCTTTATAATACACTGAGCATTTGCCAGTTTCATTTGTTCTCAAGATTGATGAAAATAATTGAAATTTGGATGCTGGGGAGCATACATAAAATTTTTAATGACAAAAATTCTGGTGAACAAAATATGTAATTTGTCAATTAGAAAAGAGGAAATCTGCTTATCTTAAAATAAACAAAGTGGCAAAATTCCACGCATAATTCTCATGCCTGAATATTAAATAATCTTTTTATGGTACAAGAAATTTTAATTTTGCACAGAAAAAAGGCAAGTACCAATCACTCAAATATTTGGTCTGTCCCTTGAGTTTAAATTATTTTGAGTTGACTACCACTAAGGGTAGCTTGCTGGAAGAAGTAACACGTTGAAATTAAAATATTAAACTATGCATTCCATTAATAAAGTTCATTTGATGGTGTAAAAATTAAATTTGTTTTCTGACTATCTGCAGTTTCCCACACAGAAAGGAATAGAACAAATGCTACAATATACAAGATGTCCCAAACAGGTGATAACGGGGTTCAATTCTTTATCTATTAGGGATAAGTGGTCAATGTAAATTGAAAAAATGGTCAAAATAAGGTTGGAAATAAAACTTCATTGAGAAAAAATTCCTTTCTTTAATTTTTAGAAGGTTGCAGTTTTTTTTTTTATTTGTATACGACATCCTTACAGAAAAAAAAATCCAATTAGTAAAATATGCCCCATACACCAGGCGCGTAGCCAGGAATTTTTTTTTTTTTTTGTTGGGGGGGGATATGCGCCTGGAAAATTTTTCGGGGGGGGGGTTGTATCCCGATATCCCCCCCCCCCCATCGCTACGTCCCTGCCATACACTAATGAGGTTATGTACAAAATTTCAGCTTTTCATCATAAAACAACTCAGAAATATCTTTAAAGATGATCGGCCACTATACATGAATTTGAATGTAACTGCTTATTGCTTGGGGGGGGAAAAAAAAAAATCATAATTCTATACAACCCTTAAAATGTGATATAGAATGGGATTTTTTTCCCCAATGGGATTTGTGACCCATCGAAAAGTGGTTTAAGTCAACATATTTTTAATCTTCATATCTGACACTTTTTGAAATATAACTCTCTAATTTTGTGCATCACCTCGTTAGTGTTTGGGACACATTTCACAATTTTGGGGGGGATTTTTGAAGTGTCATATACAAATTTAAAAAATGTAAACTTTTTAAAAATCAACGAGCGGGTTTTTTCCTTAACGGGATCTTATTTTGAACATTTTTTCAATTCACATTTTCCACTTACTCTAAAAGATAAAGAATTAACGCAAATTACCACCTTTCTGAGCCACCCTGTATAGGTCCATGTATTAGTAAACCTGCACCCTTTTGCTTTCTTTAGTTTAAATTAATTTCTTCTTAGACGAAGATTGCCTAGATAACAGAAAAAATCTGTAAAATAAGAGATACTAGAATGTGAGTTTCCAATGCAATACTAAACTTGTGACATCAAAATAACAAAAAATCTATGAGTGATTTAAAATATATGTGCTGGGAGTAACCTTCCATGAAGTCCAGCAGCATTCACATTTTGTGAACAAACCATAGGAATAAATCTTAGTATTAGTATTTAGCCTAAATTGTAGTCTGTCATAAACTAAGATTAAGAAATTTGGCTAAAAATTTCTCAATCAATAAAAAAGTTACTAGTTTTAGACTTTTTTCTTTCTCTTATACTAACTATATACTGAATTCCAAGTTTGTAGGTCTGCTGGCAGTACCTCAAAATTTTGATGAGTGGTGAGTAAGGAAAGACAGAAATTTTGATGGCAACTATTTTTGAAACTAGTGACTTCTCAATCATATGTAAAATTAACTTAATCCTGTCCATGCTTTATAGAAAATAATGCTAAACTTCTATTATACGACCCTACTATTACATTACTTTAAATCATTCAGGCAATTTTACATGTCTCACTATAGAATTCATTTTATAATACAGGGTGGTTATTAATTAACGTGAGGTGTTCAGAGCCCTCTAGCGAGTAAAGTATTGGACGAAACCTAACCAAATTTGACGAGCATGCATAGTAGACCATGGGATTTTGATTTAAAAAAAAAAAGTTCCAAAATTTTCCACTGCAAAAGTGTATTAGCGTAAATATTTAATGGTTAATTGACAAACAATACAGCAAACATCAATTTTACTTACAAATTTGGTTCAATTTGTGCACCATTGGTAAATTCCAAGAACTGCATACGATGCACGACATTTTCTACTGCCACTCGCAGCATATCAGAGTTGATTTGCCTCACGTGAAACGTTATTCGATCCTTTAACGTTGCGATATCGGAGACATGTCCTTGATAAACAGCACCTTTAAGAAATCCCCACGACCAAAAATCGCAAGGATTAAGATCGAGGGACTTCTGGGGCACTTTTACAGCGCCAAAATTGCCCCCAGTGGCAAATTTTGGAACTTTATTTTTTGAAAATCCAAATCCCATTACTCTACTATGCATGCTCATCAAATTTGGTTAGGTTTCGTCCAATACTTTACTCGGTAGAGGGCTCTGAACACCTCACGTTAATTAATAACCACCCTGTATACTAGCAGCTACCCGCGACTTCGTCCCTGTCAGCCTTAGAATTAGGTCCCGCCCGAGAGAAACGAAGCATGTGTGAATAACAAATATGTTTGCGACTAAAGAAACTGCATTTAAATATTATTTGTTTTTTACTTATTTTAAATGAAGTATTATGCATGGTAGTGTACTTCATTTAAAATAAGAGAGTATGCAGAATTATTAAATTTAGATTTTTTTCAGGCATTTGGCGAATAGAGACAGTTAGGACAGTATTTGCGAACTGTTTTGAGTGTTCTTGTAAAAGAAATATTTATGCTATATGCATGAACTTTAGCCTATGTTAATGAGGAATAGTGCAGCTTTCTATTAGCGAAAAAGTTTTAGAATCGGTTCTGTAGTTAAAGAGATGCCCATAGAGCGTAATGTATTAGAATTATTTTGAGTGTTCTTTTACAGGAACTATTTGCGCTACATGCATGAATTTTAGCCTATAATACTCAAGAATAGTGTAGCTTACTATCAGTGAAAAAAGTGTGGGAATCGGTTCAGTAATTACAGAGATACACATAGAGCGTAATGTAATTCTTATGAGTATCCCTGTAAAAGAACTAGTTGTGATATATTCATAAAAGGTAGCCTATAACACTCAGAGTACCGCCCAGTGTCTAAGAGGAATGCGGGAGGTGCCAGGTTCAAACCCCGGGCGCGCCTGTCGACCTAGCCGCTCGCAGTTTTCCATGTTTTTTTTCCAAAACCTCGCGAAAATACAGACTAGGATCCCTTAGAAAATTCCACACAGAGGAATTCCCCATATAGGCCTAGGACTTTCAATCAGTGAAAAAAGTCTTAAAATCGATTTAGTAGCTACAAAATTTCCACAGAGCGCAATGCATTAGAATTATTTTGAGTGTCTTTGTAAAAGAATTATTTATGCTATATGCTTGAAAGGTTGCCTGTATGTTAATCCAGGCATCCAGGGCATAAGCTATCTTCATTACAAATTTTTCCAACCATTTTTGTGTGATTCAGTCTAAAACATCCAAACACATAAATGTACACATTTATATTATTGGTAGGATTTGGAAATTTATGAACTTTAAGAAACAACATCTGGACTTTTCTTGGTACTTACGTATTATCCCGGCGGTCATTCCTGCCAAACTGTTTTTTCGTCAAATGAGTTGCCAATCGTATTCAAAACCATTAATTATTTCATGTGCCCGGCATTTATCTCGGCAAAAAAAAATCGCTCGTCTTGGCGGACTGCCGTGATAATACGTAAGTACACTTTTCTTTATTTATGCTTTTTAATTTGGCGTAAAATGAACACAATTTCCATACTAATTTATGTTCTCCAAATGCATGTGATTTTGCAAATAGAATTTCTTCTTTATTTCAAAAGCATAAATCATCTTCTGCGGGCGATAAAACGGTTTTTAATTAATAGTTAGAAAAGTAATAAATTTCTGAGCCTCAGGTATCACTTTACCGAAGTCATGGGCCCAGTCATGCTCAAATTTTCAAAGCTCTGCTTTCTGTAGATTTGTCTGGAGAACATTCATTTTTATTATTAGAGATAGATAGATTTGGCATAAAACTGGCATAATTTCCATGGTATTTAATGTTTTTCAGATGCACGTGCTTCTTCATTGAAGTAATAGCATTCTCGTTAGCTTAAAACATGAATCACTTGATACGGGCGAAACTCGCCAAGCATGGCAACATAAAAATGGTTTTTAATTAATAATTAAAGAAGTAATTAAAAATCTAAAATTCTAAGTAGCCTATAACCTTCTCCAGGGTCGCATCTATATCTAAAACCAAAATTCATCATAATGTATTCAGCAGTTTAGGCGTGAAAGCGTCATAAACAAACAAACTCACTTTTGCATTTATAATATTAGTTAGGATATACTATATCTTTAAAGTACAACAGACCACATACATTTTCTTATCTTTATTCAATCACTTCAGTTAGTGTCTAACAATGAATAAAATTTCTTATTTAAATTCCTGTGTCAATAACGATGAAATTTAGTGTGGAAGGATGGTTGTATGCCTTTGAAAATGGTTATTTTCAAAATAGCTTAAAAGTTTTATCAGGCTTAGAAAAAGCCATTTTCTCATTTTGTTGACCTACAAACACAAAGTAATAACACATCATTTTTTGAAAAAGATCTTATCATTATGTTTACTTTATAGATAAGTAAACTACATCTTTATATTTTATAAACTCATTTTAATTATTTTGTGTTTTATTATAGATTTTGTTACAATGTTCTCAGTACTCAAAACTTAGTCTTAGGTAAAATAATTCACTGTATATTTATCAGAAATAAAGTGGGTTAGGTAAAACTCAACATAATTTTCAGGCTTCTGCTTGCATTTAAGGGGACAGCCTACTTTTAAGAATGGGAAAATGTAGAAATTTTAGTTCAACTTTCATAATTAAAAAAAAAATAAATAATGAATGCATGCAGAAACACAATTTTTTTCAGTTAACTACTATGACATTACTCTATTGATTAAAAATATTATTGTAGTTTATTATGAAGGTGATAATTTAAAAAATATTATTTTACCACACAATATTGTAAAAACAATTCAAGGGTACTTTCCCACTGCGCGCAAGATATCGCAATTAGAATTCCTTTGATATTCATAATTTTTTTCTAAATTAAACAAAACATTATAATTAACAATCTAAACTAAAATCGTTTGATTATTTTCATAATTTAAATAAAAAAAAAATATTTAATCTAAAAGTTTAAATTATCATAAAAATTTTGATAGTTTTACAATCATAACTTTTTTTCTATGAAACACAACCATTTCATTTTAGTTCATTTTGTTCATTATATTAAAATAAATGCCTGAGAAAAATTTCAAGTTGATATCTTAAATAGTTTTTAAAATATCATGCGCGCAAACTTGAAAAACAGTGTTTTGAGAAAACGCCAATTAAAGTTCAAATTGTAGTTTTGGAACATAAATTTAATTTTTAAAAATTAAAAACATTTTCTATTGAAACATTTACTATTTAAAAACAATTTTACTGAGTATTTAAAATGATTAACCCAAAATATGTTTTAATATGGCTTAAGAAACATCAATCTAAAGAAAAGTTCGACAATTGTAAATATGAAAAAATATGTACATACCTTAACAAAAGATACATTTTTAGGATATAAAGGCACGAATATTGGTAAAGTACATTATTTGAAGTTATTTTAATAATTATATCCATGTATATATTTTTTTACTATGCAACATAAAAATTTAATTTTATTTCACTTTATGAACTTTTCGATTTAAAATTCTCCGCTTTCATGCACATTGCCTTCGTTTTCTTTTATTGCATCAAACTGAGAACTGTTGAGCATTTTTCTGGCTCTTCGTGTTTATAAATTAAATTCTGTACATTTCTTTTCTGCCTCTTTTATGCTTTTAGTGTCAACATTAGTTTCAGCTTCTACAGTATGCTGCCCAACTTGCGTTTACATTTTCCTTTTTATCTCAATAAATAATTGTCATACAGAAAAATGGTTGGTATCGATCTTTTTAGAATAAAGTAAACTATTTAATGAGATAAAAATCTCAAAATCAATTTTTGGGGCATTTTAAAAGTAGGCTGTCCCCTTAAAAGAGGTATAGAAAGTTGAAAAATGCCTTGAATTGCTTCAAGTAGCAGCAGTCTGCTTGAATTGGCAGGGCCTCTATAATGTTTCATGATTCAAACTTGCGCTGGCAGAGCCATGCATAGTAAATTTTTCGTTCACTTTACTTTTGCTAAATCAGGGTGTCTACCACAAAAAGTAAGCTTGATTTCTTGACTTTTTCCTGACCATAACAAATACTAATATCAAAAATACATTGTGCCAGGAATGCAGAATATGTTCGATCCGGCGATGGGTTCGATCCGGCCTACAATTTTGCAGAAAAATCTACAACTGATTTTGATTTTAACAATGAATTACGAAATTCTTCGAGTTTTTCTTTTCCCTGCCCATTTTTAAAGCGATTTTTTTTTTTCAACTTTTTCACTGATCAGTCCTTTGCTTTCAGTTAACTTGGACCAATTGCTATTTTGTAACCATGTATGTAGCTTGTACATTGCAAATCTTTTTACATCTATGGTAACACAGAACGGATGCAAGTCTATAATATATCATAAAACTTTGGGGAAATTTTCACATGGATTGAGGGAAATGTTGAGAGTAAAAACATTTCTGCACCCCTGCATCATGCTGATGTAGAATGAAGGAAAATTATACTTTTAAATTTAACACAATATATATTATTAAATATTTATGTATAATAGCATTACGTTGCGGGAGTTACTCATTAAAACAAAATAATATGAAGTATTACCTAAAGATTATGATATGATGTAATACTTTAAGAAGTAATTAATTGCCAACAATCGTAAAATTAAAAAATATTTTAAACAAATTTATTGCTTTAAAGTTTTATATAAAAAGCATCTTAAAATTTATTTTAAATTACTTCAATTGCAATGTACACACTGTAATAACAGTTCGAGTACTCGAGATTTTGAGTTGTGAATTACCAAAGATGTCTTATTTTAATTTACAGTCAAATATTAAAAACTACATAGTAAAAAAGAAGAATTTAAAATAAAATCAGCTTTTTTTTTTTTTTTTTTTTTTTTTTTTGGTTACACATTTAGCCATGTAAAATCATTCTAATCCAAATCTATATCCTTTCAAAATAACAGAATCTGTGTGATGTGATGACTTTTAAGTTTGCATACAAACTTTCAGATGCATTAAAAAATAAAGAAATTTATATTAAAAAAATTCAAAATATACATTTGTGCAGATAAGTGATTTTAGTGATATAAACATAAAAATACTTAAGGGTAAATATTCATTTACCAAAAGGATGCAAAAATATTGAAGTTATTAGCTATGAAACATGGAGATCAGCAATAATTATAATTTTAAATGGAATCCAAGTCATTGTTTTTAAAAAAGAAAATTTGAAAAATAATCAAAACACTGAATTTAACAGGGAATGAAGTGAGAAAAAAATTACTCTTAAATCCAACAATTTTAACTTTTTTTTGAGGAGGGAAAGGTGGATAACTGATATACTTTTCTCAAGGTTTGAAGATACATACTTGCCAACTTTCAAAATTCCCAAGGTGTAAAACAACACACAATTGACATATTGAACTATTGTTAGTTCACTATACAACTATTTGGCAGACATAATTTTTGATGATTTCTGCTAAATAACATGTAAATGACATTTTAAATGAATTTTATAAATAGCAAACGAACAGTATTTTAATGTTTTTCTATGAAATAAACACATGAAATACTGTTAAGTTTTGTCTGTTTGCATAGTTTAAATAGTAAAAATAATAAAATTCACATAACACACTTAATATATATTTCTTAAACAAAAAAGAAAAAAAAATTCATACTGGACACAAAATTTATATGATTTTAAATGCAATTATGTAATACATAAAAAGTACTCTAAAATTACACCTGAAAAGGGAGAATTAAAAAAGTATAAATAGCCAAGTCATTCGCTTTCACAAATATTTTATTTTTGTTAATCAAAACAGCCTTCATTTTAATTTCATATTATCATTACTATCATTTTGTATAATTTTCATTCATATTTGATCTTAGAATCTTCAATAAAAGTTTTCCTTTACTATTTTACATCTTTAATAAGCGGTCAGAAAATAATTTAAACTTGAAATAAGAATGAATTTTAATCTTATTTCAAATTTAAATAGGAGATGGGTGTGGCAATTCAGTAATCTTAAAATAAACAAAACTGCGAAGTTCCACTGAAAAATCTCATTAATAATAAATTTTAAGAGATTTTAATTTTAAAACGAAATATGGGTTGTATTTTATTAAAATAAAAACACTTCAAAAGTTCATAAAAACATAAAAAAGGGAAGTTTCGTGTAAAATCATAAAAATTGGTGAAAAAACGTAAACTTTACGATGAAAGCATTAGTATAATATGAGTAAGTATATTCAAGTTGTCTTAATGATTTTGCTTCTTTCCTCATGCGTGGAAAATTCAAGTGTGGTGGGGGATTTGCATCTTAAAATCCTGAATTTTTTTTCACTTTACAATTTTCACTTTTACAAAAATTGTGTAAGACCGTTAGTATGCTTCATTAAAAAAAAAAAAAAAAAAAAAAAAAAGAATTGAAGTTTTGTAATTGCAAAATAACGGAACTATAATAATGAAAATGAAGGAGCGGATGTTTTGATTAGGGGAAAAAAGCATTTGTAAAAGCAAACAACTTGGCTTTTTTTTTTTTTAAATTCCTTTTCGGGTGCAATTTTACGGTACTTTCATTTACAGTAAATTTTAAGAGATTATTTTTTAAAATAAAATATGGATCGTAATTTTATTAAAAAAACTTTATATTAATTCAAAGTATGGTGGGATTTGCATTTTTAAACTACCAAATTTTTTCACTTAATGAAATCTACACTTTTATAAAAGTTGTGTAAGGCTGTCATTATGCTTTATTTCAACAACAACAAAACACAAAAAATTAAATTTCGTAATCGTAAAATAAGGGAAATCCAGTTTTGAAGACAAATTTTTCATAATCACGCACATTTTCGGACCCGAAAATGACCGAAATCATTCTGTATTAGATTCAAATTTTATCGTATTCGTCGTCATCTGCAATTTTTCTCTCTATATGTATGTTAGTCTGCAACCAGAGGAGGGGAAGCGGGATACTTGCCCCAGGCATAGTGCTGTTATGTCAAAATGGAAATGGAAAGAAGGGAGTCCCAAAACAAAGGCTTGTACCGGGTGACGTGATCTCTAGTTGCCAGGGTTCATACTCATTTCTCAAAATGAAATTCCCGGAGTTTTCCAGGTGATTTTACTAGAATTTCCAGATTATCGCAAAAAATTGAATTATTAATTTTTATTTATATGCCCCACTCTAAGGTAATGAAATTATGAGAGCATTATGGCAATCAAAACTATGCTCCCTCTCAATTATAGCACAAACAATGGCTTACATTTATATCAAACATTTTCATTTTCAAGTTGACCCATAAGAAATCAGGAATTATACAAAAGCTCTACAAGAGTAAAAAATAATTTTCCAGGACTACGTCAATGATTGATAGTTCCAAGATAAGTTTCTATACTATTGACAGTACACAAGGCTATTGGTAAAAATTTCCAGATTCTTTAGAACTAAGTAAAACCCAGCAATCCTATGCGTAAATGATATACTTAACATACAGGAACACATATTCTACATTGTATTCTAGCAAACATCGGCAGCGTTTGTATGCACGATAAAAATATTACACTATCAAATTTTGCACACAGTACACAACACAACGAATAGCCCCTTCTTAATTCAACTAACCCTACTGAGAAATGGGAGAAACCACAAATGCACAGAAAACAAAGACAAATGAGAAGCAAGTGTGCCATTCGCCTTAAGCAGTCATACGTAGTAGATGATTCATTTGTATACATACATTTCCGATTGTGTGTGTGCATCATTAGGGAAGTAGCTGGCCACTGAACAGGGTGAGGTCATAAAAATAAAGAGAGAGGAGTAAATTTACTTAAAATTCCAGGGCTAAAGCCGGATTTTCCAGGTTTTTAAAGGAAAATTACATTTTCCCCATGAGATTTCCCTGAGTTTGAAGAGCTAAGTTTGAATTCCCTGAGTTTTCCCTGAGGACGTATGAACCCTGGTTTCATAGCTGCCATCAATTTGGCTCCAATGCTGACTGGAAATTCGATTTTTTTCAAGTATTTCCCGCCGTGCAAAATATTCAGGTACATTTCCCAATTGCTGGACACCCTGCCAATGAATCAATTTTTTCCTAGTCTTTTCAGTACATCGATGGGCAGGAGAGGGGTTTACCTACCCACACTTCCGGAACTGCCCAAGTTTTGAGCTTTCCGTGCAGCCAGCCTTAAGTTTGGATGAATGTGTTTAGAAAACATGAAAAATTAAAAAATAAGCAAGTGGTGTTTATTAATTACTTAGAGTCTTTATAAAACACATAAAGCGCTATTTACAGTAGGAAATAATTTATTGTTATAACTACCCTTCTGAATGACAGATTGTTTCTCTAATGAGATATTTCACGACCTGGAGCAAGAGCGAACAGTTTTAATCCTCGCCTCAGGTCGGGAGGGATAAGAGCGGACATGCAGCAGATGCCCCCCTCCACACACACACTATTGATACGAGGATAATTAAATCAACTTCCTTTCTCACAGAAAATCACCCGTGAAATCAAAATACGAATTAATGAAGTTAAGAAAAGATACATAAAATAATTTCTTTCAATGAACTTAGCACAAAAAAGTAGAAACTAAGAATTTGAATGAAATGGAAAAAGCGTAGTTGAGTCACAAATCGTGACCTAGTGCTTCATTTCTTGACTTTCGTGACCTTTTTCCCATTTCTTGACTTTTTTGTGACCTTTGCATGATGGTAGACACCCTGTAAATAATTTAACTTCAAACCTTGACAACAAATCCTGGATTCTAATATGTATCTAAAATATATATGTGTGTGTGTTAGTGAACTCATATTGCAAGATATCACTGTACTGTATTTTTAACAGAGTAGCAGAAGTACTTTTCATGTCCATATTGCACAGCTCAGCTGTATACTGGAGCTTATATTAACTTGATGACAGTAAAATCTCACAACAATGAACTTCACTTTTGGAAATGTTTCAGATTAACACACAAAGCCGCCCAGGTCAAGTAGTGGCTAAGGAAACATTCTATCATGCTTTGAATCTGGATTCAATTCTCAGTTAGGGCATTTACTTGTTCGTCCCTTCATATGGTGGCAACATCCGCCACTCACTGGGTGCCCTCCCCATAATAAAATGGCCAATAATTCGTAACAGGTTGGGGGGGAAAAAGGCAATTGCCTGCCTATATTTAAATAAATAATTTCTATAAAAGAAAGCCATATTAATACAAATTCAATGACAGTGGGATTTTACTTAACAAACTTTTCAGCACTACAAATTTGATCTTCGGTCCCTTGAAATTCATTATATTGAGATTTTACTGTACCTTTATTTCAATGTCAGTTGATACAATTATACTACATTGGTTTTTTGCTTATATTTTAAACAGGGCCATAACCGAGATGAAATTCTTAGAAGGGCTTTGAATCTAGTTCAGGCAGCTGATCAAAAGTAAGTAGTAGTCCTGGGAGGTGTTTCCAAAAAGGCAAAATTGGCATGCCAAGGCCATCAGCTGCATGATTTTGACTACCAGAAATAATGTACAGGGGCCAAATTCGTCCACCAGTTTTAAAAATAAGACTTCTCTAACTAAAATAGTTAATAAATTTTTACTAGAATGAGAACATTCCAAATAAGCAGAAAACTTAGTGAAGGTTCACATGGCAAAAGAATGAAGGTGCTCTTTTCAGCAAGTATGCATACTTTTTTTGCACCTAATGTGCCTTATCTGCAAGTAAATGGAGATGTGAGACAGGCTAGTTGTTTTAACGGAGCAACCCATACTTGCTCCAACTAAGCATCTTTCACGATAAACTGAACCATAAAAATTTTAAATGGCCATCATATAAAGTCAGGGGCTATTTTGACCGTTATCATTTTTTGTGATTTGGAAACACTGATCGGGAAGGGAGGGTGGTTGAATTTCAATTTGTACGTCTTTTACTAAAATATTTGCTTCTTAAATTCACAAATGCCATATTTTAAAAATATTTACCACACACTCCATTAATAATTTTTTCCTGCACATAGCATAAGGAATAGCAATTTATGGGGCGTTGAAAGAAAATAAAAGTTATAATGAATATCAATAACACAGTAAAAGATTACACAAAAACACTTTTTTTTGTGAAATGAAGAATTTTATTCCAAATTCATTTTTATAAACTTTCTGTTTCAAGTATACAAAGTGTCTGCCTTCAGTCAAAAGAAAAGGGGAATCAAACAAAATGCTATAGCTCCTCAATATACTTCAAATGTCTTAAAAAATAAATTAGATTTCAAACAACAAAAGGCCAAAATTACATACACAATGTTAGTTTTGTAAAAGGGAAATATACTCAGTCAGATAAAATACAACATACAGGTATTGTACCAAATGAAAAATAAAGGTCAATTTGGCTACTCAGCTTCATCAGACAGCTCTATAGAGAGCTAATGAGATAAACAGCTACCAGGATTAAAGCTATGCCTTGGCTGTCTTAATGCAATCAAATCACAGCATAACAATTACAAAGTAGTAGTTCCAAAATCTCAAATGTTGTTAATGACATGACAAGCAGGCAGTCTATTCAGACTTATAATAATTATAAGAATGTGATGAGGACTCTCCCTTCTGCTAAGCAGACACTGTTCCTTCACTTGGAGATGCTTCTACAGGAGATGAACTTTCACACTTCACTTTCGCCTGCAACAATTGAAAAAATTTGCATCAAGATTCATGCATTTGAGAAATTAAAATACAAAAGTGAATAAGGGAAAAAAAGGTAGGCAATTTTTGGTGGTCCCTTGAGTGCTGGGATAATGAGGTCCAACTGTTGAATTAATTTGTGTCAGGTTAACAACATCTATACATATGAAAGAAAGTCCCCTTGCGACACCTATCAGAATGTTTTAACCTCAAGAACTACCAGCCGAATTTGAAAATTTCTTTTTGCATGCTTAAGACTTTTTTGCATTGGCCATTTAATAAAAGTTTTAAGCTATATAACAACATCTTACAATAATATGCATGTGCATTGAAGAATAAGGGCTTTACAAAAATGCTTTCAGCTTAAACCATGCGAATTTATATAATTGTAATGAAGCAGTTTCCTTTTACGTGATCAGATTATCAATTTAAAGAGTCCTGTGACTCACCATCTATGTATGAAAGTGTTTATATCCAATAAAAGTAGATCAGCAAAAAATGTGAAGTTAACTTCTTTCCTTTCAATAATTACAGTGAGATATTGAGAGGGAAACAGAAGTCATTTAAT
This sequence comes from Cheiracanthium punctorium, assembly GCA_038373885.1. Lineage (NCBI taxonomy): Eukaryota > Metazoa > Arthropoda > Arachnida > Araneae > Cheiracanthiidae > Cheiracanthium > Cheiracanthium punctorium. The sequence goes on along the minus strand of JAWZYV010013650.1, from coordinate 79,257 downwards.
GTTGTAAGTTGAAAAATGCATAAAAATTGATGAAAAAATTATGGAACGGAGGAAATAACATTTGAATGAGACCCTTATTTTTCACGAGTATAATAAATCAGATTAATTATCAATTTCAATCAATAATACCTGAAGTAAGAATTATATCACAAGCAAAATAATTCCATAACTTTTATGATTTCAGTCAGCTAGAAATATCTCAATGAAATGAACAACACTGATGGATCATATCGTGGAACCAAAGCGGTTATTCACAGCAAATCAGAATCTGAATGTATGAGGAATTCTGTTCATATTATGGCTAGGTAAGGAATAACCAACTCCAATACAATACAAACAAATTAATTTCTTCTGTCATGTCATTTGCGGAATTTTTTTGGATTCCAAATTCCTATTCATTGGGAATAAACACTCCAGAGTTCTTCTCGGAAAATAAAAACTCAAAAATAAATTAATAGAACATTAACTTGATGGTGCTTTAAAAGAAAACTGATTTTTGATTAGATTCTATATTGCATTTTATATCCTTTGCTGTATGGGCTGCCCATAGGGTGCTCCCATAATAAAATGGTCAGAGGTTCGGGCCTTAGTAGTGGCAAAAAGGCTAATGGCCAAAAATGCCCGTTCACTGGGGAAAAAAATTCTTTGCAAGTCTGGCAACATTATTAAGCCCATTAAAGAATGCTGTTATTATATTTATAAATTGCTATTTTAGCATGTAGCTAAAAGAAATTTCTTCTGTAGCTTCACATATATACATACATACATATAGCTGGACTTCAAGGTACCACAAAAAACTGTCATGATAACCAGTGTGAAAACCGGCTGCTGGGATAAAAAGGTCTGGCAGTATGCACACACACACACACACACACACATATATATATGATTTAAGGTAGATTAAATAATTTATTGAGTTCTTTAAGGTTATATAGCAATATAGAGTGAAAAGAGGGGAGGGGAGATGGGCAAGAAAATCAAGGTGGATTAATTAAGCAGTTCCAGGGGCAGAAAGCTCTCAGTTTTTTAAGTGCAGTCACATTTACATTGATGAAACCATGTGGGACACTGGTACATAACTCTGCCTCTCTCTCTCATCTCTAATTGAATCATATATTTACTTACATGACCTGCATGACACATGCACATGCAACAAGCCCAGAAATTAACTAAAAAGCTCCATGAATGCATGTGGCATGTATCACAGGAAAGCAAAGCTTACAGTGAAAGTACCCCTTAATGAGCAATACCTAAACTACCTTTATATACAATATATATATAGGGTGGCGGCAGTGGAGTAGGCAGAAATCTTTCATGGGGGGGGGGGGGGTTGTTACGACTACTGAAACTCACTTATATGTATACGTGTGTGTTATAAAGGAGTGAAAAACATGCATTTTGTATAGCAAAAAAGGGGGTTTATGACCCCCTATCCCTCCCCCTTGGCAGCGGTAATTAAATTTCAACCATAAACAGTATTCTCTATCTGAATCCAGAGAGCAGATTGACTTACAATTTGGCAATAAACTGTAGACTACAAGTGCTGAAAGGATTTTTTTTTTTTTTTTTTGGTTTTTTTTTTTGGTTTTTTTTGAAAAGTTTAGTTTAAAAAATGTCTACAAGGTGGCATTTTGCATGGTGAAATCAGTTCAAAAAATGACACAAATGAGTTAATAACTGCTAAAAAATTATTGAATAAATGTTGAATTTTTTTGTACATTTCGATTGTTAAATTTCCTGTTTTTCATATGAAGTGGCACCACCTAGTGGATACTTCTTGCATACCTGCCAATCTCCTTAAGCCAAAAACAGGAAGACTCGGGGTTGAAGAAACAGAAGATTTCACAAAAAATCAGAAGATAAAAATAAAATTTAAAAAATATTTTAAGAACAGAAGAGTGTTTCCCCCAGTGTATATCACCATTTCTTATTTTTTTTATATTAGTATTGTAGAGAAATAAAAACAAAATTAAATAGTAATAGAAAAGAGTTCATCTGAATTTTTTTATATAAAATGAAAAAGATTGAGTATTTTCACAAAAATAAAAAACAAATAAATGTAAATTTGACTTTGTAATTAACCAAAGTATGTTGAAAAATAAACAGATTAAGATATTTTTTATCGCGTTCAAATTAGCTTTTTTAGCTTTTACTAATAGTTCATCAGAAAAATTATTTTCAAGCTTTAGTTTTCAATACTAACAAATTTTCTAATGATGAATCACTGAGTGAGGAACGAAATGAAGTTCTGTTAACTATCAACGAAAGATTTGCTTACAAATGCTTTGATCTCACTCATACTACAGCATTGTGCTGTTAGCTGTTGAAATGATTACTTTAATAAATTATTTTGAAATAGAATTATTAATTTATAATTTTTTTTAACAGTTTGTAATACAATTTAATAAATTGAATAAAAATTTAAAAAAGACGGAAGATTTCATCTTCTGGCAGAAGACCAGAAGATAGCTTAAAAAAAAACAACAAAAAACAGAAGACTTCTGTCAAAACCAGAAGAGTTGGCAGATATGTTCTTGAACTAGAATTGTGTTTTAGAATTCCTTGAGAACATCTCATATATAGTCCATATACTAAATTTGTTTACAATCTGTTCAACCATTTTAGTTTTAGCAGGTGCTTGTAAAAAGTGAATATCATTGCAGACAGGTTCAAAATATACTGAGTAAATAGGAATTTTGTTGGGACCCAAAAAAAAAATGTGGTTATAGGCAGGTTTATCATTACTGACAGTATTGTTATGTACAGGTTTAACTGTATTATAGCACAAACACACACACAAAAAAAAATAACAGACAGGTTTTGGGATGCATGACATGCCTACAACAGAGTTAGAATGAATCAGAATACAAAAAATTTCCTCTGCTTCCATTGAAAATTGGGGATTCAGGGGAGTCTTTACGAGGACTGATGGGAAAGCAGGAAACCTATATTCTATAGCTAAAAAATGAATTAAAATAAATACCAGCAGAAATCACTTTTTACTTTCTAAAAACTACCCTTTATTTGACTAACTTTTCTAACTGAAAATGTATGAATCACCCAGTACATATGCATATTTTTGAAGATAAAAACAAAATAAATACCTGCTCTGATGGCTTTTCATTTGAGTATCCTTCATTTGTTTGGGCTGAATCACTTGGTTCACCAGAAGCTGAAGACAACTGATTTGAGGAAGGCGAGACATTAAGACTATCTGAGTTATTTTCATTTACATTGCCAGGGTCATCAGATTTCGCTTCATACTCATCTGCAGCACCTGATCTACCAGATGCATCCCCAGCATCATCCCTTTTAGATCCCCGGGGAACACCCGAATCAGGTCTTGGTCTTGACTGTCTACCCCGACGAGGTCTTCGTCTATCCATACGGGGTCTGTAAGGAGGGCGATTTCTGGGTCCTGGGCCTCGAGCTCGACGATCTTCCTCTTCTCCTTCAACATCCTATAAAAATATCATTTTAAGGAGTAAGAAACTAATTTGAAAAGGCACAACCAAATGCAGAATTTATTTGCTTCTTCTATCTTCTAATAATGAATTCTTTAAAATAGTTTTTTGAATTTAATACTTTTTTATAATAAGCTTTAATACTGCATTTGATTTACAGAAAAATTTGTACAAGCTAATTTCAGAGTGGCATTTACATTTCTTTTTATAAGGAGCATGGTAGATTCATTAAAAAGGGAACACTTGAGTAAAAAGCAATTTTCTCGACATCACACTTGGAAATATGAAAGAAATTTTCCCTTTCTTTATAAAGGACAATTTAGCAGGTGAATCAGCATAACTAAAATGCAGGCAAGGCATTGCAGCCTTTGAAAACATGAAATGGAAACACTTATTTGGAGAATAAACAAGCAAATGTGTTCTCTTTCATTAGAGCATACAAGATTAAAACAGGATTTTCCTACAGCATACCTGGGACAGCAAAATACTGTCATTAAAAAGAGTATTTTTAAAGAGACAGTCAAGTTATATTTTATTACTAGCTGTGTGACCATTCTTTGCACAGTAGGAGACAAAATTTTTTCTTACATCTGCAATTCGAATTAATTCCAATGTTGTGGAATGTAAAGAAAAGCAAAATTATTTGACTCTTGATGTAAAGTTTGCGTCATAAGTGCTAACCTGATATCATTGCAATATTATGACACAAAAAATGTTTCTACATCATACTGTTTTTTAGGTTTAAGTTGTAGTATTAATACCCTAGACAATACATGATGTGGAGAAATGTTTTATTTCTAAATAGTTGTGCAACCGCTCTCAATATTTTACTAAAATATGATCATAACTACATGTTGCAAAACAATCTACTACAAAAAAAAAAAAAAAAAAAAAAGTTGAGGCAATCTCTTCTGTAGAAACTACTGTGGGCTATATTAACATGAAGGATTACTTATCGTTTAGTTGGCTGTAAGACAACCATTGAAAAAGCACGAATAAAGCAGATCTAATTTCATGAAATATTTATTAAAGTGGTATATTGTGATTTATCCATATTATTCTTACAAATCTACTAATACTAATCTATTACGTATATTAATACTATGTATCTTCACTTCTTCCTCTTTAAGGCTCAATTCAAAGAAGCAGGTTAGATATTTGGTACCAATGGGACTTAAAAAAGTCTATGGTAATTCTTTGCAATTTTATGCATTAGCATAAACAATAATCATTTCACATTATGACTGCCATTAAGGAACCTCAACATATACATTTAATTTATGCATAGTTTTGTCAGATTGGCGTATTTAGCACAGCAAAACATTTCATTTTGCTATGGTGGAAAATATCTAAGTGGTACAATTCAAATATTCATGTATAAAATACAGTCTGACCTCGATTTAACAAATTCTCCGATTTAACAAATTTTCAGCTTTGATTTAACGAATAACAATCACTGAAATAAAATTCGTACATAAAACTTTGAATTATTCTCAAGCAAAATTTTAACCTTTCACACCATTTCTCCAAACGAAGCAAGTGCCTACAAAGACAGCGATACAGAAACAGTCATTTATAATTACCCGGTGGATTACGATGATCAAATGCCTGGATGGGAAGATTTTTCTAGCAATGGAAATTTTACAGGATATGTGTCTTGTGATGTACAGCTAAATACCAGAATCTTCATTCTCTTTCTCAGTGAACAGAAAGAGAATGAAGATTCTGGAAGAAGCAAAGAGATGACGAAGAAACAGAAATTGAATTAAAAAGGGCGACATTCAAGTCTTAAAAAGAAAAATAATAACCTTATTAGCCCCATCCCCTTCTACACCGCTCTGGCTTCCTTCTGTATCACTTCTTGTTCTGCGGGGTCTTGGTCTGAAGAAACGATGATAAAATCGTCTAGGTGCGCGCCTATTTCCTCCTCCACCTCTTGGAATCCTTTCCTCATTTTTCCTTTCATCCTGGTCATCCTAAATAATTAAAAAAGTATATCTTAATGAAAATACAAACAGAAACCCAATGTTAATTTATTCACCTGTGTAAAAAGAATACAGAGCAAAATTTAATACTATGATTATCCATGCTATCAGAGATTTCAGTAATCCAAAGCATGCTTGGTCCCAATCATCTCAAATAATCGGGCTTATGTCAAACTATATTTTCCTATGCTAAACATAAAATATGGAAATGCAAGACGTTGAGAAATTACCAATTAGAGAAACATGAATTATATTAAGTGTTTTTTAACCTCATTTCCATCTTGATCTACATTCCTTGGAGGTAACCGAGACGGTCCCCTATAATATTGTCTAAAGAAAGGACGCCTCATTTGTCTTCTCATTGGTCTTTGGGGTTGAGCATGCTGATCTTCATCTCCATTATCTTGACTATCTTCTCCACCATCAGTATGCTGTTGCTACAATAAAGATAAACAAACTCTAAACTTAAAATGCATCATACTGATCAGTTAATATATATCTCATCGAAATACAAACTTGCACACAAGGCTCCCACTCATTTCTTCATTTAAAAAATAAGGCCTTTATAATTTTTTTTTTTTATTTCAAGGCCAATTATAATGAAAGATACTGTTGTATTGTTTTTTGGGGATAATGTTTTTACAAATCAAAAGGAGTAATTTTTATTTTAATTGTATTAACCATTAATTATTTATTTTCTAATGCTTGTAATTAACTTGGAAGTTTAATTTAAATACCCTTTGTCAGGAGATATAATGGTCTGGGTGACTCTTCTTGTATAGCTCAATAGCTTGTCTTTTTAAATTACTACTAATTACCCCTTTTTTTTGTTGGGACTTTCTAAATAATGACCTTTTCTTTAAAATTAATTCTGCCTTTGTTTGCCCTGTCTCCGGAGGTGTAAATTTAATTATCATGTAAATGCTGCCGATTTTCTGCTGACTATTACGTTTCCCTCTCTCTTCAATAGCCTAACTCATTTCTTGCAATATCTCTTGTTCATGTCCGGTTTTTAATTATTTTTACTCACTTCTAATTTAAATTTTTACCCAGAGTTGTCTCTGACGATTAGCCATCTCCCGCTAAAATTTTAGGAAATTTAATAACGTTTTTAATGCCTTTTTGATCAATTAAGTTTTTTTTTCCCATTTCAAGATGGCCGTTCTTGCCTGCGTTTCTTCTCGGCCAAGTTCGTTTCTTTCCCGCGTGTAGAAGTCGCTGGCCGCCATTTTTTCTTTCCTCTCTTCCTTCCCCCGACAATCGAATGTTCTCGAAGTTTCCTGGCTGAGATGGCGCGCTCTGATTGGTCCCCGGGGTCGGCGTCTCGGCGAAGCTCCTCACGCAAGGGGCAGAAAGCGTCATTCTGAGAGCTGTCGTGGTGCTTCTAGGACGTCACTTTTCCTGTATCTCCTCGCGCATTAGAGGCCTAGCTCGGCATTTTTGTCGTCCAAGTTCATTATGTGAAGTCTTAGCACGTAGGCCAGAGGGCCTGATACAACGTTTGATCATCAAAACAGCAAATTTTATTTTTTACAATGCCGGGAGAATAACCCATTATTTTTTTTCTTGGGGCAGCGAGCGAGTGAACCCCCTTGATGAATTTCCACGCTATTTTTGGGGCAGGTTGCGCCTCCTCCGACACCATTTTTTGAAGCAGCGCTTGACCCCCTGCCCGGCCTCTCTGCAATACTATGACCGAGTCCACAGCCCGGCCCACGATCGAGTCATCTTAGCCTCATCAGGAGTTGCCTAAATGTCCTGCCGACCGATGTCCTCAGGAAATCTTCGAACTCCAGCAGCAGAAACCGCGGTAAGACCGTTGCCTTTATTTCCATCTGTAAGGATTCCGGCCCACCCAGGAAGTCGATTCACTTCTCTCCTAACCACCATGTTCTCCGTACCTAGTTGAAGAAACCCTAAATTTTTATTAACTTTTCATCTTTAAAAGGAGGGCGCGGGGGGGGGGGGGAATTGAAGACAAATGTAAATGCTAAATTTTCTTTTTCTTCTTTAAGTACTATCCTGATGTATAACTTACCAGTAACGCCAAGTTTAAATTTTTTTTGTTAATGCTGTGTCTTTCTTTACCTAGCTAATTTTGGAAGGTCATAAATCTTGTTTATTTACTTGCTTTACCAATGCTAATCATTGTAATTACTTGTTTGAGTTGGTCAGCATTTCAAAGAATTTGCTGCACCTTTTGGTGTAATAATTGCTAGGTTCTTTTTTTTATTTTGTTAACTATTTAAGCTCATCTGTTGGATTGTAGAAGTCGGGTTTCAAGTATCAGTTAAGGATTTTGTGTGGGATTTCACTAGATGCCTTGTGTGGCTTGGAGAAGGTAGGGACTTGTTCGCCCAAATTTTTTCTTTTTCTTTTTTTTTTTTTGACAGGATAAGTTTTTTTTTTTTTTTTTTTTTTCTGCAGCAAAGCCTTTTAACATAAGTTTTGGATCCAAATCGTGCTACTTTTGTCATGACAATTTTAATTAAGCATTACCTTTTATTTTTTTTTTACTTTTCAATTTCCAGGGGCAATTAATGGGAAACTAAAGCACTCTATGATCATTGTTTTTTGTGCACTTCTACCACACGCTGAAAAAAACCCCTGCGCAGTGTTTTACTTACTTTTATTTCTTGAAATACTGATGTCGTGAGGCCACTAGTTGTTTACCCCTATTATTGTTGAATAAAATTTGTATTTTGGTGATCTAATGCAATGTCTCTGTGTTTATTTTACCACATTTCTAACACACACTTCAGGCAAGGCTGAGAACTTTGGGTTATTTAACTAACTACTGCTGTCACAACGCATGGTCAAATCTCAATTCTGTTTTGGTAACTTGCTTAATTTGAAATCAAAATTTTATCTTTGCTAAATTATTTTTCACGGCAGTGGTAGCAAAATACTACAATACATTCCAATGACATCATCTTGTACATCTTAATACTGCATTTCATGTCTTTTAAAACATTAACCCCTCCCTGCTCTCTCCCGTGATATTTCCGGGCTGGAGATTTTAAAATGTATGCGCAAGAAAGATTACAGCATCTCGATTCTTATGCACGGAAATTTTTTATACCGAATGTCTACAACCTTAAAATGAATGCATATATTGTACATAACACTTATTTCTTATATTCTTGAATAAAAAATAGGTACTTTCATGACCATTTTCTTAAAATAAGCCCTTTAAGGGGGTTAAAGTATATTTGACTCATAAATAGTTATAATCATTGTGCTTTAATCAGTTATGTATTTACAGGGATGTTAACTCCAACACTCGATTTGGGAGCACCCCGGGAGCAGAAAAAATTTCATTTGGGAGCACCTCGGGAGCAGAAAAATTCCATTTGGGAGCACCTCGGGAGCACAAAAAAATAGTTTGAGAGGAAAACTAAGATTCGAGATGAGAATTAACATGATTTTGGAGCATAAAATTGAAGATTTAGGAACACAATAAATGCATACAAGAAAAGCAAAGTTTGCGAGCAAACACCATTTGCTAAAAGCAAAACACTATTTGAAAGCACTTTAGGAAAGCTCTGGGGAAAAAAAACGGTGTATACAGGCTATGCTATCAGCAACTTGGTAAAAACAATACATATCAGGAGTCAGCAACCTTTCTGTGGTTAAGTCATTTTTTTCCTACTCAAGAACCATGAGTATGATTTGTATGCGGCTTGCGAGCCACAGGTTGCCAATCCCTGTTCCTTTTTTTTTCTTTTTCAGAATCATTTAGGGAATCTTCCTCTCGAAAAAGAGAGCACTAATAAAATGAAAACTAAATTTTAAAACAAAAGCTTCTATCTCATTCTTTGGTTCTATTACAAATCACAAGTAGTACTAAATGGAGATTTTTGAAAACCTAAATATTATACCTCTTATACAACAACACGTAATTGGTAAGCAGTATCGAAAACAAAATAAATTTGATGGTTAGAATAATTAAATGTGTGTACTTTTAATAGCATATGCTTTTGTATCAGTAATTTAACCTCATCTAATATTTACAGATTCATCTATAATACTTGAACACAATATACAAAGCAAATGTAAACAAAAAATATTTAATGACTGTTGAGAGAAATTAAGAATTATGGGAAGTTAAAAATTAAGATTATGAGAAATTAATAATGAGATTACAAATTAAGTATCATAAGTTATCTAGTTTTCTATTTATTCTTTTTTTTATTTTTATTAATTTCTTCTTGAGCTTTTTCATTTTCTTCTAATAGTTTTAATGTTTTTTGCAAGTCTATCCTTCCCTTCCGTTACTAGAATCTGTCCACTTTCTATAACAGCCAGAGGTGGCTCGTGACCTGCTTCAGTGGTGGGGCCCGAAAAAAATAGTGGCAGTTCAAATCGGAAAAATACATATACATAGAGCTGTGGCGGATCGTTACCCACTTCAGAGGAGGGGGCTTTTTTTTTTTAAGCTCGAAAAGGTAAAACATATGAATCGCTTTTGTAAACAGTGTGAATACATAAAAACTTTTCGAATACCAAGTTATGAAAGGCGTATTGATTTCTCCTTTAAGTTTTCATTTAAAGACAGCAGATTTATTTTGCACCAAAAAAACATTTTCCTCCATTTTTCTTTCTCAAAAAGGTACAATATAAAAAAAAAAAAACAAAAAACAAAAACAATATGCATGTATACATGTTGAAAAACGAATTGGTCCATAATGTTTCATCTCCAAATAGCAAATCCTGCCCCTTCATAAACAAAAAACGGTGCCCGTTGCGATGATTACCGTAATTTATGGAAGAAACGCCGCACCCAAGAAAATGAGCTTAGTTAGCTAGAAAATCATCAAAAACGCCGCAGCCGCGTTGGTGTGTGTGTGTGTGTGGGGGGGGGGGGGGGGGGGGTCGTGATCAGAAGTCAATGCCAGATAAAATTCAATGTTTTCTAAAATAATTTCTTAATTAACAAAAAATAAATAAATAAAAAATATGTTGCATTACTTATTAGACCTAATTTATTAAAAAAGCTATTAAGTTGATCGGATATATTTCGGTAGAAATATGATAAACGGTAAAAAAAATCTCCTTTTTTCTCCCCCTTCCCATAGAATGTTTTAAAGTATTTGCCACTATTTTACGAAGCTTACGATTTCTATTTTCAAATAATCAGATATCAATGTTTATATTCACAAAGGTGAATTTATAGAAATAAAAAAATAACTTCTAAAAACCTTCTTGCATCCGCACAAAGTTCGGACAGACTACCAGGCGCCATTAAAATGAAAACAGCAATCAATGTGTGAGAAGAGTATCCAGTTAAAAGTAAACATTCCCCCCCCACCCCCGCGGATGGCCAGCTGTTGATTACGTAATGAGCTTGCTTCAGCAAATTGTTGTTTTAAACTGAATCTTGTGTAACAACTCTTGATGGTATTTATTTATTATTTTTTATATTTATAACATTGGGATTTATTTTAAAAGCACTCAGCATTTCTTGAGCATACCAATTAGTTGGTAGTGTTTATTCGATAAAGTGATCCTCCACAGGGCGCAAAGCCGCACGGCGGAAAAAAAAAAAAAATTTTAGATTAACTTAATTTTTTTTGGGAGGGGGGGGAAGGGTTAAACTCGCACCAGGCGCAACATAGACTAATTTTGGCTGAAATTCAGTATTTTAAGAACAATAGAGGTTCATGTGAAAAACGGGTGCATTTAATAGAGGGTAGTGCACTTTTGCGGTATTTTACAGAACTTTAACCCTTCAAAATATATATTCAAAACTTCATTAAAATTTAATTATAGTTCTAAAATGTAGATGTAAAAGATTTACTTCTATTTTTTTTTTTTCTTTTTACTTAATTGAGGAGACATTGGTTGGATGCATGAAGCCATCCACTTCAGAGCACGGGACATGGACCCATCTTAGGGTGCTCTGACTTTCTCCAAAACTGGATCAAAGATCAAACCTCTTTTCTATGGGGGTAGGTTCGCATTCTGATTCGCTACGCTGTGATCTGTGCACGCTAAAGAGTACGTGTCGGTGGTGGGGCCATCTTTTGAGAAAATTATCACGAAACGAATTTTTCAATTTTTCGTTGAAGATCAGCTTAAAAAAATTAAAAATATTGTAAATGCCGCACTCGGTAGAAATGCTGCACTTACTATTTTTTAACTTTTAAACTCATAAACGCCGCGGCGTTGCTTCAATAAATTACGGTACTTGTTTGCCTATCTGGCAGGCCCTGATTGAGGTGACTAACAAAGCCCGACTGGTCCGATCCGGGGCGGGTAGAATGGCTTCAGAATGCAGCTTTCGTACGCAGTTTGAATCTTGCTTTACTGCTAACTAGCTTTCCATACACGCTTTAAAAGATAAATGAGCGTGGCAAAAATTTAACAAAGAGTCAAAATGACGTATTCAGTGCAGACCGGCGCAAAAATCGGCTAAAAGCGCTGTTCGGCACAATATTTGTGTTTCGGCGCACCATGAAAGAGTCAAAATGACGTATTCGGCGCAAAAATCGGCTAAAAGCGCAGTTCGGCGCAAGAATTTGTGTTTCGACGCAGCTCGGCGCAGAATTAACATCCCTGTATTTATCTCGCATCACTCCTTTTCCCTTCCCCCTTCTCTGATCATATTTTCCCTCCTTCCCCAACTATGGCGAAAGGTAAATGAATCATGAAACGAGGAAGCGCAGCACAGAGAAAGAAAATATTCCCTGCCCCATTTTCCCCCACAGACCGGGCACTTTTATGCTTTCGCTGTTACCAAAATAATGAGGAGTAATGGGAGGGGCTAAAAACTGCCAGAGGGTTCAGCGAAAGCATAGGACTGTCCAGAGTATGTGCATTGTTAGGCCAGTGTTTTTCTTTCTCTCCACAGTGAGAGCAGCATGCAGACAACGTGGTTAGCTTCCTCTATGATTCCCACCCCCCTTGGGAAAAAAAAAAAAAAATACAAAACTCACAGGAAAAGTGAAGATGAAATAATAATTTAAAGCTTTTAAAGAAAAAATAAGGTTTGTTAAAGGGCACTTTATTATTATTTTTTTAATATGGCCTTTTTAAGGACTTTTCAAGTCGCGTGGGAACCCTGTGCACAGAAATATCAGGTTTTCCTTTTTAAATTTGCAGCCCAAACTAGTATAGCTATCTTTTTTTTTTTTTTTTTGATAGATACTCACTTGAAAACACCATTACCCCAGTCATGGCTCACTGGGATATATACAGGCTGTCCAAAAACCTCCGTTTTTCCGTTCGAGTAAATTTTCGCTTCTTCGCCGATTTGTCGCTTTTACCCAACGAATCACTGTTGCCATCTCTGCCGGAGAAAATATGCCTAAAATCAAAGCTAAACGTATCCAGGAATGGATAACAATGGCCGCATTCGTAAACGCCAAACGAGTTGCACTTGACGTGCAACGAGTTTATCGTTTACGAATGCGGCCAGTGTTATCCATTCCTGGATACGTTTAGCTTTGATTTTAGGCATATTTTCTCTGGCAGAGATGGTAACAGTGATTCGTGGGGTAAAAGCGACAAATTGGCGAAGAAGCGAAAATTTTCTCGTACGCAAAATCCCATAGGAGAAACTGGTTTTCGGACAGCCTGTATTTATCCAAGTGAGCCATGCCCCAGTGAATTACATTTTCTTGAAGCTTTCAATATACACAAAAACATAGTCTTGTTAATGTTGATTTCAACCCTCCCCCCTCTTCTGAATATCGAAAATGCTTCTGTTCTCAGCTAACTTAATTTCTTGCTTTCCTATTTGGCCTTCATAAAACACTTCTTTTGAATCCCTTCTTTCCAATTGGTTTCATAAACCCTCTCCTGAATCCCCTCCTTCTCTAAATAAGTTGAACAAATTTTTGCAATTCTCATTCCAGCACTGAAGAAGGCATGTAAGTCAAAATTAGTCTGCTATTAAAATTTTCATATTAGTGCTATTATATGTTGTTTCAAGAAGCTAGTAAGGGACCGTCTTGAAAACGGCCGAGAAAATGGATGAAATGTATGATTTTCAAAGTTCCATAACTCGGTCAGTTTTTATCGTAATAAAATGAAACCTTTTGTGTTTACTTTGTTTTTATTTTTGTTAATTTTTTTCTAAATGGGTTTTTTTTTTGGTTCGAAAAGCAGGTAAACATTATTTACCTTTTTAAAAACATTTTTCAAACTGGAAGTGCATATGTAAACCGAACGGTTCGGGAATTAGCTATTGGGTCACATTAAGGCTGGACACCCTGTATATAAAAGAACAGGACATGAGGTGTTTCAAAATTTACGCTTACATTCAAACATCACCAGTAACATAGGGCAGAACTTGTCAAGGTATGGATTTATATAACAAAAACAGAATTTAACATGCCATAAGTGCAAATGCTGTTTATTATTATTTTACTTTATTTCTAGTACAAAAATAAAATTTGGATGAGCTGCAAATAAGATGGAGACAAGCTAACTTAGGAAACAGCATAATTACCATAAGATTGTTAAGAAAAAGGAATTGAACAGTTCCTAATATTATAAATAATTATTAAATTTTTTTTCTAATGTTTTTGTGAGATTTCATTATAACCATTTTAGTGACAGTGTTAGCTGAATTTTAAAGGCTGCTAAAATAAAGTACCTAAGTATAAATGATTAAGAGGGGTACTGATTGCAAAAGAGGTACTAGTTGTTAAGTTTATAGCAGATTACTTGAAATATATATGAAGTTTTTATACTTACACGTGGTTGTCTTGGAACATATCTATGTCTAGGAAACCAACGTCCTCTAAATTTACTTCTGTCAGCAGCATAAGGACTACCTTTCACAGATGTACCGTTCGGTCCAGTCACATTTGCTGCTTCATTACCTTTTTCTCCAACAACAACATCAAACTCGACAACTTCTCCATCACCAACACTCCGAACAATCTTCTTTGGATTGTTTTTCTTGATTGCAGTCTAAATTAATTTTTAATAGGTTAGACTAGGATAAAAAAATTCACACTATGAAAAAGATCAGCTACACTGTAAAACACAAAATGAAATTTTTAACAGCATTACAAAAAATATAAATTCTTAAAAAGTACAAGAGATACAATGAAACAGCAATAGGAAAATTTTTGATGGAAGAAAAAATGTAGAATTACCAGCATGGTTTCATCTGCTACAATGTGAGTTTGATTAATCAATAATAAACCTTCACATGCTTCAAAATAGAAAGGTGTTTTGCAGACCAGGGTTATTAGTTTATTGCTTACTCAAATAATAAAAATCGGTGCTATTAACCCATTGTCAGCATATACACAATAGGGCTAGTAGATGTAATTGACAATACTCATCTAAATCAGATTTTATAATTTAACAGACTATTTTATTATGATAGTAATATGCTTTAATGATAAAATAATTATTAAGACTGCATTTAATTGTGAAATATACAATATAAGAATTCTAAATTTTTCCTTTATTATATCCAATAGATCAATAATTTAAATCAGCGATTTTAATGAATTTTTTAAAAAAATCTTGATTAAAATCAGAAATGCAAAACCTCTGTCCCTCGGACCGTTATTAGCCCTGTTCCATTCACCTGCTAAATCAGTTGCACGTTGAAAAATACAAACCAGAATCCAACAGTTTGATTTTTAACAGTGAAAATTTAATTATTCCAAATTTGTCTCCAATTGTCATAAACATGGCACCAAAAAAAGTTCAGTTATAATTTAATAACAGACTTCTATCAATACATGGCATCATATTTTCAAGAGCTCTTTTTTATAATTGGATGCTTCCATAATATCGTGAGCGTTTACGTCACGCCCAAAAAAAAGTTTGATTTGTCATAACTAAACAAAAAATTGAGTTAAGAGTTTTTCTTTTTTGGATAAACAAGTAAGATATTTAAAAAAAATAAATAAAAATTACCTAACAACTTTTTGTTCAGTTATGATCAACTGAACTTGTTGCTGACATGACAGACTTTCACCAGACTGTGGAATCATCCTGTTGTCTTTCTTATGAGTGCTATCTTACCTTCAAGAACTTAATTTTCAAAGAAACATTATAAATACGCATTTGGAATTGTGCCATTAATATATTGTTTTTAAGACTATAATACTTAAATGAATGAATTACTTGATTGCTTCTTGATACCACATGTTTAAATTTCTGTGACCCACAACTAAAAGAAATAGTGTATAGTATTATTATTGCTATTGAACGTGTTTTTGTATTTCCGTAAAGTTTTATTTCTGAAAACCTTCATTGTTAAATTTGTAAAGTCAGTATATAATCAGTCAACTTAGCTAACTTCCAAAATCATTTACTTGGGGCAAAATTATTTATTTGCATGAAAAAGAAATATTTTATTTACAGATTTATATGATCAACAACTAGATATTTACCACTTGTCAATGCTCTTTATATAAAGTTGTTAAACTTAATTTAAATCTTATCAATTTTTTTAATCTGTATTTAAAAAAAAAAATCGGATTTAAATAATAAAAAAAAATCCCTATTTTTTTACACTCTAAATGTATCTTTCTTGTTTATATAGCACTAAATTAGCCCATTATGGGAATAAATACAATGAGCACTAGCCAGTCTATACAATTGGTCTTTTACTCGGACATAAAGCAAAACAACATAGTGTTAAGAATTTTAGAGATCTGGGTCTAGTTATTTAATCTAAAACAAGTCTCAGCCATATTCACCTTTGCCGCATAAATTTATAATTTTTGAAAAATAATTTACTCTTATTTTTTTTGAAAAAGTGAGTCAGACTTTGACTCTCAGATTTCAGCCAAAAAAGTTATGCCGCTTTCCCCCTTCATTTTCTCTTCAATTGGACGATATTCATTTCATTCAACTAGCAAGGAAAGATTAAAGTACAAATTTAACCAGGACAAACAGAGGTAGACCAAATGTAATGACTGTTATTTGTCCTGGACTAAAAAATTCAATAGCTTGTCTAATGACATCCTGCCATGTTTAATTTTACATCCTCACAGAACAGAATTGAAATAAAAAATTCTGTTGTATTTGTTGGCCATTTTTTATTTTAGTGATGTACATGAAAGTTTATAGATTCCAGAGGGCTTTAGGAGCCCATTTATTAGGATAATATACAGTACCTTCATATCAAGTTTGGTGATTTTATCCACTATGTCACAGTAATTCTACCAAAGCCACTACTACAGTGTAACAGGAAATGCCTCAACTGCATTTAGGCAGGAATCAAATGATTTTTTTCTGCGCTTTACTGCTAGCTCAACTATCGTGTGTTTTGGAAGAAAGCCAGTTTGGGTTGGTTAACATTTGATGGTCAAAGACCACATGTAATATGGCTATATTTTTGTGCAAAAAAAGTTTCTTTTTTCTTCCTTCTAAATTGCTTTATTTTTATTGACAGTGAGTCACAGCATGATTCACAAATTTTTTTAGTCCTGAGCAAGCACTGTAAAATTCATGTTCTGCATATTAAATAATCAAAGTTTGTATTTTGTTGCATATAAATCTTAACCCCTTGCGTATGGATTTATTTGAAGAAATTCTTGCGTTTGGAATGGATATTATAGCCAGATCTAGCCACGAAGTAATTATATTGGAAACTCTAATAGGAAGAAACCTCCTATTACAACTGTTACATACACATCTTCTGTTACTTAGGCAAAATAAATACAAGGGAGTTGTCAAATGTAATACACCCAAGGGTTAATCAGAATATGAGTAATGAATCTTTGGAAAATTTCACAAGATAAGATTAGGGTTTGGTAATTTCCACCAAATAAAGAAGATATTCTGAAGGTGGGTTCAGTTTTGGAATCATTTCTCATGTATGAAATTTTGTTAGAAGTTGAAAAACTTGGTACAGAGATGGGAATGTAGAGTGATGGAAAGGAAGAAAAAGTGAGTGAGCTTGAACTTGATCAGTAAAAAATTCTGAAGTGCATGCATTGTATAATTTTCAACATTACATTTTAAACACAAAGCAAATCAATTACCTTTATCCAAAACAAAATAATACCCAACCACTCTTGTATAAATAAATACTTAATAATCAATTTTAGATACAAATACACTCTATCATAATTTAAAAAGAGAATTTTAAGCTGTTTCATAAATTTCAAAGTCAAGACAAATCAAATTTCATGCCTAATATCAAACTATGTAAAAATAAAACATCAAAAGATTAACTTTAAAGGTTTTTTTTTTTTTTTTTTTTTTTTGCCAATTTCCAGCACCAGCACCACAAGCTAAAATTAATTTACAACTTCATCAATAATGAACGAATATTACATTGTAGACAATATCAGTTATAATTACTTATTATTTTATCTACTTTTAGGTGATTTAGACGATTAATATTAAGGAAATAATTGCAGTATCTTTCCTATAAATAACAAATTTTAAGATTTTTTTTTAAGCTCTAAATATAAATTAATCTGTGACAGGAAAATAATAGGTATTGTCCATTATCTTGCTTCAGGGTTTCTATTTCCAACTGGGTGTATGAATGAAGATTGATGCGCTATGTACTTTGGTTTAGCTTCTTGATACCAGGGCACAGAAATATTTGGCAACACTGATCTGATTTTGTGATTCAACACTACATTACTTTGATTAGTTAAAGCCATAAATGTGAATTTAAAGCTTACAAGCAATGTAAAAGTGCATTTAAACACTAAGCATTTTACATCTAAAACATGTGAACAATCACATTATTTATTCACTAACATAGTTAATTGAATCAAAGTTTGTATTCTTAAAAAAAAAAAAAAAAAAAAAGCATTATGTTTTAAAAATAAAAATTCTAATCACTGTCTCTGCTTTACACGATTTGGTATGATATAAAAATTAAACAGGAACAGATTTTTCATGATCATAAAAGATAAAAATGATAAAGCATTACACATTGTTATCTATTCCAAGAGCTGATAGCGATAATTATTTTACCTAAAGTAAACAGTAAACTCAAACCTGATAAATTTTCCAAATTTTATCAGAGTGAATGATAAACACAGACTATATCCAAGAATTTAGACTAAAACTCAGTATTGAAAATAAAAACTAAAACTCCACAAAATTTCACATAATCACGAAGAACAGTGTTCGAAATGATCTTCCAAACTTGCACACGATAGTAAATTTAAATTGCTATATGTGCAATTTTGGAATTATTTGCAGGATGTTTATGTTTTTAATAAAAATCACACACTTTAATTAGAATTTTTAAACAAGACAAAGGACAGAAAATTAAGAATCTCCAAGCAATTTGCTAAAATAGAACATTTTTTCTTGAATTATCACATTTTTTCAATAAAAATAATTTCCAAATCTTACTAAAAATGATGTATGAATAACAGGCACATAGTCAGAAAAGAAATTCAAAAGAGTGCCCAAAAAGAAAATTATTTTACAAACAAGCTTAATTTTTACCATTTTGTTAACAAAAATTTAAATTTTGTTATGCCCATCCAGCCCCTCCCTCACACAGATATTCAGCAATATGAATTTTCTAATATAAAATTAATGCTTTCCTCTAACATTCAATTTTATAAATGTAACTGCTTACTTAATAACACAAAAGGAGGTAAGTTCTTTTCATGTCTGTTAAAGTAATTTAAAACTAATATCTTACATGTTTATAACTGAAATTAATAATATATGCATAACTTTGTGTTTTGAATTGCTTACCTGATGAACAAATATGTCTTCTTTTGTATCACTCCTGAAAAATTTAAACATTAAAAAAGCTAAGATTAAATTTAAAAGTACTAATTTTATAAACAAATTTTAAAAATTTACATAACACGAAAATTATTTAAAAGATTTTAATGAAATAGTTTATGATTAAATAAACAAGTTATACTACTTAAAATTAAAAAAATAATAATAATAATTTTGATTTTTATTACACACAACTGACATTTTGATAAGATGTAAAAAAGCATTTTGGCCAAGTAACTGAGTACTTTGACATTTACTACTCGACTGAGTGCCGTATACTGAGTAACAAGTAGTTGCCCCCCCCCCAAAAAAAAAACACTTTTTGAAATGAAAACATGCACTTAATTTTTATTTTTTTTTTTTTATAATTCAATAAAACCATAACATTAAAAAAATTTACAGATTTCTTAAATTTCTGCAATGTGGCATATAATAGTGTTAGTTCCTATGTTATGATTATTTTAGAAGTACAAATAAAATATTTTCAACTAGGTACATTATTTACCCACCTGGCCGAGGCATATGCATCAGCACCCCAGAACTCATGGACATGAAGGCAGGGTTGGGCAGCGCACACCTTGGCCGTGCAGAGGGACTGTTACACCAATGATGGACTTTACATTATTTACCAATGGTCTAAGGCCAAAAAACTATATAGCTCGCCAGCTTCTATTTTGGGCTTAAATTACTAAAGTCTTTGCAAAATAAAATGGATATTTTTAAAACAATTTAGTGTCATGCTATAAAAATATCTATAGGAGATTTGATTTTAAAATTAAATATTTAAGGAATTCCTCCGCCCCCTCCCCTAACAGCTTCTGTTTGCATTTGAAAATAAACATTAACTTTGTTTCATTAAAGAAAATACATTTTATTTTTGTAAGATTTTATTTTTATTAGTTTTATATAAGCAATTCTTTTAAATAAATTTCTTAAAGGCACGACTTCAAGATGTTTGTGAAGTCGCATGCCATATAATTGGGATTTAGTATGGTATATACAGTGTTTTGATATGTTTGGAGGGTCGGTTAAGAAGCTGGGGCAGGCATATTCGAATCAGAGGTTGGTTGCCCATATATGATCTAGAGCAGGGGTTCCCAACATTTTTACTACTTGACCCTCTTAAAGACCTCCCCCCCCCCAATAGACCCTCTAATTTTTTTAATACCTAAAAAACCACCATGCATGAAGTTGAAGGATAGTTCAATAATTAAAAAAATTACATTTTATTAAACCATTTTTAGGTTTGCAGAATTATATGTAATTGTACCATATACTGTGTGCACGCTACAGTCCGTTATCACTCAATAATTTCTGAAAGGTAAGAGCTATAGTCATAAAAGTAGGGTCAAAGTATAGTAACCTTGGCATGCACTACGGAGGGGGGGGGGGATGCTTATAGCACCACCTGATTGGCTAAAATTGGAGTTAGCATTATCTTAAAAACAGCTTGAGATAGAAAAACGTGAATTACAAAGTTGTTCAGCATCACTGATTTATTAATAAAAGGCATCTTGATAACATTAATGTTAAAAATTGAAGCTGTAAAATGCAAGGCTTAAAAATGTATTACTGATATTTTGCCAGTGTGCACTAGCCATATTGTACAACTCCCAACAGAAATTGCAGACCAGCCTCGGCTTTAGATATGTGAATTACACCGCAAATGAAAATCTGTATTCTATTTATAAATAGTAAAACTGATATTATCTATCAATTATATCCCATAAATATTAAGTAAAAAATTTTAAAACAGAAAAATTTATCATCGACCCCCAATAGACCCCTTTAAAAATTTCATAGACCCCATTGGGAATCACTGATCTAGAGCTATTTATTAATATAGGTTGAGAAAATTAAATAAAGTATAATTCTACACAAATAATTTACAGTGCATAAAACTCTATTTGTATTAATTCAAAAAAATATAATAAATCAATAAATATTCAAAAATAAAAGTCAGTAGATAAAACACATTTATCTGCTGACCAAAAACAAATGGGAAAATCTTTAATGCCAACAAAAGAAACATTACCTGTTTATAAATCCATATCCATTCTTCACATTGAACCATTTTACAGTTCCTTGAACTTTTGTAGCTAAAAAATATGAATTAACAGCATGCTGCATAAATTATGAAACACAAAAACATTAAATCCAACAAGTATACTTAAAAAGAAAGAATAAATTGGTTTTAACTATTAAATTATGGCAATAATGTTTAAAGGTTGTTATTTCAATGGTTGTTATTTCCATGTTTATTTCAATGGTATGTTTTCGTTATACAGATATGAAAAATTTTGGGAGACAAAACCTTTTTTAGCTTTGGTAAATATATATATATAGATAGAACATATGTATATAAAAAGGAGGGGGTCGGGATGCATTCAATCCAATAGCCTAACAGAAGGTCACCAATTAAATGTTCCACATACAGTTCTTTGAAATAAATAAAAATGTTGCAAACCATGATGCAATTAATTGGCTTATTTTTACTCACAGAAACTCAGCTGATCACATTGTTGCTAACTTTGATACATTATTGCTCATCTTAGCAAAAAGCATTTATTGCAAAGGACAACGAATGCACGTAGCATTATCATGCAGAAAATAATTCATATGGAATGCTATATGATTTTAGAGACTTTAATATAAATAAGATTAGTGATGAAAATCTACTGTACTTCACAATGGTGGTTTTTGTATCTGCAATAACTTCTGTAAAATTCAGCTGTCGTCCGAAAAGGGAAATTGAGTACTATTTCAAAAACTACATTGAAAAATTTTTTACATACAACTAACTCTGCACACACACACAAAAACAACAAAAAAAAAAAAAGTTATAATTTCAACTGTATTGATTCTGCACATATTTTAGAAAGTGATTCTATCAACCTTTCAAATGCATTTCAAGTACATACATACAACCTTTCCAGTATTTCATACTCTCTAACTTGCCTAATGTATGTTTATGTATTCACAGTTACTAGAAAAAATATAAATTACTACAGTGACCCCTCACTTATACGTGTCTCTTTTATACGCAAATTTTGGAAGATCCCGTCACAAGGAATAGAAAAATAATGATATAGGTTTCAATGCAAACTGCTCGGATCATAAAATTATGTTGAGGGGGAGTTTAACAGCTCTTTAGCTAACTATATATGTGAAGAAAGCAACAATCCTTCAATGTCTGCTGACGTTTTCAAGTTATTTTTAAAGAGTAAGTGAAATATACCCTCCATCAATGAGAGATTGACGTCAGTACTAGTTCTGAATGCATTTGTTTTATTTACAGTAGCTTCAGTTTATTTTTCATGCTAGCAAAATGGAAACTATTGGAATTTTGTAACAGGGTAATGCATTTCTCAGACTATACCCATTCTTGACATTGATGGTTGGACCCATTGATGTTTTGTCAGTTTAAGAAAGGACCGGAGGTAGCATATTTGCTAGGTAGCCCATAAAAGCTGGATACAGCGATATTAATAATTATGTCATTTTATCTCCCACCCCCTTTATTGAAAGTTGTCATGCGACATAATCAGTGATGTCGCTAGACTTTGGAAGAGACGGGTCCAAAATTTACGGGTCCTTTTTTCCAAAAAGTGGGTCCTTATCGATATAAAAGCATTTGGTTAATTTCACGACTGATGTTATCATGTCTCACCCAATTTGGTGTGCTGATGCGTATGAATATCTTATTTATAAATAACCTAAAACTTATATTTCAAAAAATAAATAAATAAAATGAATTATAATTAATAAAGAAAAATTTGTTGTGACATGCATGTCATTTACTTTGCCTTCACGCCAAAGCCTTCCTGATGACGCCCTGAATCCTAATAATAAAATCCCCTTTTGTATGTACAGTAAAAACCGGGAGAAAGGCTGCATCGGTAGAAATGTTTCAGAAAGTAAAATGTACTCGCAGAACAGCCGCAACATCTTAAATTATTAAAACTACAATAAAATACCGTTCAAGCGCCCCTCCATCTTATATTAATTTTAAAAAATAATTACTATGTATTAATAAATAATTTATCACAAGGAAAATCGGAATATATTTGAGGAAGGAAAGGATATACAACAGTAAAATATGGAACACCCCCCCCTTTTCTCTTCTAGATTGTTTAAAATATTTACTGCTTCTATAACTTATAGATTTCATTTCTAAATAACAATTGTCAGATTTAATATAAAACAAATCATTGTTTACATTTACACAAGTGAATATTAAAAATAAATAATGAAAAAACTTTATTCAATTCTGATAGTCCACCATCTCTAACGGAACAACCTCTAACATGAAAACGGAAGTGTGGGGGAGGGAGAAAGGAGAACGTCAAAGTAATCCCCTTTTTTCTTCAGCTTAACCACGTGTGCGCACAGCACGATATATATCCCGGGTAAAAGCAGAGTATATGGGAAAACTCGCAATGCATCATGGGAAAGCGAACACTCCTATGCCTCCTTTCGACTAGGGATCTTTCTACCCTGTATTTTTCCCCCCATGTAGGGGAAGCGTTACTCCGCATTTGTGTGCATGTAAACGGGCCCACAAAGCCATTCACGATGTCAATCTCCCTGAGTAAAACACGAGCAGTTTGTGTTTTACTAGAGATTTACCCAAAATTGGCAGTCTCACCTTTTTTTTTTTTTCAAAATCTTGCATGATGGAAATTACGCGTCCCGGGGGGGCGCGTTGTAACTTTTCTTGTGCGTCCCATCATCGATTTTTTGCATATTTGACGCGTTATAGCGCGTAAGCGGCATAACTGATAATTTTACATATATTTAAATACTATTAGTTCACAGCAGGTTAATCTATTGTTACAATATTTCGTAAGCTGTAGAATATGCATAACATGTATTTTTGTTGTAAGGGTTGCTGTATTTCGCCTGGTAACCCTATTGGCGAGTCATCCAGAGTGGATGAGAATCCCAGGCTGTCAGGCTTATTTTTAAAATTCTTTTTTCCACTTTCACATTCGCTAGCCCAGTGCCCGATGGTTTACACTTTTTACAAGTTATTCTTGATGCATCCTTAATTTTATGAGTCCATGTTTCGTTTTAATATGGCAATAGTGAAACTAAAAAATTAGAGGGGGGATTCTCCCCCTTACGAGGCTCGAACAGCTGAGTTGTTATATATCTTACGGCCAAAGCCCAAAATCGGCCTGTTCACGTTTGGGCCAACGTTGCTGTAAACTTACCAGCCAATGTCCGATCTTTTCTTGATTTCGGGCTTTGGCCAGCCGAATTGCGAAGTGGCTTGGGACGATCGGCCAAAGTAGGAAGAAAGAAATTAAGAGCAGATTGTTTTACACACTGTTAAAAATGGAGTATTTAAAAATGAGTACTTCTGTACTGTTTATTTTTCTTTTTTTTAAAGTACAACTGTTTAGAAAATGAGTTCAAACATAAGTGACGTCTCTGAATTAAAAATAAGCTTGTAATATGTAAAAATATGATCTCGTGTTATTCTGTTCTCATATTAAAGCCATAATAGAAATTATTCAGTGAGTGAAACGAGAGAGCATGAAGAATATTGGATTTGCGCCCTTCAAAATGACGAATTATATCTTGAGCAAATGCGTTATGACTTATGACTTATGGAGGGGAGGCCCACAAGGGGCCAGGCACCGCGACCATGGGTCTATTGTACCAACCCCAAGTCCTGAAAAAATGGAAAGTCCTGAAGGGCCCTATGAAAAGAGCCCAGTAGCAGATGCGAACATCAGCATAGGAGCAAATGCGTTGCATAACTTGTATGAATACAAAGGCAAATTGAGTACTTCCTTTTTCAACTACCTTTAAGGGGTATCCTTGGTCTTTTCTGCTCCATAGACTTAATGCTAAAGATCCCAGATCACATTGATTTTAGCAGGCTTTTGATTTGTAATGTTTTATATATACATATATGCATGGGCGCCGGCAGCATAGGGCAAGGGTGGGGGGATTTTATATGCAGTGTTTTCCCTTGATTTTTTGCTCTTTCCAACATGGTAACCATATGTTAAAGTAGGCTTTGCCCCTCCCTGGGAAATATTCTGCCGGCGCCCATATATATATATATATATATATATATATTGTCTCGTAAGGGATCATCAAGGCAGTAGCATGTTTCTAAATGACTCAGTATGATATTCATTTACCAATTCTTTTTGTGTTTCATTTTAACGATAAAAACATTCGGAAAATGGATGCACATTGAAGCTTAGGTTTGCTATCGGCGGCAATCTCTCTGGTGGGACAATACGCTTTTTTTTTTTTTCAGAAAATTTTAAAGAAATTATTTGATTTTGCAGACAGCTTTACAGTTTATCTAAGTCTGTTAAATGATGCAACAAGTACCAAGCTATTACTTTAAGCACAGCTTTTAAGGGTAGGCCAAAAGTCTTTATAAAAATATCCAATATATTTGCATTCTAGATCTTTTGGTCAAAATTAAGGGGGGAAAGAATAAATAAAGTCATTAGTACATTTGGATTGATTTTAATATGCTAATTGCTACAAGAAAATAAACTGATCTGCTAAGTTGTTGTACTTTTGAAGTTAAGAGATTATTAAAACAAAATTATCGCTGGTTCAGGGAATTTACAAAAAAATTAATACTAAAAACAAACAATCGACTGAATCACTGTACAATTTTCAAGCAAACCGTGATCTAATGATAATTTAAAGGCACATACATAGTTAAAAATAAATTACTTTTTTTCTTACCTAAACTATGTACTATTAAACATTTTCAATTTAACAATAAAAATGTATTATAACAGTTGAAAGGGATTGCGTGAAAACGTTTTTACGTTTGAGCAAAGGCGACTGTATTAGTACGCTAATAAGTGATCACATAGCAGATAAACATAAAATTTAAAGGGCACACTTAAACTCAAAAGTTATTAGCTAGTACTGTATACGCAATATTATCACATAAACGTACTCTAACGCATAAACAAACAATTTTATCAACAATCGCAATGTGACTCTACTACTTAAGCCTAAGGGTGTTCTACCATTATTTGTAAGATAGTTGATTAACAATTACCAAGTATTTTTTTCGGAGCAGTGGCGGGTAAGGACGATGTAGAAAGTTCTTCTTTGGTGTCCGACATCATCCACGATTTTCTGATATTTCAAAAGATAGAAACCCAACCGCCCACAAACAAATAATTTGATTTTATTTGGGTCTTCACTCACGTTTTCTAACAACGATGGTCATGGACACTACATAACACCGGCGGTTCATGAAAAAAAAGAAAAAGAAAAAGTAAGGATCTGCAGGAGGGGTTTTCCTGTTGGTCGTTTTATGAAAATAATAAAAACTAATATTTCACTCAATGGATTAAAATAAAAAAATATTTAACATAAAAGCATATCAAGAAGACACTTTAAAAGGTTTTTACGATTTTTTTTTTTTTAATCGATTAATTGTTACGGTCGCCTGTAGCTGCATTTCTATTTCTCCCAACTCTCACCAGGTGGGCACATGTACTGAAAAAGATTGTCGCTCGTTAGAGTAGGTGCTTTCAGTATTAAATTATTAAAATTGTTCAAGTGAGTTAATTTTCTTTATTAATTATTTATTATCATTTGCTTTTTTAATACAACAATATCATAACGTAATATTTGTTAACCACATTTTATTATATTCCTCCCGGCACATTCTCTGTCCATAATATGGCCGAATGCTGCAGTTAAGCCTTGTTTGAACCACGAGTTCTTTGTATTTTGAAGAGTTTTGGTGGAAAATAAAAGAGTAGATAATTTTTGCTATTTATATTTATTTGGAACGTCCTTTAAGCATTGAAAGTAAAGAAATTTAATATTCAGTGGTGATTACCATTGTATAGCTTCTAATGAAGTGCCGCGTTGCATGGTGGCCTGCCCCACTTTTAGGCTTAATTTTGTTACCAAAAGGTGTACCTTGTTGTGTAACTTAAATATTACTAAATTCATGAATTTTTATGACAATCCAGCGCAGATTTTCGTTTTATTCTGCAATATCGAGGGAATTTTCTCTCTAGTTTAATCCGGCATCACGACTATATTTTACGTTTGTTTATTATGAGCAAAGAAACCTACTTCCAATCAGTGCATCTTAAGTTAAAATAATATAACTGTTAAAAAGTCATTGCACGTGGCATTGCATTTAAGTGACACATTGTGATATTTCGAATATTTCATGTAAAATAGAAAGAGCTCTTGCTTATACTAAATTTATTCTTAATGTTTTAGAAATAATGGAAGGTGAAGAAGATTATACCGCAGCTAATGCTGGAGCATCTGCAACATATCCTGTACAGTGCTCATCTCTTCGCAAAAATGGTTTTGTAATGTTGAAGGCTCGTCCTTGTAAAATCATGGAAATGAGTACTTCAAAGACAGGAAAGCATGGGCATGCCAAAGTAAGTTAATTTTTTACATTCATAAATCTGTCTATATAAAGGCATTTACTAGAAATATACGCTTTCTCATTCTATTTGAAAATTATGAGAATATGTTAAATGAAAAGCATAACATAAATTATATATTGCTTAGAGGCAATATAATTTCATAGCCTCTTTCAGAGATCAATCCAGGATTTTTTTCCAGAGTCCCCATTTTTGTGAATTTTTATACCAATTTTTAATAGAATTTTTTAACAAAAAAGTGATAAAACAGTTTAAAAAGTAGGGTAAAATACCTATGAAGGGCCTTTTTAATAGATTGTAATTTTTGCATAAGGGCTGTTTTAATAGATTATAATTTTGTGGAGGAGCCGTTTTAATCAATTGTAACTTTGTAAAGGGGATGCAAAAGACTCGATTTGAATCACCCGGTAGTAATCTTAATCACTGTAGAATGGACCATGTATTAATAGGAAATATTCATTCCACACTTTTTATTTGGTTTTTGTAAAAACTTGGAAATTGTCTGGACCAGTTGCGTAATATTTTTAAAAATAGGTGAACCTTGCAGCTTTCTGCTTTGTTTCAGAATGCTTCCTAATTTTTCATGCATGGATTATTTTTTGAACTTACCATTTTAGCCCAAATATAATGCGATGTTTTTTGACTCATTATCTGTAAAAAAAACTTCCACTAAAAGATTTTTCTAATTATCTTGATAAAAATTTGTGGATGCAATATATTTGGGGTAATACAGTATCCATTACAGAATCACAATGTTGATTGAAGCAATTGATCTGTAGCATACTTGGGTAGGCCAAGAAAAGTTTTAGAACATGGGTGAGACTTTAAAGGGGGAGGTTAAAATTACTTGCTATTACACATCGATGCTATCCTTGACATTAATAATTGATTTTGTCAGTTTAATGTTATAGATGCCACTGAATTCAAACACTCAAGGTGTATTGCAATGATGGTGGTGAATACTAAAACATTTTAGACATTTTCTGGTCTAATATAATTAATATGAAATGCTATAAATTGGATAAATACCCTGATTAGTTTTAGGAACAAAAATTAAAAAGCAATTAACAAATGTTATAAATTGCCCATTTAACTATTCACCCTGTGACCAGTTGCAAATACTAGTTTTTCCCTAAACAAGTTTATGTAAACATGTTTTAAAATCATAACTAGTAAAACAGTATATTGTTAATGCAAAGTTGATTATAATTGTTTAATTTTTCAGGTTCATCTTGTAGGACTTGATATTTTTACTAATAAGAAATATGAAGATTTATGTCCATCTACACACAATATAGATGTTCCAAATGTTAATCGTTGTGATTTTCAAGTAAGTTTTTTTTTTTTTTTTTTTTTTTTCCTTTAATTTTATGTATATTAATACATTGCATTTTCAAGTTATTTGGGGAGAAACAGGACATACATTTAAACAGTGATCGATCTAGGATTTTTTCAGAAGAGTAAAAATACTCCTTAACCGTATTGGAGAGAGTATTTTCTTTTCCAAAGGAGTAATTAAAGCAACGAACAATTATGCTCAATATTCAAATACATAATTAAATTGCATTTAACACATAAATAACTGATTATACGTCTAGGTGCATAAATGTCAGTTCAACAAAAACTTGTGTAATAATTGGATTTTTTAAAATTTAAAATCATCAATAATTATTTATCAAAATATACCTAATTTTATATGGAAAAGCAATGCGTAAAAATATGTATTCCGAAATTTTTAAGGCGTGTTCTGAATTTCTAAAGCGTGAAATACGCATATAGAGGTGTTGTCATGATCACTGCATTTAAATATTTTGAAAAGATTTTAATTAATAATTTAAAGACAAGTATTAGACGTGCTACTCCACTGTAGGCTTTTTGTGTGCCAGACTGTACCAGTCTTCAGCTAAACACAAGCTTATGTCTCTTTCTCTCGTGTGACATCATTTGTTAACCCATTTGTGCCTGGATATTTTTGCGACTTTCTTAGATTTTTACTGATAACAGAAATAATAGATAAATTTCTGATGTCAACTTCTTGAACAAGGAATGATTTATTTTAAAATCATTTTGCATAAAAATCGAAATATCAACATTTTACTTGGTCATGTTAAAATATTGTGCGGAGTTGAGGCTCAATACTCATGAATAAAGGCTAGGAAAAATAAATAACGTTTTCGACTAATAGTGAAAATGCTGTCCCAAAAAAGGGACGCTAGGCATAAATGGGTTAATTGCACCCTCTAACAGAATATTAAGTTGTCGTCACTTTAATGCCACATTATTTCAGCCTTTTTTTTTTTTTTTTTTTTTGGGTATTTATAATACACACAATATTACAAATGAATGCATTATGCTTTTGCACACTGTGGTGAGAGAGGTATGAAAATTGGGGATCATCAGCCAAGCCAAAATTTTCCACCTTGCAGTTTTGAGAAAGGCATGAGACTGATGACTGTTGTTTGGCCATAATTATATAGTGGGATGTAAAAATCGGGATTTTTATTTGATATAAAACAGTTACGTTGTTGGGTGACGTGTCATTCTGCTACTTTTCTTTGAAATAACTTATCTAAATCTGGGATAAATGGACTAAGCTTCAGTATACATTGTACATCCTTTTTTACATCAAAATTGCCAGAAACAATGTTAATATTTTAAATTTTTCTGGCTGTTTTTACTATTGAAATGAAACAAAGTGGTTTATGGTCGCGGAGCCCCCTCACATAAAAATCAATTGTTAGTTAATAATTTTGAAATTTATATTGTTTAGATTCTTAACCCTATTTTCTTGTAACAAATATTCAAATTTTATTAGTGTCTGCAGTTGGAAAACATGTTTTGAAACATAATTTCACAGCTACTTTATTTCCTTGTCGCCTTCAAAAACGTCATTTTTGGCACCAAAAATCAAGGTAGGATGTATATTAAAGACGTGTCGTGCTTTTTTTTTTATTATTTTTTTTTTCTTTTAACTCAATATGTATGTGCACTGTGGGAACTTTATTAAAATGGACTTCGATGTAAACTGGAAATGGTATATTTTCTAATGAGCTATTTCTCTAAGCTCTGGTTCCTAAATGATATGGTTTCGTTTTTACCCGATATTTTTAACAATTTAACTTTAAGAATGCTTATAAGTCGGATTAAGAGTTACCAACCTACAAGAACTGATTGGAAGAGCATTTTACATTTTTGTGGAGCAGTTAAATATTGCTTGTAGAAATTATTAAGAACATAGCAACTTTTTAGTTTAAGTGTGCTTAATGAAGTGGTGGAAAAAATTTCCTGTGTGGAAGTAAAGTGCTCTGGCACGTTAATTGGGCAGCTTGATCCCTATGCTACAACCCTGGGTGAACGGCTTTGCTTAGGAATGTGCTTGTCAAATAGCATATTTTCCCCTGGTAAAGTTATAGTCAATTAAATGAAAAAAAAAAGGGAAAACTTCTTGGTAAACTCAAAAGCGCTTGTTTTAGTTTTGTCAGAAATGTAGAGTGAGAACACTTTCCATGTAGAATCATGGTGTTTTATCAATTTTGCAGAGAAACTCTGTGAAATGCAGAGGAGTTGGCATCCCTGGATTCATGTGGCAGATTCCAGAAAGGGAGATGCAATTAAAGCTTGTATATACGGGGTTTTCATTACTGGGGGGGGGGAAATTGGGAGAGAATTTTTCATGTTCATCCTAATACTGAGTAAGGTTTTTAAAAAATGGGTGAGAATTTCTCACGATAGATTTTGGTTTAGTTAGAACCCAGTGTTTATAGGTGGCTGTAAGTACCAGAATTTTGTGCAGAATGAAACTGATTGTAGGGTGTGCAAATTTCTTGCAGTAATGATTTTTTTAACATGAGAAAAAGGGGGGAAATGAGATTCTCATGCTCTAATGAAAACACAGATTTAATATTTAAACTTATAGGTAGTTTGTGAGAGTTGTTCACATATATTGATATTAAACTATTAACATTTCAGCTTATTGACATTAGTGATGATGGGTTTGTGACTCTAATGAATGACAAAGGAGAAACACGTGATGATCTCAGAATCCCAGAAGGAGAATTGGGTCAAAAAATTAGAGATGAATTTGGCAAAGAAGATATCACAGTGATAGTAAGTTCTTATCATTTTATTAGTACTTTTATTTATTAAGTTGATTTTAAAATTTTTGTACGAAATTTCCAAAAAATTGCCAGATGCAAAATGTGGCGGCACTACGTTAAAGACTACTAAAGGGAGTTTCGCTGTTTTAAGGATGTTTTTGTTGCTGTTGCCGATTTTTTTTTTTTTTTTTTTTTTTTTTCCCCACTGAATAACTGTTTGGGCTCTAAGGAAGAAAATGAAAACAGTGAGAAGCTTCTGGAAAACGTGTCATCCCCTTTCCCAGGGCTATGCCAGTAGTGTTTGCTCCTTTTGTGCTGAAAAGGCTGAGAAGTCCAGTGATATCACTTCAACCAAATTACTCACAGTGAAAGAATTCAAAAATTCTACTGGTTAGTTATTGATTTCATTGTCGTCATAGCAAATTACTTTATCATTGCTATGGTGATATATTCTCTATTCATCAGATATTTGATTAAGTCAGCATTAATAAAAGTTCGTACATTTTTAGTTTCTAATTATAACTGGCTTCAATATGTTATCTGAGGGTATGTTTTCCGAAATATTTCCATACACTTCATTAGTATTTTCATTCCATATTAATTGCTGAGGTATTTCTTCAATAATATTTTTGGAGAACATTTGCTTTGGCATACTGTGTGGCTGGAGATTGTGAAGAAACTGTCGAATTAGCAGATTTCAGTGAAGTGTCTCTTGGATTGCAACCTGTCCTGTTCGGTTTGTTTTTCCATAACTTTAAAACATGGAATTTACATCACTTTACACTTATCAACCATCTAAAAAAGCATCAATCATAGGACTAAAGCACATTTTAGTAATTGTCATTTCACCAAATTGGGGGATAATTTCACTTTTTCAAATTTTGTTGTAATACTGAAACTTAAGTGTTATTTCATAATTGACACAACAATGGAACCATCGGCCGGCTTAGAGCAAAATACTGTGTGCCAAATTGCTTCTATAATTTTTTATGGTGCATTAGTATATTACACAGAAATTTTAACATTCGCACAACCACCTCCATTCACACTTTAACTTTGCTGAATTTCGCGCTCGTGCAATGTGCTGCCAAAGGGACACAGGGGTTATCCTTTGCGTATTTATACATACATAGATTTCTTAATACAGTCAACTCCCGCTAATCCGCGACTCTATAATCCGCGAACGCCTGTAATCCGCGATATAATTCAAATGTAAACAAACTTGTTTGTTCCCATTTTTGAGCGGCATTTGACTGGTAGTATTACTGTTATAGAAGTTATTTGATTGGCTGAATGTTATAAAGACATTTATTAATGGTTTTCCACAGGTATTTGAAGTAAATAATTTCATATATTTGAGCATATTATCATGTAATTAAACATACAAAAACTTATATGCTAAGTTGCATGTGTTCAGGCAGTGAATGGATGTAAATAACGAACTCCAAAGCAATGCACCGTCTAATCACATCGCTTTACTCTTTTCCTGAATGAAACAAACAAACAATCAACGAAAACGTTTGCTCTATGAGAGAGAGAAAAACTCGCGAGACGATCATAAAGATTGACCGTTGCAATTAAAATTGGGTGAAAATATGTAACATGTTTAACTTTAAACGCAAACCGCGATTTGGCAGACGACACAACAGTTGCGCAATTTTCCGATTCTCCCCCTACCTCACCCTTTTGATCTTCTGTCTAGCGATTTATTATGCAACAAAAACTTTCTCCACATAACTGTAGCTCTGTAGGAAGAAAGAAAGAAAAGCATAAACAGACCACATGGCCTTTCTCTTTGTTTATATTTAGCTGCCAGAGGAGCACATGCAAAAATAATGAATCATCAGCACTTGAAATGTAATGCACGTGTGTGTGTGTGTGTGAAAAGGATAACATTCTTTTCCTCTTTAGATCTTACATAATAGCATAGAATATTTTTACATTAGGAGAAACCGAAAATTACCTCACAAGATCTGAAATTAATGTAATTCTGAGATATCAAATATACAAATGATGCACCGCATGTCCCCCCCCCCCCCTTCGTGAGCGACCATTGAAATTCCTCCCTTTCTGATTGAGCTTGTTTATTTTATAATAGATATATATTTAGTTAAAAACGGTCTTTTAAAGAAATTAAAAACAACAACAACTGCCCTTAAAAAAAAAGAATGTTTGTTTGTTGAAAAACTTCCAGATTTGGGGTCTCTTTAAACATTTTGCAAAAGCAATCATTTGTCAGTGACCAAGAGTTACTGACAATTAGAAGGCTTCAGGACAAAATTTCTGAAGAAAAATTAAAATCTCTTAAACAAATTACAATCACTGCAATGTTTGAAAAAATGAAAAATAAATAAAAATTTAGAGAGAATTTATTCTTTTAATTTTGTATTAGTAATTGTATTTAATATTAAATAAAATAGTGTTTTAGTTCAGCAGTATAAATATTTTTCATCTGTCCTTTAGTAAATTCTCTAAATTTAATTGTATTATTTATTGTATTTATATTGACATTTAATTGTGTTTTTATTCAATAGCATATGCATTTTCTTTCATCATTTCCTATTTGTTTACAGTAAATTGACTATAATTTAAAGGGAAATTCTAAATGTAAAAATGTAAACAAAAAAAAAGACCTATAATCCGCAAAATCCTGTAATCCGCACAACCCTTGGTCCCAGCGAGTGCGGATTAGAGGGAGTTGACTGTACTGAAATGAATCTTGCAAAATTGCACCACTGGAATGGAATGGGTTAACACAACTATTTAACATATCTTGAAATGCTTACTTCAATTTAAACAGGCTCTGTTTTTTTTTTTTTTTTTTTTTTTTTTTTTGTGACTAAATTATTAGTACAGGGTTTCTACAGACCTGGAAAGTCAGGGAAATGAGTTTTGGTCAAGGATTTGGGAAGAAAGGTCAGGGAAATGCAAGAATATTTAAATTTTGCGTCAAAATCAAGAAAATACTTCCTGTTTGAACCTAATTGTAGAAATTGTTTTATTTTCATTTTCTTATTTAACCTTATAAATAATTTTAAAATGTGTCCTTTATTAACATATCTTGTTCAGTTGAAATATTCTTAATTTTATCCTAAATTATCAAACACATGGTTCGGACGGTGCTTAAAATACCTTAAAAAGTACTTACTTTTTTTTTTTTTTTTTTTTTCATCATTTTTAAGGCCTTTAAAAAGTACTTAATTTTTTACCTATATCCTTAAAGTTTCTCAGTATAGCCGCAAGGTGCTTAAAAAGTGCTTAATTTCTAGTGGTAATCAACCGTAAAATCGTCTGGCATCGAAACTTTTCGTTCCCCTTTTCCTGCCTCAAGCTGCATTCATATTGATCGTAGCGTAATGCGATTACGTCATACGTTGGAAACACTGCCTTACACTATTATTAAAGAAAAAACTCAACTACACTACAAGTAATTGGCAAGCTCAGGAAACGCTGAGTGCTTTTAAAATAAACCCCAATGTTATAAATATCAAAAGTAATAAATGAATAGAAATATCAACAACACGCAACATTCAAAGCTTAAACAGGGATGAGAATCTTCCGCGGTTTGGTTATTTCCGCGTATTTTGCTTTTTTTAATTTTCTGCGTTTTTAAAAAGACATTACTTTCCGCTTTTTCGTGTGTTTAAGTTCCGCGTTTAAAAATATTTTCAGTGCAATTTTCTTTTTTAAAGATGTATTCGCCGAAATACATCTTGCTTATCGATATCAAGACCGTATTGCTAGCCCCAACACGTATTCGTCTTCAGCCATGCTTATTGCGTATTCAAAAATCTTGCAGGATTGGAATCCAAGGAGAAGCCTTTATGATCCACTCCTACAAGCCAATGGAAGCGCTGCAACTTGCTAAGCATGCGCGCATCGAAGAAGTATGGGAATATTCAATGAGGAGATCAAAAGTCGAAAGACCCTCCGCGAAGTTTGTTCCTTTCGATAAGCGGAAGCGCTGAATTTTATTACATGTTGTGGTTTGATCCGTTTTGCGGTTTTCTGTCCTCAGTTATGGAAAGCAATCATTTGGATATCGTAAACCGCATTAACGCTGCGGAAATAAACAAAGAAAATCACAATTAAGACTTTTTTACAATCTGCATTTTTTTTTTTTTTTTTTAATTGCTTTCGTAGTGAATTAATTTTGAGGCATCGGATAAATCCCACAACATGCCAAGCTTAAAACAAACAATTATTCTCCGATGCACGCATTATGCATTGTCAGCATAACAGCTGGCCCGTCCAGTGGAAGAGGAAAAGAAACTGTTTACTTTAAAAAGAAATGAATTTAACGCAAGGTTTTTTTTTTTTTTTTTTTTTTTGGAAGTGTGCGAGGGGGAGCGTGCACATAGCATATTCTAAAGTAAAAATAGGTATGTTTCTTTAAGTTTAAAAAAAAAAAAAAAAAAAAAGGTTTTGGAATGAATGGTTTTCCAAACAAAGTTCCGGGGGGCACTATTTAATTTTGTTTTAATTTCCATGCATTTCTAATATAAAAAAAATAATGAGAAATGGTGGTAAACTGGGGGGTCTTCTGTTTTTACTTCTTATTTTTAAAAATTATCTTCTTATTTTTTGTGAAATCTTCTGTTTTTTCAACCTGAATCTTCCTGTTTTGGGCTTAAGGAGGTTGGCAGGTATGCATATACATATACTTACAGTTTAAAAACAAAGCACTATGCTAGAAATCAAATTTAATTTTCTGATTTTAAATGTTTTTATTTTAATGTAAATGTATGTCACACATCTTGTCCGCCCCCCCCCCCCTCGTCACAATTTCACAGCCCTCCTTTCCTCCAAGTGTGACATCATTTGTGGATAGACCCTACTTAACAAAATTTTGGGGTCCTTAAAAAGTGCTTATTTTTTTTGCTCTGAAAAGAGTCTGAACCATGAAACATGGTTTTTGTTAGAATTCAGTGATGTCAAATATTTTTGTGTATATTGATTTTATTATTTGTAAAAAGGGGCAAAATATATAAAAAGTTAATTAAAAGAAGTAATATTAAAAATAGAAATGCAAATTCAGTAAAGATAAAGTCAGGATTCACACTAGATAATGTGAGGGCAGAGCATGATAAATGTCAGGGAAGCATAAGCTGTGAAATCTGTAGAAGCACTGTACTACATTGTGCAGGAGCGTGAGGTATGGCATAATGTAGAATAAAATATCTGCTGATGTTCGCTGATCTAGTCCCATGACTTATTTTCACAACCACTAATACATAGTGACTTTAGCACAGCAATCACTGTATTAGCCTCTCCGGAAACAAGTGAAAAGTTAAGTCGAAAATGGCTTTAATGTAAGAATGAGTAGGGCTATATATTCTGTACTGAACTCCTTTTTGGTTTTACGGATGCTGTTAATGTTATTTTCCAAAGTATGTGTTGTACCACTGTAGTGCAAGATTTTTATTCATTAATTTTTATGTACTTTAAAATTAAATGAGTTTATTAATCGAAGTTCATTAATTCAAGGTTTTTAATATGAAAACTCATTTTTAGCAGTTCGTGGATATTATTTATTTTTTTAAGCAAGACTTTGAGAGTATGTTAATATCAAAAACACACAACCTTACTTTTTTTTTTTTTTCCAATTTAGAAAATCGACTTTTGAAATGAATAGAACAAATGCGATTATGCTGAAGAGAACTGTTATCAGTTTAAAAAGTAGATTTTTCCAACTAGACAGGTGTTTATAAAAGAATGTTTTGCTTTCTTTCCAGTTTAATTTATTTTGCGAGAAAGTAATATTAGGAGTACTGCACTAATATATGGCACCAACTATTTTGGTAAAATTGATCATATCCATAGAGCATTATGTTGTCTGTTGCTCCACAAAGCATAACGGCATATGCAGTATATTTTGTTTCGTCTATCTGATGTCTCATATTCATTGTTATCATGCAGCATTTGACTGACCAAGACCTTGGATGTTTTGTGCATCTGACAAAAGTTTCTTGCTGGAGTCCTTTGTCACAGTATTCCTGAACTCCTTATGCGTCCTTGGGGGGGGGGAAGCAATTTTCAAGGTACTTATAGGTACTTGAAAATGATAGTCTGAAGTTTACAAAAATCATCCCTTTTGCATTAATTCTGAATAAGTTATTTGAAAAAATTCGCCAATTGTTTATACCACTGTTAGACTTTTGGCTTGCTTTAACCTGGCAAATCTAGGGACTAATGAGCGAGGTTGCCTTTAAAAAATGAAGCTTTTACTTGGCAATGTTGCTAAAGTTGATGGTATGAAGATTTCAGAATGGGGAAATTATGGCAGACTTTACATATTTTGATAACTAATGTATGTGAAAATT
This sequence comes from Cheiracanthium punctorium, assembly GCA_038373885.1. Lineage (NCBI taxonomy): Eukaryota > Metazoa > Arthropoda > Arachnida > Araneae > Cheiracanthiidae > Cheiracanthium > Cheiracanthium punctorium. The sequence goes on along the minus strand of JAWZYV010013650.1, from coordinate 41,279 downwards.
TTTTGGAATTTTAATATTAAAAACTTGTTTGGATTGCGTATTTATAAACTATGCCAAAGAAAAACATAGTAAATTTTGCCCTTTTCTCAAAAGTAGGCTTTTGTTGAGCCATGAGCAGGTTGTTGTAGAATGTGGCTTCAGCATAAATAAAAAAATTAAAATGGAGAATATGAAAGAACACTCGCATGTTGCCCAGAGGTTCATATGCGACTTAATCAACAATTTAGGTTGCAAAATTACTAATTTAACAATTGATAAGGAGTTACTTACATCAGTCTCAAGTGCAAGGAAAAAATATTTCCTGTACCTCGATGGGGAAATGAAAAAAAGCATAAATTATTAAGAGAAATTAAAGGCTGTTAGAGGAAGTGGAAATTAACAAATTTAATGACGCATATGCTGAAGAAGTTGCGGGGGGGGGGGGGGGGGTGAAGTGGTTAATGTAACAAAATCAAACAGTTTGCATTTAACAGCAAAGAAAAACAAAAAGAACTACTGGATTTACAAAAAAAAAAAAAAAAATCATGACTAGTTTTTGGGAAAAAAATATTTTAATAAATGTTTTGATTTTAAGTTTGTTTAATTATTAATAATTTGAGTGTTTCTTAGTTAGAAAATGCATTTATAATTGTTCTTTTAACAAAATTGAACAGCAAAAGAAATTGCGAAACAAATTTCATAGCACTAATTAATGTTTAATTTTGCAGAAATCATTTATATAAGTTACATGAAAGTTTGATTTTTAGAAACAATTATTTTAATTAATAAATATTTGGTTATGAGTTATTGTTTAATTAATATATATAATCTGAGTGCTTCTTAATTTGAAAATATGGTAAAACTACTATGCTTTTGCATTGTGTAAGTTTTTCTATTTTGAGTCCTTGAAAAATGTTAGTTTGTCCTTGAAAAGATCCTTGATTCTTTTTCCTTTTGTAATGTGTATGAACCCAGTGTCAGCAACAACCATTTCTTAAAGTCTTCAAAATTACAGCTTCTGGGAATTAAAAATGCATGCAAACCATACTAACTTAATTTCCCCTCCCCTGAGATGGCTTTTTTTTCGTCTTTGTCAGTGTGCCTTTTTTTGTCCTGATCCAACAAACAATCTGAAGGAACTAATTATGAATTCTTTTCTTTTCAGGTTACAGTTCTTTCAGCTGTTGGTGAAGAAGCAATAGTTGCCTGCAAGAATGCCAGTTAAATGAAAAAATTAAATATTGTTACTGGGGAGCATTTTTTTTTTTTTTTTTTCCTACATTGCTTCTATGTTTAAAAATAAAAAAGCATTCCCTTCAATTCTCACACGGCTTTGGTTTAAAATCCAAAATTATAGAAATTTATAATGTGTTAAATAGTTTTCTAGAAATTTTTCAAAATTGTAAATCAAAATAGCCATATTTTAATTGAGCCTGGAGTTTGAGTGTTGTGAAATTTGAAGCTTATCTAGTGTCAAGTACTATAATAACATAAATGCTAATTGTAATAATACAGCAGAATGTGAATTTCTAATAATAATAAAAATGAACAATGTTAATATTCGGCAATAAAATTTCCACTTCAAGAGCTAAATTTTGTTAATATAATTTTGAAAGCTATGTTTGTTATAGAATTGAAGATTTTTCACTCAGAATGTTCTTCAGTAATAAAATTAAATTGTGTTTTTGTACTTTTGTTATTTTACTGTGCAATTGCCTTTTAACTCACTGTATTAGTCAAGTTTTGTTGAGATTAAGAAATTCTTGCATGTGTCTACCTGGTTGTATCTGAAGTTCTGTTACCTACTTCATCAGGAGTGACTCTAAAATTAATGTTGGGATGATAACTTGGTGATCTTTCGGTGTAAAATTACCATTACTGTTAGTCTTATACATGTCAACTTGCAATTATCAGTGAGTGCTTTTTCTTGGAATTTTAAAATTTTAACTGTAAAGAATTTGTTGGGATGGGAATAATTTAACTTTTAAAGTATGACATATTTTTAAAGAAACTGACATTTTTCTTGCTTTGCTTTTTCTGGCATTTTACATTGTACGGGTTTTTAAGTTACAATTGAAATATACTATTGAAATTAGCAACAATGTATTTTCTTATCTGTCGCGTGACTCCTGTGTTTGGAAAAGTTAAGGTTTAATGTTTTGAATGCATTATTGTATTAGTGGAGTCTGCATTTGATTAATAAAGTGTCCTTTTATAATATTCTTTGGGCATTTGCTTTAAAAATTTAGGCATTGACTGGTTTATTTATGCAATAATATACACTATTCTCTAAATCTATATCTTAACTCATCAGTCTAAACCTTCATAACCCTCTGTGTTAGTAAAGGCTGTTTCAAGATTCCTCAGCCTTGGGAATATCTAGTTTCAAGGGGGGGGGAAGCTAAATACTTCGGTAAACATTATGTACAAAGTTGCTTTCAGTGGTCGCTTGCAAGCCTTAGAGCCATCGTTTCTCAAAACCAAAAGCAATGTCTTTCTCTGCTGTCAGTATGAATCCACAATTTCAGCTCTGAAAAACTGCAAATGCCAGTGATGAATGGATTTTTTTATAACTATATATTTGATATAACTAAAATTTGCATCCTGGCAGAATTTCCATACAGTATAATCTCTGCTCGATATTTTCCTGCTTTCTATAAGAATATGTACTGCGATTTTATCATAAAATTTGTTATTGCACTTGACAGTAGACAAAAATGTGCAATATATCCTGCCCTGGAGGAAGCTGATGTAAATTCTTAAGGTACTACTAACTTACTTCATAAGGGTTTTTAAACTGAAAAAAAAAAAAAAAAATTTAAAGTAAGAATTTATCATTAAAATGAAACGAATCATACCTTACATGCATTAGTGTACATCTTTAGTATTAACAGAATGTACAAGGTCATCATTTTAAGGGTTCCCATTGGTGTTTTTTTCTCCTCACACTTAAATCTTACATGTTGCAAATAAAACACTGAATTATAATTGTTCAGACCTGTTTTTTTTTTTTTTTTTAAGTGTGGGAGACAATAGCTGACAGTGTTGGGCTTTTACAACTTGTTTGAGGTTGAACAGATATAGAGATGACAATTTTACTTAATACTACGACTATTTTATTTTTTAAAAACATATTTCAAATTTTTTACATTGTCATTCTTTTTGGCAGATGTGGACAATTTTTGTCTTAATTTTTAATGCAAAATTAGCATGTTGAACAAAGTTTTTTGCCACTTTGTAACATTGGTGGTGTTAATGAGATTTTTACAATTAAGTTGCTTTAATTCAGATGTTTGCAGGACTTCTGGAAGACCCTTATCTGTCAGATAACCCCACAAGAAGTGATACTAACAGTGTGAGGAATAATTAGTAATGGAATATTGTGTAAAAAAAAAATAATCACAGGATTAAGTAAAATTGTGCATATTCATTTTACCTCACAAATAAAGTTGTTACTATGCAACAGAAGTGTTGGAAATTCAGATTAAAGGGTAATAAAAAACCAACATGTTCACTTTATTTACTTATTATATTATATAAATATAACTATATCGATATAATACTCATCATGATGCACAATATATCAACTATTAAGTATTATATATATATATATATAACCCTATACGTTCTACGACAACCATGGTGCGATTTATATTGAAGATGGCACAAAATTAAAAGGAAAAACACACATGAAGAGGTGTCGGCTGTACCATCTGACACCGCAGATAGCCACCAACAAGGGCCAATATCAGGTTACTGATGAACAAATTGTGGGACTGGTAGCGTGGTGGATGAAAATTGTCCTGGACAACCATCAACGTCTAGAGCTACCAGTTAATTTGAATTTCTTCACCAGTTGCCTTGTATTGGCCCTTTTTGGTAGCTGTTTTCAATAGTACATTGACACACACCTCTTCATATGTATTATAACCCAGTTTCCAAGAAACCATGACTATTTCTTCTAAGGTGAGCATCTCTTCAAGCACCTGTTAAAGAAATCGAAATATTAGTGTTCTCATAAAAGTGGGTCGTTATTTTTGGAACATCCTGTATATAGATTATGTTTACTTTATTATTTTGTTTATTTAATGGCATTGGGTACAAATAATTAGGGATGATTGATGTTATTATGAAAAACACCTGCAAATTTTTACATCTAGTTATTGCCATTTCCAGCATAGGAATATCAATTTTGGTGCCACAATATTGTTAGCGAATTATAACATTGTGAAATGTAAGCAATGTGAATAGATGAGGGGGGGGGGGGTGAAAATTGTTAAAGTATCTCTCAAGAACCAAGTAAGCTTCCTATCTGACCTGTACTCTTAATTAATAAAGCTAAGTAAGTAAAAGATTCAAGTGCCCATTTGTGGAATAAATTATGAAACTTGAAGAACAGAGTCAGAGGGATTTGGATCTAAACACAATGCTGTAAGCTGTACTTAAAAAACTTTGCACATGAAATTAAATACAACAACGGAACCCTATTTTTCCAATGGTTTATTTTTGGCAAGTATAACCACTTAAAATTATACTTCTAAAAAGCTTTTTAAGAATTCCTTTCTTCATAGCACTTCCACAAAATGAGCTCATTGATGGACCACTTAATCGCTTGCTGTTACAATCAATAAACAAGAATGAGCTAATAAACGCTCTTTTCCCAGAGTTTGCTGAAGCAGTTTTCCTGAGCATTTGCAGCCCATCGAAAAGTGCAGACCCAGAACACCTCTAGTTGTCGTTATGGGCAGAACGACTTTAAAACAGTCAAATATTTAATTTACAAAAATGTAACTTTTAATTTACATTGAATATAAATTTTAAGAGTATAAAAATGTTTTTATAAATAGTTTATGCAAAATTTCTGCCTTTTATTTGTAAGGCGAGATTGCGGAGCTAACTGTAAAAAAAAAGAAAAAAGGATCGTATCACTATAAATTTAATTTTGCAATAGTTTTTCCCATTGTTTAACTGAAGAGTAAACTGTTATAAACATTTTTATACTTGTTGAGTTGTGCTTTTAATGGATGTCTAAATTCCCATTGACTGTAATGTATTGCAATTGAGTGCTCCTGTAAAAAAAAATATTAATTATACAGACTATTTTCGATTATGAGCTTTAAATTCTTAAAAGCATTTTTTTTTTTAATAGCCAAATATCTGTTAATTAGGCCTTAAAGAATGACTGTTCATAGAGCGTAATGTATTGTAATTGCTCCTGTAGAACTGTAAATGCAACATACACCATTTCCAATAGAGTATATAGTACTTTCCATAGAAATAACATATTAGGGTGGAGTGAATAAAATCAAAATGTAATAATGCAGGAAAGTTGCCATTGGTAATAACATAATTTGCAAAATATTACACTAATCGGTTAATATTTTTTGCTTCTGCAAAGGGGTTAAAAATTGTAAAAAATAGTATATATAAATTATTCAAACATAACAGTGCACTTTATAATAGAGCATAGCAGCATATTAGAAATGCCCCAGGTAAATTTCATTATGGGGAAATAATGTCTCACTGCTGGAAAGGGGCCAAAAAAAAAATGGACATTTCAATTTTCCTTCTCTTCCCGCCCCCTTAAATTTTCACAACATTTATAGAACTATATCTAGAATTAAATATATTATATCTAGTAATGAGTAATGAATGTCCTTTGCTTTTTTAATTTACCTATATTAGACAAATTACAAAGGGCCCTTACAAACTGAAAAATAAAGATTTTGAAATAAAACAGGGCAAATAAACTTTAAATGAACAAAATTCCTTGAGAATAATATTTATTTTCTTTTGACTCGTGAAGGAAATTAATGAAAGGCGAAAAGTTCAGAACCTACAAATAGCGTTTCTCAATTTGCAGAATGTCCCTTAAAATCACGCAAAAAATAATTTGCAATATCTCCGTAAATAATCGTGGAAAATTGGTGCAATTTTAAATTTAGGGTTATATGAAGGTTTACTTTTGTTTAATAAAGTAGTATGTTACCATTGAAAAGAACGAAGTTGATGCAGAATTTTTATAACGACTGTCCGTCCGGCGGGAGATAGATGAGTAAGCTTTTTTTTCATATTTCCAGGATGGTCTAACTCAATCTATGGGCTCCTATGTTTGCGATAGAAATTCTAATTTTCTGGGTGGGCTTAGGCTACCCCAGAAGTACCATGTAAGAAAGTATTGTAATCATGAAAAAATTAGGCCTAGAGATTTTGATGTATTTAAACGCTTGATAAAGTGTTCAGAAAGTTGAATGGAGTCACTCCAGATATTTTTTTTAACAATGAAAAATTGTATGCATTAAGTTTACTTATATAAATTCTACTAAAACTGTAATTTGTCTTTGCTGAAAAGCAATAAATACATATGTCGACAACATTAGCAGGTAACTTGAGCTAAAATATCATAAACCCCAGAAATACAGGGTGGCCATAATTAAACTGCAAGTGTTTAAGGGGTACTGGAGAGAAAACTGCCGGGAATATTCCAGTGAAATTTGGTATCTAAACGTTTCAGAACATGCGCAAGTCAAAATATGCAAAAAAAGAAAATCGCCATTTTCACCCGATAGATGGCACTGTACCGTATTTCAAAGTTCGCCGGTGGTATATACAACTTCCAAAACCCATAGACGGAGCATAATGACATTCTAAGAGGCACATAAACAATAAAAACATCATTTATAGTTTATCAAAACACCAGAGATTTTAAATGCGACGGTGGACCATGCTGTTTTACGTTTTCAGTATGTGGATGCCATCTGGTGGTTCGCATATTGAACCCATCATGTGATAATTTCATTGAATAAATAATGGCTTAATTGTTTTCCAAAGCGTCTTTATGAATTGTTTAATTTGTGATCTTAATTTATGTTAATTTTTGATTACATGTTACTGTAAAAATTCAATTACTGAAGCGAATTGTATGGAATTTTGATAAACTCTAAATGATGTTTTTATTGTTTATATGCCTCTTAGAATGTCATTATGCTCTGTCTATCGGTTTTGGAAGTTGTATATACCACCGGTGAGCTTTGAAATACGGTACAGCGTCATCTATCGGGTGAAAATCGCGATTTTCTTTTTTTGCATATTTGTCTTGCGCATGTTCTGAAACGTGTAGATACCAAATTTCACTGGAATATTCCCGTTAGTTTTCTCTCCAGCACCCCTTGAACACTTGCAGGTAGAATAAAGGAGCTTGACCATTCCCTTTGAGTAAGGGAAAGTTGGGAAATTTTTAGGAAAACGCTATTCATATTTCCGAAACGGGCGGTTTAGTATGATATTCTTGACTATAAGTATTTAGAAAATTGCTATTGCTCCTCCCCTGCTATCAGTAAAAATTCTAGTATTAGTTCTATCAGATTGTGCCAAGCCGTCTGACAGCAACCAGTTAATGTATGCAGCGGGAAAAAAAAAAAAAAAAAAAAAATTGTTTGATCCACTTCTCAAACTCAGCGAATAAAAACTTGCTCTAAATTTCTTGCTAATCTATATTTTGCTTACGATGTTAGCCTAAATACCTAGCAAAGGATTAAGAAATAATGCAATTTTTAAGAAGAGGAAATTACAGAAGAGACTCAAACAGTTTAAACTGTATGATTCCAAGCTATGGTTGTAAAGATACACTCTCTCTCTTTTATAAACGGTAAACCTATAAAAGCTATGAAAGATCCAGGAAAATATTTTACAGCGTAAGTACAGGGGTCGGAGCCGGTCACCAAAAGTAACTTTTTTTTCAGCAAAGTCACTAAGGTCCATATTTTTATGAAAAAGTCACTAATTTGTCACTTTTTCAAGAAAAAAGTTCGATAGTCGCGTATTATTCTGACGCGCATTTTCGCCGATGTGGAAAACGTTTAGGAAAAAGGAACTGTAAAGTATGCTTGAAACGAAACAAAGAGCTGGAAACGGTTGGCGTCTAAGCAAATTGCCCTATTTCAATGGTTGTGCTGTGGGCCAATCGTGAATGAAACACTATGACATCATATATTCAAAGAAGTCTCTCCTCTCCCGGAATGCACGTGGAAGAAAGACCTAAGTGTACTTTTTTTTTTTTTTTTTTCTAACATTTTATATGTACTATTTTTAAAATATCGAACAGGGATGAGAATCTTCGCGGAATTGCATGTTTTAGTTATTTTCTCACATTTTATTTTATTTATTTAAGAATAATATGTGATGTGGACTCTCGTAATTGCAGCTGGCAATTTCAGTTCGGAAAAAAAAGCACAGTGTTAAAGATATTTTTGAAGGCTCTTTCCCTGCCTTAGCGTTTGCAACGAGATTTTTTGTTTTATTTTAGCATTAAAAATGTTTCACAATCTAATATGGGTCCCCATAAAGATAATTTTAAGGGCAAATGCACTGAAAGACCCGTTCTTGGAAGCAATACTGTTCATAGAACAGAAGTCTTTTTCGTTGCTTCTTTTCAGTGATGAATTTGCCGGTATCCAATGATTGCGCAAAGCTATTTCCCAGCGGAGCATTCGAATACTCGCCAGGGAAACACCACTGACCACAGGAGTAGTCTTCTTCGTTGCATCTTTTCAAGCGCATGGCGCTTTGAACTGGGAGACGGAAGGTGCGTGGTTCAAAACCAGGTCGCGTCTGCCCACCTAACCGTTCGGAGTTTTCCGTGGTTTCCTCCGAATCTTAGCATAAGTACGGGTTAGGACCCCTTTAAAAGACCCCCACGAAGGGCACCCCATCCATAGGCCTAGATCCCTCTTGCAGATAATTGGCCTTAATCCCACAACAACATCAAGGGAACTGGTTAAACAGTGTGCTAAACTTCCTGACAATTCGCAGACTTTTAGATTTAAGTGTACTCTGAAAAGGGTGGCCGCACCTTTCACCTTTGAATGAGCAATGGCATGTGTGCTCTCCCTAAATGACATTTAATTGATGTTGAGGTGCCTTTGTGTTCCGGGGGCATTTGTTGACTTGCGAGTGGGTCAAGATGGAAGATCGGATAACATCTTTTCCAAAGTAATTTGATTTTCACGTTTAAGTAATAGCACAACATAGGAATGTATTTAACAGCATTTCATTATATAAGCTAACCATTGATTGGAATTTTATCATTATTATGCAATTACTTGCAAAGGCGTCGATAGGTTTTTCAGTGCCCGGGGACAACTAAAAATTTTGCGCCCCCTCCTACTTTCCGAATTACAACTGGGAAAAGTTTTATAAGCAATTTGGCACTCCTTATGTGCTGCGCCCAGGGACGCAGTCTAAGTTTTACACTAAGTCTGCCTTTGATTTTATGAAATTGCTTAAAATGCTCTTTTTGAATAATGATAGCCTGTTTTTTCCTTACTGAATTTTCTCTATCTAAAGTTAATTACTAAATATTTACTTATAAATGAATTAATTTGTTTCGTGGGTAAAATTTAATTGTAAAGATTATCTGGTACAACAAGGATCGGTGCAGACGAAAATTGCTTCCGTTTTGCGACCCTTCACAAAATTACAATTGATTTAAAACGGCCCTTTCACAAAAATATAATGGATTAAAAAGGCCCTTCATTCGTATTTTACCCTATATTTTAATTTTTTATCAATTATTTTAACAAAAAAGTGACTTTTGTTATAAATTGGCAGGAAAATTTACAAAAATAAGTGTTGTACTTCATAAAATTGAGCATTGAAATTCACAAAAATAAGCAATTTTCACAAAAATGGGACCCTGAAAAAAATTCCTTGATCGACCCCTGCACACGCAGAAATCTTTTGATGGCTAAATTTGGGTTCACGCACTTGTACTCCTTTTTCATCTTGTGCTTTCTTATCCCTGGTTAAATATTGTATTTAATTAATGCTATGGTTAAAATTAAAAGTTCTGAGATTCATTAGAAAGACATTATTTTTCAATGTGTTAAAATAATAGCAGTGGCGCAACAACCGCGGCAAATGAAATGCCTTTATACATATTGATGCAAAAAGCATACTTTTCAAAAATTCTGCGCCCAAATCTGTGCTCTCCCCCCCCCCAAAAAAAAAAAAGATGCACAAGTTATCACAGTAAAATTAAAACAATAATGCTTAATGGTGTTAGAATTTTCTCGCTTCTCCGCCTCTTTCTTCGAAGTATATCATTTCATAGATTCGTGTAAATCAAACATTGAATATAATGAAAACCACTCTGGTAACTCAAAGTATCCCGCCATTGAAAAGTTTGTGAAAATGTGTTTAACTATATATCATGGTAGCGCAGATGTTGAGAGAGGATTTTCTCTTTCATCAAGAATCCTAACAGGGGAGAGAGCTGCCACGAATGAACCAACTTTAAATGCAAGATTAAATGTTATAGATGGTTTAAAATTGTTTCATAACAACCCCTCTAATGTACCAATTACAAAAGAGCTGCTGAATTCAGCCCAAAATGCTCATCACAGATATACACTGTACTGTGAAGAGAAGAAAAGAAAGTGAAAGAAAAAAAGTAGTGAAGAGAGATGCATAGAAGAAGCAGAAAATAAAATTAAAGCAAAAAGGATAAAAGCTGATTTAGATGATTTAAAAGAAGCTCGAAAAAAAATACCAAGAAAAAAAAAAAAGTCAGAGAAAAATTATTTGAGGAAGACAGTAAGAGGCTAAAATCAGCAACCTCAAAAGGTAACACTCACGAAATTCATTTGGCTCAAGGAATGATGGAAGGTGTTGAGAACCTAAAGTGCGAAGATATACAACTTGAAAAAGAAGTTTTAAACCTTGAAAAGAGTATCGAGAAGAAGACATCCAGCCTAATTTCAAAATTTGTAAAGGAAAAATGAAATTTGAGTAGAGAATAATGCCAAGACCAAAATTATATTCAGCGTTGTATTATTATTATTATTTTGAATGCAAAATACTAGACTAAATAAAATACTAAGAATTTTTAGTTCAAACTAAAATTTTTTATTTCTTTTAATTTCAACTTTACTACCAAAGCCTTCCATCGATGTAGTATTTTTTTTTAATTTCAAAATGAGCAATTAAACTAAATTTTTTTATTTTAATGTCTAAAAAAATTGTATTGATTAACAAAAGCACTCAAAATAACTGTCATTTAAAACATTAAAAACTTTGCACATACATACACACATACACAAAAAAAAAAAAAAAAAGAAAGAAAAAGAAACCACCTTAAAAGTTATTTGTCAGGCCATATAGCTGTTTCAATCGAAAAAAATTTCTATCTTCAGTAGAAATATAAGTCCTTCACAGTCCAATCTCTCCTAGACTGTGAATGAAAATATATCTACAGAGAAGAAGCTCGAAATTTTTTTGATCGAAACAGCTATATGGCCTGACTTTTTTATAATTTTATTTTTAGTATTGTTTGTAAAATATACTTCTAACAAAGCAAGCTTCCCATATTCATTCTTTTTTCACATATAACGTATACTTAAAAAAAATTTCATGTGTAGTCACTTTTTTTCGTAAAAATGGTCACTTTTTTTTTCAAAAATAGTCACTAAATCAACTTTTTTTGAGGGAACGAGTGGCTCTGACCCCTGCATAGGTAAGTATAACATATGCAAGATGTCCCATAAACTCTGCACAGCCAAATTCCTCCATGGGAGTACATAAAAATGCTCAAAGAACTGTTCCTTTATGACCCGTAGTTTTCTGGAAAAATAGAGGAAAAAAAGTATGACGTGACATCCGATGCAAGGAATTAAAAACATAAATTGGACACTGGGTCGGATATGGAGGACTCGGTTTTATGTCCGCTACGCTTATCAGACAGGGCCGGCCCGTGGTCAAAACTGTTAGTGCAGCCGGAAGCATATGAGCCCCTCCCCCCCCCTTTCCTCCGGACAGGATTGGAAAATCTTTGTTGCTGAATTCGAAAGCTGGCGGATTAAGCCCTCACCGAGGAAAAAAAAATTGCATAAAAAATGTAAGAGATCCTATTTTACTTCAATAAAATGGACATAAATTTCAACCAGACGCTCTTATCCTCAAAATTGCATTAATCCGTGTCTGATTCGAAATTTCCTTAGAATTTTCTTTTCTAACGATAACTTGAGAAGAAAAGAAAAAAAAAATAAGAAAACTTACTTATTTTTTATAAGTCATATCAATCCTCCTTTCTTTTAAACATGCGAATCGGTCAGTGATGTCCCCATAAAAAGGCGTTGTTTTAATTCAGATATCCATAATTTTAAAAGCTCCTTAAAATTTCCCATGTTTAAAGAATTTTCTCGCTCGCCATGTCCTCTAAATGCCAGTTCTTGCTTACTTAAAAACAATACTGCTTTGATGGGTAATTGTCCATTCATAAGCGTCTATTCAGGCTTACCTTCTTGACAAATTCAGCAATATAAAGTCGAGAGTTTTCCAAACATATATTCTCCTTACCCCCTCCCTCACTTCTCGTTCGAGTCAATCAGTTAGTCCAGTTCTCAAGTTCAGCGGCCGTTAAAAAATCTTTCATCGGCTGTATTAGCTGCATACTTTCTATGCCGGAGAGGCTGCTTACGTAGTCGTTGTCATGGCAACGGTGCTGCCAATTTTCTTTTCAGCGCTCTGGGCTGAACCAAAGATTTTCCCACTTGAATTGCGGGAAGATTAAAAGTGCTTTTTTTCTGAATGAGCGATCCGACCACAATACGGTTTTTTTGTTTGGTTTTTTTCGGAGAGTTTTTTTAATTTACCGTAGGAATTCCACTTCTAATCTGAATTTAGGAAAATTAGTAGAATAAATTATTTTAAAGTATGTGCTGATAATTTCAAGTGCAGCCCGGCTGTACTTGCTGTATCCCACGAGCCGCCACTGATCAAGTTATTAAAAGTTACAAAATTGAAGATCATGGGAAAAAGCAATAACGATACCATAATAACGAAAATTCGCATTTACTAGAACCGACGGAATCCAACATCGTTGAAAATTCAATAAAAGTCATTTAATGATTGAAAAAACAGCCATAATTTAAAGACTAGTAAAAAAGAAGTGGTTATAATAAAATGAAAAATTTCATACTTACTATTTTCTACAATTTTATATTTATTCTCCCATTTTTTGCAAAATATTTAAGGCTTCATCACGAGCCGCCACTGCCAAGGGGGGGGGTGCGAATGTAGGCGATCGCCTAAGGCCCCGCTCCTGGGACATTTTATTGCTATCTCATAAGACATGATAGAGAAGAGGCCCCGCTCTTGCGCTTCACCTGGGGCCCCGCACGCCCCTCGGGCCGTCTCTGTATTAGATCTGGCACCCTGGATTCCTTCCAAAGAAACCGGTTGAAAGAATTGATCTATGAAAACCTAATTACAACAAAAATTGATTCAGTCCTTCCCCTTCATGCTGTGTATATTTAAGTGGGCACCAGATTAATGCAACGTGAACAGTGAGCCATTGCACAGCGCATGCATAAAAGCCTTGTTATGTACTGTGGGCATTTTAAACCTTTCATGAAAGCATATACAAAAAAAAAAAAAAAAAACTATGTCCATGCTCCCAATAAAGGCTTTTTCGAATACCGAATATGACATTTCTACTTTTTTTTCTTGAAAACTATGGGTTGTAGAGGTGTGGTTCTGTGGGCATTTTTTATGTACGTAGGAACTCTCAACAAGGAATCTGGCTGTGCAGAGATTACGAGGTATTTATGGGACACTATATATTCTGACTGGTAGTGTCCGAATGCACTTCGCAATGCTATTTCTGAGCTTGTAACTTTCTCTGGAAGTTAAGCAAACTGATTTATTGTTTCTAAGAATGGACAGTGTTACCAATCTTTGGCGTGATCGAGAAATATTTCCGCTATCGCTTAGCTGATTTCAGTTTTAGGAACTTACTTTTCACCCCAAATATGGCGATATTCCGTCAAAAAGCCACCAAGCTCTGCGCGATTTTAGTAGTAGGAGTAGGGCCTGTAATATTTTCTTTCTGCATTAGTATTACGCAGTAGCTTAGCATTATTCAATTTCGTTTCTATTGCGGTATCAAGGTTCACGATTGATTGGAATTTTTCTGGAAATAGCTTGAAAGATTGCTAGAAATTTTGAACAGACTATGTTAGGAATTTCGGATCACGCGAGGGAGTTCAGTTACTGTAGTCAGCTGTACCAGAAGTTCATTCTACTAAGAGCATAACGGCTCTGTATTGTGTGCTTTTGTATGCAATTTTTCGCATGTTTTGAAAAGCTTATTTTTGAATATTGTTAGGCAATACATCATTGTTCTATGCTGAGGAATAGATTAGCTTTCCTCAGCAGTTTTCTCGCGATTTTCCACTGATTTTTAGCCTGAGAAAGAATTTTATAGTGTGAGAAATACAGCATCTGAGAAAGCTTTTTATGATAAGCATCAGGGGTGCTACGGCTGCGCCCAGGGGGGGGGGTGCAAAGGGACATATGCACCCCCCAAGATTTCTCAAAATTGAAATATTTCATGTGAGGGGGGGGACCCCGATTTTTTTCCTTTTTTTTTTTTTTTTTTTTTACCCTCCGCTAAAGAGGGTAATAGTTTTTGGCAGACGAAAAAAGTCGTGGATGATAATTGATAGTAAATAAAATCTTACAGATCTCACGGAAATTTGAAACACACCAAGATCCGACACATGATTGGAATAATGGATACTTGAAAAATTTCAAAGTAACGTCAGATGAAACAAAAGGGGAAACTGTAAGATTTTGTCAGAGCGTCTGCGACTGGCTGTCAAGTTCCCGAGGTTCCGATTTCATTTTTCAGAACTTGGATTTGTTTCCAGAGTCGCGTTCAAACTTTTGTCCCTCCTCGGAGCAAGTGGTGGTGTTCTGTCGTGGCATTTCTAAAATTTTCATTTTTGCGGGATCAGTGTGAAATAGCTCGTAGGCTTGGTATTTCACGCTCTACTGTTCAGTATTACATCGTTAAATATCAGAAGAATATACCCGGGACTGTTGTTCAAGGCCGCGCTGGCCGTCCTCGCCAGTTGTCTAATCCGGAAGAAAGTCATCGTGAAACTAACCGTCTATTTATGCAAAGAAAAAGGGAAGATCCAGATTTTCGTGCTCAAGAAGCGGAATCCAAATCTAGAAGACAAGACATAAAACGTTTACGACTCTGTCTAGATATACCATCGAAAAGACCAAGAACAGATACTGATCTAAATGTAAGGTGTGAAGAACTAGAATTTCGTAAATTAGCTGAGAAATTTTTCGAAGCTGTTGCTGATGGTCCAATCCACCAATGCTATTGTTGTGATCGACTGTGGTTCAAAAAGTCAATAAGAACCCATTCCAAAACAACTTTACTGTCCAAAGGAGCGACAACGGACTTTATAAAACTAGTCTTTTACAAAGATATCGATGATATTGGCAAATTTTGCAAAACATGTTACGATTGTTTGATTAAATTGACAATACCAGAATTAGCTATAAGCAATGGCTTCGAATTCCCCGAAATACCGGATTGTTTAAAATACTTGACACCACTGGAAGAACGGTTGGTTTCTCCCCGTTTGATTTACATGCAAATACATCCTGTACATGGCTGCCAATACAAATTAAAAGGTTCTGTCAAAAAACCTCTTTAGCGGAGGGGAAACTAATTTCAGCTGAAGGCTGAATATTTTCCTTGAATATGAGGTTTCTATTGGTTCATTTTTTTTTTTTTTTTTCCATTATGAAAGGGAAACAGGACTCCAATTAAATGAATTCTTGAAAAATTAATAGAAAGTCTTTGATGACTCTAAAAATGTGCCTTTGTGTTCATGAGGTCGAGGCCAATGGTCAGAATGAGCAAGAGAAGGGGAGGGATCATCCCTATAGAATATCTATGGAACATTATATTATTTCTATGGAAGATGTCCCCCCCCCCCCTTCCCCGAGCAGTTAGTGATAATCTCTGATTTCTTATTCATAAACGGAGAGCAGTCAGGAAATCTCGTTCAATCCATTTTCTTTTGCGAATTGGTAAGCTCATAATTTCATAAATTCAAATTCGTTTCAATCTTTTTCTTATTTATTTATTTATTTACTTTTTTTTTAAATCCGAGAATGAGTAAAAGGAATCAGTAGTCGCTTTTAAGCTTTCTTAAATCTGGTGAAAGAAAAATTCCAAATATCAATTTGAAGCAAAAAAGAGTAAATTAAATAACAATTTCAAGTAACTGTAATAAATATTTGAATGCTGTAATTTTACATCTTAAAATTCAGAAAACATAAAGAAAATAGATTTGAGATAAATAAATATATTAGGTTGTAACCCCGCAAACATCGTCTTTACACAGTTCGCGTTAGCGTATTTGCTCATACTTTTCCAAACGATTTTTGGCGTTTGAAAGAAAGAGACTTACTTTATAACAATGTGTTGTAAAATCTGTAAAAAAATATAGTTATCATTAACCCATTTATGCCTAGCGTCCCTTTTTTGGGACGGCATTATCGCTATCAGTCGAAAACGTTATTTATTTTTCCTAGCCTTTATTCACGAGTATTGAACCTCAACTCCACAAAATATTTTAACATGACCTAGTAGGATGTTGACACTTCAATTTTTATACATAAAGATTTTAAAAGAAATCATCCCTCATTCAAGAAGTTGACATCAGAAATGTATCTATTACTGCTGATATTGGCGAAAATCGAAGAAAGTCGCAAAAATATCTAGGCACAAATGGGTTAAGTACAAAGTGTCTCAAAAGAAACTATCACTCTAGCGGATTAGAACCATCATTTCCTTCCAGTTCTGTTGTAAAAAGTCGGCTACAAAATACCAATGAATTATGTGTACAGCTTTAAGTATACTACTGTTGTATCATGTGTCACTGTGCAGGTTTGGCACAGAAAATTCAAAAACAAGGACTATGACACTGTGGCGGCTCGTGGTTTATTAAAAAGGAGGTTCACAAAATAAATTTTGAAAATTAAATATGCAGATACTATGCACCTTACAAATTAAAATAGATTTGCGTTTCCAGCTTTTAAAAGAAAACAATGTACGCAACTGAAAGAAAACAAGTCATCTTTGGTCTTACACTTTGTCACCAAGATAAGTGTTAGCAAAGGTGCTGTCTTGATTCATTTTATTTCAATTTTTTTTTTTTTTTCAAAGGATAATATTGAAAAATCCCATTGCTTGAGCTCCGAAACACATCTTTTACTCCAGTCTTAATTATTTACACTAGTTTGTAAAAAAATAATGTAGAGAAAAATGATAGAAATAAAGAAGGTATTGAGAAAATGAAATAAAAATTAATTAACTAACCGAACGTAACAAACCAAGGAAAAATCCGGAAACGATACCGCAAAATTGGCCCTGTGTGCACAATGGAAGTGCGCGAATGGAATGATTTCATCAATGCCGTACATCTCCGCAGCAGTCTCGGCTTCTGACCCCAGAGAGCGGTTCAGAGGAAAATTTTTTCGTTCGCACGTGCGATTGATTAGACTGTGCTGTAGTAACCTACACTACAGTGCGTTAGCTATAATAAGCCTATTTAATAAGAGGGGGAGGATAGAGTAAAATTCACGTTTTAAATTCACATAAATCTAGAAGTGTGCTTAATATTTGTTTTAAATTTAATTCGTTAATGTGTTTATTCTTTGGTTTTTTCTTTGGGGTTTCACGTGCTCATGTGCTCCAATGGAGGAGCCGCCACTGCTATGACATTTAAGAAGCAGAGAGCTCTGGCTGGTCTATTGATGTTGATAAGGCCAACCTGCGAGAACTTGTGGAAGAAGATCAGTAATTAACCACTCGACAGTTATCTAAGGAGTTAGAAGTTAGTTTTTCATGCAGAATTGGCGGAAAACTTTCGTTACAACCTGATATTTTAGTTTAACTGGAAATAACCTCATACCTACAGATGAAAACAAACTAGAAATGCTAAGATTTGATGATTATAGAATATCAGCTATGGAAAAAGGCATGACTGGCACAACAGGTTAGATTAACTGCTGTAGAAACTTTACAAGTATGCAACGTTGATATTTTCCCGAATATCCATAAACTTTTAAAAATATTAGTCAGTTTGCCTGTGAAATATTTCAAAAACTACTTAAGAAACAGTATTTTTGAAATGCGTTTAAATGGTCTCTGTTATGCATGTATAAAAAATATATTTGTAAGTGATGAAGCCTTAAATATTTTGCAAAAAATGGGAGAATAAATATAAAATTGTAGAAAATAGTAAGTATGAAATTTTTCATTTTATTATAACCACTTCTTTTTTACTAGTTTTTAAATTATGGCTGTTTTTTCAATCATTAAATGACTTTTATTGAATTTTCAACGATGTTGGATTCCGTCGGTTCTAGTAAATGCGAATTTTCGTTATTATGGTATCGTTATTGCTTTTTCCCATGATCTTCAATTTTGTAACTTTTAATAACTTGATCAGTGGCGGCTCGTGGGATACAGCAAGTACAGCCGGGCTGCACTTGAAATTATCAGCACATACTTTAAAATAATTTATTCTACTAATTTTCCTAAATTCAGATTAGAAGTGGAATTCCTACGGTAAATTAAAAAACTCTCCGAAAAAAACCAAACAAAAAAACCGTATTGGGGTCGGATCGCTCATTCAGAAAAAAAGCACTTTTAATCTTCCCGCAATTCAAGTGGGAAAATCTTTGGTTCAGCCCAGAGCGCTGAAAAGAAAATTGGCAGCACCGTTGCCATGACAACGACTACGTAAGCAGCCTTTCCGGCATAGGGAGTATGCAGCTGATACAGCCCATGAAAGATTTTTTAACGGCGGCTGAACTTGAGAACTCGGCTAACTGATTAACTCGGACGAGAAGTGAGAGAGGGGGTAGGGAGAATATATGTTTGGAAAACTCTCGACTTTATATTGCTGAATTTATCAAGAAGGTAAGCCTGAATAGACGCTTATGAATGGACAATTACCCATCAAAGCAGTATTGTTTTTAAGTAAGCAAGAACTGGCATTTAGAGGACATGGCGAGCAAGAAAATTCTTTAAACATGGAAAATTTTAAAGAGCTTTTAAAATTATTGATATCTGAATTAAAACAACGCCTTTTTATGGGGACATCACTGACCGATTCGCATGTTTAAAAAAAAGGAGGATTGATTTGACTTGAATAAAAAATAAGTAAGTTTTCTTTTTTTTTTTTTTTTTCTTTTCTTCTCAAGTGAGAGAGGGGGGTAAGGAGAATATATGTTTGGAAAACTCTCGACTTTGTATTGCTGAATTTATCAAAAAGTTAAGCCTGAATAGACGCTTATTATTGGACAATTACCCATCAAAGCAGTATTGTTTTTAAGTAAGCAAGAACTGGCATTTAGAGGACATGGCGAGCGAGAAAATTCTTTAAACATGGGAAATTTTAAAGAGCTTTTAAAATTATGGATATCTGAATTAAAACAACGCCTTTTTATGGGGACATCACTGACCGATTCGCATGTTTAAAAAAAGGGAGGATTGATTTGACTTGAATAAAAAATAAGTAAGTTTTCTTTTTTTTTTCTTTTCTTCTCAAGTTATCGTTACAAAAGAAAATTCTAAGGAAACTGCGAATCAGACACGGATTAATGCAATTTTGAGCATAAGAGCGGCTGGTTGAAATTTATATCCATTTTATGGAAGTAAAATAGGATCTCTTACATTTTTTTTTTTAATTTTTTTTTTCCTCGGTGAGGGCTTAATCCGCCAGCTTTCGAATTCAGTAACAAAGATTTTCCAATCCTGTCAGGAGGAAAGGGGGGGGGGGCTCATATGCTTCCGGCTGCACTAACAGTTTTGACCACAGGCCGCCACTGAACTTGATAAAAATTGTATTAATTCGTGAACAGGTTTGAAAGGGAGAAACAAAAAACATGTACATGGGTGGTAATTTGGGCCGCCCATGTATTTTGAGGAGCTCATCTTGAGTTTTCTAACACTTGAAAACTTGATGAATTTGAAAGATTTCAGTATGCTATAAAATTGTTTATTATACCGGTGGCGGCGATGGCGGGGGGAGTCGAACCCCTATATGGGGCTCCCATAATAGCATATTCTTTAAAATTCACCAAGTGGTACATTACTTCTTTCACAGTAATGACGGTATGCACCCCCCAAAATTAATTCCTGAGTACGCCACTGGCTGCGCCAAATGGAATCTCTTGATACATCCCCACACTATAAGCATATTTTTGAAGGTCAATGCGCCGAAAGAATCTCTCGGTATTTCCTGATATAAAAAGTATAATTTTAAACAAATCCGTGCTGTCCCAGGGTAAAAATAAAATAAAATAAAACCAAAATTTAAATACTAATGTCTCACTTCCCGTTTTCACCAGAACACTGTTCTCTTTTTAATATCAGAAAGCACCTACAGTCCGAAACCGGTCTTCCCCACAAATCCACTTCATTGCTTTATAAGCAAGAATAGAGTTAATAATTTTACAATAAAAACAATTAGCGAAAACGACGATCGTTTTAGAATTTTTTTTTTCTTCTCCAAAGCACTTTATTTAACCCATTTATGCCTAGCGTCCCTTTTTTGGGACGGCATTTTCGCTATTAGTCGAAAACGTTATTTATTTTTCCTGGCCTTTATTCATGAGTATTGAGCCTCAACTCTACAAAATATTTTAACGTGACCAAGTAGGATGTTGACACTTCAATTTTTATACATAAAGATTTTAAAAGAAATCATCCCTTGTTCAAGAAGTTGACATCAGAAATTTATCTATTATTTCTGTTATCAGTAAAAATCGAAGAAAGTCGCAAAAATATCCAGGCACAAATGGGTTAATACATTCGTGTAAATAAGATGCCAAAGGCCGTCGAAACCATTGTCAAAACATACTGCCTCTTTACCCTGTTTGGTAAATGATATGCATTCAGAATGAGGCAATCCATCAAAAGAATAAACTGAGAGAAGTTATCGTTATCCCATATGTGCTAAAGTAAACATAGTTTAGAGCTAACAATAATAAAATCACTAATGTACCTAAACACTCCTCCTATATTTCTGAATAGCTCTAAATGCTATGTATGTTTTTAAAACATGATTTTTTTTTTCCTTATTACGTATTTTTTGTGGGACACTAAGCTTAGTCGAAAAGAAATTGCCTAGGGGAGGGGGGAAACGGCGAGATAATATATTGAACAGTTAAATTAGCAATTTTTTTTTCAAGGTTTAAAAGAAAATTTTCAATGAATGGTTTTCAAAATAAATTCCTCCTCCTTTTTAAAACCAAGAAAGAAAGTAATTTTTACTTTCCGAACATGTACCATGTAAGAAAAGTATTGTAATCATGAAAAAATTCGACTTCGAGATTTTGGTGTATTGACACGTTTTGAGGTATTCTGAATTCATTCATGCTATTTTTACGAGATGTATGCATGTATGCATGTGTGTGTGTGTGTGTGTGTGTGTGTGTGAACACGATAGCTCCTAAACGGTGCATTCGACTGAGCTCAAATTGGGTATATGTGTTATAAACCACCGTCGCAAGACCGGTATTGATTTTGATGTGTATAGGTGTTATAGTTTTTCTACGGGGCTACAACAAAGCTTTCTTTTACATTATGGCCTATGGGGAAAATTCTTGAAAGTGCGCTAGCGTTTAAAGGGCGCATTCGATTGAGCTTCAATTTTGTATATATATTTGAATTATTCATCGATTAAAATTTATTTAAATGGTTGGTAATGATCTTAATCGTGAGTGTTCGGAAAGTCGAGTGGAGTTACTCCAGATTTTTTTTTCTTTCTCGTTGTATTTTGAATACCTTCAAAAAATAATCCACTATACACAAAATGGAAACTAAATGAAGCTCTACTAAGGAAACAAAATTCATTAAATGAACTATTTTAAGACAATAAAATCACCCAAAATAACTAGTGTTTAAAAATAAAATAACAAAAAGCTTTGCAAAATAACACCATAACGTTTACTTCAACGGCCATACAGCTGTTTCGAACAATAACCTTTTTGTTCTTCCTTAGTGACAATATATTTAGGATTGTCACTCAGGAAGAGCAAAAAGTTTTTGCTCGAAACAGCTGTATGCAGGGCCTGCTGTCCGGGAGGGCAAGCGGCCGAAGGCCCCAAATCGTTCTTTAAGGGTAAAAATTTGTAAATTTTCAAAAGAATTTTCGAAAGAGGGGGCCCCCAATGAAGCTTCTGCCCAGGGCCCCCAACTCGGGTAATTGGCCCCTGTCTGTATGGCCAAAGTAGTAATTGCCACAGACTTTCAATGAATTGAATGTATGTATGCCGTTGAAGTAAACTTTATGGTGTTATTTTACAAAGGTTTTTACATTTTAAAACAAGTTATGAATTTTGCCTCGACGCCTTCGATATGATACTGAAAACCCAGTTACTACCACGGAAAGACTTTTTACAGTTAATCAACTGATACCAAAAAATCTGATGCGGACAACACATGACTGCCTTGTACGTCTATTAAATCAAAAATATTTTCGGCCACTTCACCTAACTTATTTTGTTTGAGAGAGATAAAATACTGCAGTAATCGTATGGTAAGCTGGGTTCAATTTGAAAGATTTCCTTCTGACACTTAATTTGGCGATATTTCACAAAAAGCCTCCAAGCTTGAGATAGTTTGCGCGTTTCCGGGTATAGCCAAAGTAGTAATTGCCACAGACTTTCAATGAATTGAATGTATTTATACACCTTAATGTATTTAAAGCCATTTGGCTGACCTTGTACATAAATAACCCAGTCGATTGAAATAAAAAATCTGATGTGTCCAATACATGACTTCCTTGCACGTCCATTAGATCAAAAATATTTTCGACGCACTTCCTCTAAATTTATTTGTTTGAAAGAGATAAAATATCAATAATAGTAAGGTTT
Organism: Cheiracanthium punctorium; assembly: GCA_038373885.1. Lineage (NCBI taxonomy): Eukaryota > Metazoa > Arthropoda > Arachnida > Araneae > Cheiracanthiidae > Cheiracanthium > Cheiracanthium punctorium. Next base: position 18,542 of record JAWZYV010013650.1, on the reverse strand, counting down.
AGCGATTTCTAGCCAAATATTTCGATATCGCCAAGCTGAGTTCAATTTGAAAGATTTCCTTCTGACACTTTATTTGGCGATATTTCACCAAATGCCGACAAACTTGAGATAATCAGCGAGATTTTGGGGATAGCCAAAGTAGTCATTGACCACAGACTTTCAATGAATTGAATGCATCTATACAGCTCAATGTATTCAAAGTCATTTGGCTCACCATGTAAATAAATTCTCAGTCGATTGCTGTCAAAAAAGATATTGAAAACAGTTAGATATTACAATAGTTCTAAATACAAAGTTAAAAAATCTACGGGTTAAAGTTTTAGAGTTATACAAAATAGGAAATAATTTTTGGCGCCAAATTTAGCGATATTTCGGCGAAACTCGTCAATGTCGACGACATTTGGCGAGATTTTAAGCATAAACCAAACAATGACAGATTATCGCCAAATTTGGCGATATTTCGCCAAAACTCGCCAAGAACGATGACAAATGGCGATACTTTGGGCATGGACCAAATGGCTGACTATCGCCAAATTTGGCGATATTTCGCCAAAACTCGCCAAGGTCGAGGACAGACGGCGAGATTTTGGGCATGTACCAAACAATGACTGTCTACAGTTGTATTATAATGAAGATGTCCATAGACATTAAGGTACTGAAATTCTTTTCGGTGGTCCTGTAAATAAACTCTCCAGTAGATTGGAACCAAAAATCGAGATGCACAACTAGATGTTACAACATTCTTATATATGAAATTTCATAATAGTTTTTGAGATTTGAGAGTTAAATATGCACACACGTACACCAAAAGTCGCCAAGCTTGGCGACTTTTGGCATAGTTCTTGAGGGAGGCACGTGACCGTGGTCGGACCATTACCTAACTTATGTGGTAGGACGGTATTGTGCTTGAAATGGATGAATGCCCCTAGAATTGCTATTGACCGTAATGTATTGGAAATCTTTTGAGTGTTCCTGTAGCAGAACTATAAATGATAAAGACACTTTTTTTAATGGAGAAATTCATTTTCTAACTCTTTACAGCATATATCACTTCTGAGTCGTTTGAAATAGTCCAATACCTCTAATAAACGCTTTGATGAATTTCGGCCCATAGAGCGTAATGTATTTCGAATCTTTTGGGCGGTCCTGTAGATAAACTATTCAGTCGAATGGAACCGAAAGGGGAGGTGCACAACTAGATGTTACAACAATCCTAAATATAAAGTTTCAACATTCAACGCCTAACAGTTTTTGAGATATGCGAGTTTAAAGAATTTCGGCCCATTGAGTGTAATGTATTTCGAATGTTTTGGGCAGTCCTGTAGATAAACTATCCATTCGATTGCCACCAAAAGGGGAGGTGCACAACTAGATCATAGAACAATCCTAAATATCAAATCTCAACATTCTACAACCAATAGTTTTTGAGATATGCGAGTTACATACATACGTACGTACGTACAGACGGCATGGAAAAACTGACCACAGTAGACTCGCCACTGGTCAAAATGAGTTGCAGACGCGTTAATATGATTCTGCATGCTAGCCTACGATGAGATGCATCGAAAAAAAATTTTAAATTAAATTTAGAGGTAGTCAAAATCGGTTTTTATGTCGAAATTTGGCCCCCAAAATTTTTCGGGATCACATTACTTCCTTATACTACGTACAAGGAAGTAAAAAAGAGATGCACAGTTAGATGTTACAACAGTTCTAAGTACAAAATTTCAAAATTCTACTGTTAAAAGTTTTAGAGTTGTGGGAAATGATAAATAATTTTTGGCGCCAAATTTGGCGATATTTCGGCAAAACTCGCCGACAAATGGCGAGATTTTGGCAATGGACCAAACAATGACTGACTGCAGATGTAATGTATTGAAATTCTTTTGGGTGGTTCTGTAAATAAACTCTCCAGTAGTCACGTACACCAAAAGTCGCCAAGCTTGGCGACCGTAATGTATTGGAAATCCTGTGAGTGTTCCTGTAGCAGAACTATAAATGATAAGGACACTTTTTTCGATGGAGAAATTCATTTTGTAACCCTTAACAGCATATATCACTTCTGAGTCTGAGACAAACAAACTTTCACATTTATATAATAGATTATATAAATGTGAAAGTTTGTTTGTCTGGGAACTCCTTCCACACCGTCCGACCGATCGGATTGAAATTTTGCACATACACGTAAAACGACATAGAATAGTCCGTAGTCAACTTTAAAATTCTGGATATCCGCCTGTTCCCTAATTTTTCGCAATTTTCAGGGTAGAAAGCTACTCAAATATCCGATTTCAGCACATTCGTGAGCATAGTTAACAAAGTTAGATTTATTTATTACTTTCAGCAATTCAGGTGAGACTGACGTCATTTCGATTTCACTAGTGTAAAAATGCATTAGAAATTCTAATTAGTTTAACCGTTGCCTAAGTAATAACACTACACAATACACAATACTACGTAATACTACAGTGTGTAGTATTACGTAGGCAACGGTTTAACGGACTTTTACAAAAATTACTTCACGAGCGAAATAATACACTTCCACCTTATCAGATGATGTAGAAAAGGGAAACAACGTGTTTTTTTTTTTTTTTTTTTTTAAGTAAAACTTCTTTAGGCGGAACTAGGGAGTAACTCAGATTATTTTTTCTGACGGAAGTAACGCTCACGTGGTTTTGGAAAAGCGGAAGCTGCGTGCGATCGAACCCAACCAGCAGGCGAAAACTACGGTTTAAGAACACGGTGATAGAAAATAGACTGGTGGAAGTGTATTATTTCGCTCGTGAAGTAATTTTTGTAAAAGACCGTTAAACCGTTGCCTACGTAATACTACACATTGTAGTATTACGTAGTATTGTGTATTGTGTAGTATTATTACGTAGGCAACGGTTAATTTCTAATGCATTTTTACACTAGTGAAATCGAAATGACGTCAGTCTCACGACTGATCTCTACTTATTATAAAAGAAGGTGTCTGTGTGTCTGTGTGTGTGTGTGTCTGTCGGCAGCGTTACGGACAAACGGCTACACCTAGAAACACCGAATTTGGTATTCGGGAAGATGTAAATATGTAGTTGTGCACCTCGAAGCGATTTTTTCAAAATTCGACCTAGATTTTTTTTTATTTTATGTTTAATGCGATTTTTGGCATTTTTTCTCACCTAATTCGTAATAACGGAGGAAATTACGCTCGCAGCAAAACGGCATTTGTATCATCGGATAGAGGAGGAAATTTTCTTTTAAAAACAGTTTGTTCTGAATACGTAACATGATTTACCGATTTTTAGGAATTTTTTTGCTAAACATCTGCTTCGCGATTTTTTTTCGTAAAATAATTTTAAAACTGTCGCATCTTGAATTCTATCCGTCATAACTTTTAGATATTCTGACAAATCGTGAAACATTCTTTTCTCCCTCTTTTAAAATAAAAACGAAAAAATTATCTAAATTAGATGATTTTTTACGAATTTTAATGCAGCCTAATGTTTAGAATTTAATAGCATCAACGCGATCTTACGCCATTCATTACATTGCAATCACGGCACGAGAATTTATCTTCGGTTGTTGCCACAGAAAGGATTAGAAAAAAGGGTTTTTTCAACCAATCGAGTTTTTAAATGGGATATCAGAATTTCAATTCGCAAGTGAGGATCTATGACGTCAAATGCTTTAAGATACGTAAAAATTACGCCATAATTTTAACTCATTTATTCCAGCTCTATTTTCAACACAGGGAGACGATATTTTGATTAAAATTTACTGTAGAAATAAACTAAGAAATTCACGATTATTATTATTAGAAGTGGTATTTTAATCCGGTGCTTATTTAAAAATTGAAATGTTTTCACGGCGCTGAAGTAAAAATAAAGTTGTATGCAATAACCCATAAATTCTACCTTGCGGGAATAATCCTTCAACCTGTAATTTCTAAAAGAAAATACCATTCCTATTTCCAGGTACCTGAAATAAAATATTTACCGACTCAAATAAAGAGACAAAATTTAAAACATTTTCTTTAATTATTATGACTTAACTACCAAACTTACAATATCGTATACAATTTCCTTTTTCTTACACATTAAATAATGATAACCGTGACATTATTTGTTTTTTTGTGAATATTCAATAAGATTAATCATAAAATCTGTTTCGCGGTGAGAATGCTGATTATATACATAGGAGAGAGCGGGGAGATATAGTGCAACTCAAGATTAAAACAAATCAATACAAAGGTATTTTACCTTTTCTGCTGATGCACTGGTGGGGCACTTTTTTATGCTTCATGGCTCGTGACATCTAGGTTGGTATATCGTAATTTTTAAGCAATTGAAGCTCGGCAACATTCACTTCACTTTTAATAAAATTGCTGGTTCACTACGGAATTTTTTTCAATCATTTTTTTTTTTTTTTTGAACACACTCACTCAACCACATCACTTTTGAAGTCCGTTCACTCAGAACTTCATCTTCACTCCTCTCGTCACTTCTCATCTCCTACTTCTTTTTTTACCTCTTGAGTCCCTTTTTCTTTTCGCTTTTTTTTAGCAACCAATCCGGGGTTCCTTTTGCTCACGTCCCCTTTACGTGCATAATTTTCTGTTTCTCCGTTTCTGTGATTGGTTCACTGTCCTTATTTTCTACGCCTCCTAGCCTACGTCTTTCTGCGTAATATTGGCCATCTGAGACAGTCTACAATAAATTTTTCTAATTTATTATGGGGGAATTTTGACTGTCTCCTCGTGACACTTTCTGGCATCACGATGTCTGCATCTCGTAACTCAGCTGCCCACTATAAATTTCTTTAATTTATTATGGGGCAATTTTGACTTTGCCGTAGTGACACATCTGGCTCCACGATGTCTGCATATTGTAAATTATTCTTCGTGTATGGGCTCCCCTTTTGCACTACATATCTCCCCTTGTTAATAAAAAAAACAATAAAAAAAATGACATAAAGTCCACGTATAGAAGTTCATCCATGGCTCAGTAGAACGTCTTTCTTATACCGTAAAAGTCTCTTTTCTTTTGTTGTCGTTTACTTGTTCGTTTTGTTTTGATTTTCACATAGTCCAACATGAATCCTTGAAACGTATTACCAGAGTTCGTATATTGCAGTTGCACTTCCCACATGGTACATATCCGTTAAGATTGATAGTCGTCTTTCAGTTCATATTTGCCTTGACCTAGTCTCCAAATTATCCACCTTTGGATTGGAACTTTTTTTTTTTTTTTTACGTCTGATTTTCGCAGACATCTGGACTTGGGCTGTCTTCTGTCACATTTACTTTAAAAAAATGCGACCGGTGAAGCTTTATCGGTTTCGCAAAAGGCTCTCTCTGACTTTTCAAAAAAATAATTATTATTCCGTCCTTTCTTTAAAATTACAAAAGGACCCGTAAATTTATTTTGCAGCGCACCCACCTTAATAAAATTTTTATAATATACTGTATCCCCTACTTCTAACTTTGGCGGACTCCGCTTCTTTTCATTTGTTATGTCATACTCTTCCATCATTTTTTCCTGGTTTTCTTTTGCCCTCTCTTTTATCTTCTCTAAATTGTGAAACACTTTTTTTATATATTTCATCTCGCTTTCCATTGTTTTAATGTCTGTGTTTACGTGAAGCGGTGTATTCAGATTTCTGCCGAAAAATATTAAAGCAGGCGGATAACCCGTCGCCCGATTTATGGAGTTGTTATACTCTAATTTAAAGAATAAGAGACGAATATCCCACTCAAATGTTTGATTTGACATGGCCGCTACAGACTCCTTCAAAATTTTATGCGTTCTCTCAATCAAAGCGTTGCCTTGGGGATGATACACAGAACACTTTGTATGGTGTATTGTTAATTTTGCAAGATATTCCTCGAAGTCCTGTGAGCGGAGTTGCGGCCCGTTATCCGTAACTATACGTTTCGGTATTCCAAATCTCGCGAAATACTCCGTTAAATGTGTAATTATTGTCATGGTATTTGTTGTCCTTAGTGGAATTGCCTCGAACATCCTACTACCATAATCTATTACCGTTAGTATAAATTTTTTCCCTTGAATACTTGTCGGTAACGGTCCAACGATGTCTAAGGCTAAGCATTCCCCGGACTCATAATTCTTGTCGACTTTTTGAATAGATGGCTTAGGAATGACATGCGATTTGTAACGGTTACACTCCTCACACTTTGTGCACCATGATTTTACGTCTTTGAACATTCCGACCCAAAAGAAACGTTCCTTTATTTTTTCATAAGTCTTCTTAATCCCAAAATGCGCTCTATGAGCTTCTTTTAAACACTCCGTCTTCAGCGTCCCTGGTGTTATTAAAATTTCAGCCTTATCATTCTTTTGTTTTAACACAACTGCTTTTTTATCCTGACTAAGGTCATAAATTCGCGTTGAATGTGAATAATTTCTACTCTCTATATTTTCCCTAATTTTTTTTATTGTATTGTCATTTTCTTGTTCTAGTATAATGTTCTCTCTACTTAATTTTTCACTTGGACGAAAAATGTCTTGTGTTAAATTGTCAGCTACTTGTATAGTATTTACATAACGTGAACAATAGTCTGCCGGATTTAATTCGCCTCTAATGTGTATAATCTCATAATCGTATTCTAAAATGTCATAAAGCCATCGCGCTGTGATATCCGATTGTTTCTCAAGATTTAAATGGTAAGTTAGTGCCTTTGCGTCACTGAGTATGTAAAATTTTTGTCCATACAAAAACTGTTTAAAATGCATAATTGAGTCACGGATTGCTAATAACTCTGTCTTCATGCTAGGATATCTTCTTTCAGTATCTTTTAATTTTCGTCCGAAAAATTCTATTGGCAACATTTTATCATCTCTGTTCTGTAATAAAATCCCACTCACGGCTATTTTGCTCGCATCTGTAATTAAATAAAATGGTTCTTCCATATTCGCTGGATGTAAAGTTGGGCGTTCCAAAATTGCTCTTTGCATTTTTTCAAATGCCTCTTGCTGTTCCTGTCCCCATTGAAATTTACGTTTCTCTCTTGTTATCTCTACTAATGGAGCGGAAATCTCAGCGTACTGGTGTATTGACTCCCTAAAATAGTTACACATTCCCAAGAATGATTTCGTTTGTTTTACTGATTTTGGTACCGCAAATTGTTGAATTTTATGTATGTTTTTTTCCGAAGGTGCAAAACCTTCCTTCGAAATTCTGTATCCTAAAAATGTTATCGAATTTTGTGCTATTTGCGCCTTATTTGGATCAATTGTTAAATTATTTTCGCCTAATCTCTGTAGTACTTTATTTAATTTTATTATCATTTCCTCTATATCATTCGCTCCTATAATTATATCGTCTAAAAAATAACGCACCGCATCCTCTTTGAAATCCTCTAATACTTGATCCATAAGCATGGCGAAATATGTTCCGCTATTTTTACTGCCAAATGGGAGCCGACATGGTTGAAGTTTGTGATTATCTACGATAAATGCTAATTTTTCTTTATCCTCCTCCTTCAATCGAATTTGGAAAAACGCGCTCTTCAAATCTAACACCGTATAGAAATTATATCCGCTCATTTCATGCAATATTTGTTTGATATCCGGTAATCTATAGGGAAAAGTTTCAGTTATTTGGTTAAGTAACCTGTAATCTATAGCCATTCTATATTTTGTCTCTTCAATCTTGTCTGACTTGGAGGTTTGTTTTTTTATGAAAATCACTGGAAAGGCATAATTACTCTTACTTTTTTCTATTATCCCCGCTTGTAATAAGCTTTGAATTTCCTTATTCGCAAATTTACGTACAGTCTCCGGTAACTTATATGGCTTTGTTTGAATTGGGAAGTTGTGATTTAATTTAAATTCTGGAACCACTTTCGACGTCTCTCCTAAGGTCTCATAATTTTTGCTAAAAGCTTTATAATTCGTCATTAATATTTCGTTTACTTTTTGTTTGTCCTCAATACTTAGATGGTCTAATTGGAAATCCTCCTTTTTTAATTGCATTTTACGTAAACTATGTATTTCTTCTAAATGCAAATTATTTATCTGTACAATTTCTGTTTGGTCCTCAAATTTATTTTCCTTAATCATATATTTTTCCACGCCTTGTCCTATTTTCATTTTTTTATTTAACGTTACTTTTTCCCCCTTCTTATTCGTTAAAATTACTTCCGTTCGCGCTTGATTATCTAATTGACAAATTCCCTCCTGTATTGTAACTTCAGCCTTGTTTTTTACTGGAATTACCATTATTTCTTTATTTGCGTTTTGAATGTTGTCGCACTCGATTTCCACTACCTGTGATTCGTACGGATCCAGTGTGATTTTATTTATTAATCTCATTTTTTGTTGTTGAGTATCCTTTCTTGCTATGTTATTTGTTTCTTTTATCGGATTTAGTTGCGTTGTTTTCTCCTGCGTGTTTACCCTCCATGTTTCACCGATAAATTTTAAATCAACTTTGTGTTCTTTCATAAAGTCAAAACCTAAAATTACATTATAATCCTCCCCGAAATTTTGAATCGTGACAAAGAAAGTTTGTTTGACATTCTTGTCTCCTAGTTTGATGATTATTTCAATCGCCTTAGAGAAGGGAATAACGGAATTATTTACAGAGCGAATTTTGACTTGTCTCGATAAAAAATTAATTTTTGTGTCCGTCTCCTGTATTTTCTCAAATACTTCCGGCGACATTAAACTAATCATGCTACCCGAATCAATTAATGCTCGTGCCTGAATATCTTTGATCTTTACGTCAACCACGGGTAGTTCCTGTGACTCTCGCTGACAGTTTGCCGCAACCGTAACAATGTTTTTGACTTCTTCCTTTTCCTCTGTTGCCTTTGTTTTCTTTTTATTTTGTTCCTCAATTAAGGTTTGTATTTTTCGAATGTCCAAACCTAAGTCCTCCCCACTATTCCGGAGTCCTGGGGTCGCATTGTGTTTGAACTCCCCTTTCAGTTTAAATTTTGCCTTTCGTTATTAAAATTTTGTCTAAAATTGTCTCTATTCCCTGTGTTGTTTCGGTAGTCCGTGTTTCTCCTCTGATTCGTCTGGCGATATTGTGGTACATAGTTTTGTCTGTCGTTATTTCGAATTTGTGTTGTATACTGTCTTTTTCTTACGATGTTATTAAATGGTTGATTCGTCTCTCTAAACCAACATTGCTGTGCGTCGTGTCCCAACTTTTGACAAATTTCACATTTTACTATTCTCGGTACCTGTATGGTCGTGAGCTGTTTTAAATTTTCCTTAATTTCTCTCATCTCCTCCCTCAATTTTAATATCTCTAAATTCTGCACTATGGCAGGAATATTTGTTTCTTCATTTTTTGTTATATTATTCATTGTCGCCGTGTTGTATATTTCATCTAACTGTTGCGCTTTCTGCACAGCCTCCTCAAATTTCTCGATTCCTAATTTTCTAATTTCTATTGAAATGTCCTCCCGAATTGTGTCTAAAAATTTTTGTAACATCACTGTGTTTGCTATCTTTTTCGTTTCCTCCGTCTCTTTATCTATTCCCAAATAATCCTTAGTTCTTTTCTTTATTAATTTTCCCAATTCTTCTATGGATGTTTTTGGATCGTGTGTGATATTTTCAAATAATTGTTTTTTTTTGTAGTTGGGTTAGCTTTGTGCTGAATTTCTTATTTAATTCTGCTTTAATACTGTTGATATCATTGTTTTTAGCATTTTGTTCGCTCTCCATTATATGTTTAAACGCCTGTCCTCTCAATCTAGTTTTCATAATTAGACCACGTTCATTTTCCTTCCAGCCGGATAACTCCGCGATATTTTCAAATTGGGCAAAAAATTCTTCTAAACTTTCCCCATCTTGCCCGCTATACTGCGGCAATAAACTCATCAATTGCGTATCCATTTTGTTTGAATTTTCTGTACTGTCTATTTGTTTTTTGCCTTTTTCTCGCTTATTTTTATTATTTGCCATTAATTTCCATCACTAATTTAAATACATATCATACACACACACACACATATATATATATACACTCACTATGACTTATTCTTTTCTTTTAAATACCAGTACTCTCTAATAGTACTCAGCACTAAGTTGTCTTAATTTTATCAATAATAAACAAAAAACAATTTTGTTTTTTTGTTAACTATACTACTACATTTTTTTTTTAAATATTTTTCTCTCAATATGAAATCAACATTTTTTAACACACTTGTCTTCATAATAAGTTCACAAAACCTTTCTTTCACACAATTAAATATTTTCTAACACAATACTCTTCACTATAAAATCGTGCAATATTTCACAACTCAATATTTTTTTTATATATATATATATATTTTTTTTTTACACAACTAACTAATTTTTTTTTTGTTATACTTTTATGAATCTTTATGAATATTAAAGCAAAAATTGTTTCTTCATTTCACACCTGGTAATATTTAATCAACTTTTAATATCACAATATATACACTATTACTCATTATGCAAAGGTATCTGATCTGAATGCTATGTATCCTATATCTCCCCCGAGAAATCTCTCCTCTTTACTTATTATTAATTTTACAGTATTGAAGGATTTTACGAAGGCATCCTGGTCACGGCACCACATGAAGTAAAAATAAAGTTGTATGCAATAACCCATAAATTCTACCTTGCGGGAATAATCCTTCAACCTGTAATTTCTAAAAGAAAATACCATTCCTATTTCCAGGTACCTGAAATAAAATATTTACCGACTCAAATAAAGAGACAAAATTTAAAACATTTTCTTTAATTATTATGACTTAACTACCAAACTTACAATATCGTATACAATTTCCTTTTTCTTACACATTAAATAATGATAACCGTGACATTATTTGTTTTTTTTTTTGTGAATATTCAATAAGATTAATCATAAAATCTGTTTCGCGGTGAGAATGCTGATTATATACATAGGAGAGAGCGGGGAGATATAGTGCAACTCAAGATTAAAACAAATCAATACAAAGGTATTTTACCTTTTCTGCTGATGCACTGGTGGGGCACTTTTTTATGCTTGATGGCTCGTGACATCTAGGTTGGTATATCGTAATTTTTCAGAAATTGAAGCTCGGCAACATTCACTTCACTTTTAATAAAATTGTTGGTTCACTACGGAATTTTTTTCAATCATTTTTTTTTTTTTTTGAACACACTCACTCAACCACATCACTTTTGAAGTCCGTTCACTCAGAACTTCATCTTCACTCCTCTCGTCACTTCTCATCTCCTACTTCTTTTTTTACCTCTTGAGCCCCTTTTTCTTTTCGCTTTTTTTTAGCAACCAATCCGGGGTTCCTTTTGCTCACGTCCCCTTTACGTGCATAATTTTCTGTTTCTCCGTTTCTGTGATTGGTTCACTGTCCTTATTTTCTACGCCTCCTAGCCTACGTCTTTCTGCGTAATATTGGCCATCTGAGACAGTCTACAATAAATTTTTCTAATTTATTATGGGGGAATTTTGACTGTCCCCTCGTGACACTTTCTGGCATCACGATGTCTGCATCTCGTAACTCAGCTGCCCACTATAAATTTCTTTAATTTATTATGGGGCAATTTTGACTTTGCCGTAGTGACACATCTGGCTCCACGATGTCTGCATATTGTAAATTATTCTTCGTGTGTGGGCTCCCCTTTTGCACTACAGGCGCTGAAAATGTTCATTTTAAAAGTTACAAAGTTCGTTTCAAAGCGCGATATATTAAAATTTTTCTCTTTATTATTTTTGTTTTTGGCATTTAATTTACCGCAGGCGTTGCCTAACATACGCATGCAGGTTGCGAGTATAGTTTTATTTTAACGTTGAATTACGTTCCTCCATAAAGGTCACGCAAAGTTTTAATGATACCGTTTGAAAACAATTATGCGAAATATCGAAATTAACTCCCTCAATCTACCGGGGTATCCTTTACGGCAGTCAAACAGTGACGTCATAAATTAAAAAAAAAATGCGTGAAAATTGTAAACTCTGCAACTCTAACGCCCTGTCACAATTAAAATGGGAATAAGTAGCTCCTCGAGATTACACAGTTTGATGTTTTTCAGGAGACAGGACTATGGAGGATATAAAAGATATCGCTATTGGATATTTAAAATGACACCCCTTGGATATTTTCTCCCCACAGTAAGATGAAATGGTTTGCGGCGCTAAATACGCCAATCTTATAAAACTATGTATAAATTAAATATATATGGAGAGTTTCCTTAATGGCAACCATTATGTGAAATGATTATTATTTATGCTAATGCGTAAATTGCAAAGAATCGCCACAGAATCACAAGATCCCATTGAGGCCAAATAATCTAAGCTGTTTCTTTTAAGGGAGCCTTGAAGAGGGAGAAGCGAGTATAGATAGTATTAATGTACGTAATAGGTAGTATTATTAGATTTGTAAAGATAATATGAATAAATCGCAATGTACCACGTTAATAAATATTTCATGAAATTAAAAGTGTTTATCCTTTTTCAACGGTTGTCTTACACCAACTAAATGAAAAGTAATTCTAATTTGCGTTAATATATCCCGCAGTAATTTCAACAGAGGAGATTACTTGAACTTTTTTAAAAATGAAATTCTGTTTTGTCACATGCAGATATGATTTTAGTAGTAAAATATTCCCTTCTTCCCGTATGAAGAGCGGGTGCGCAGCTATTTTAAAAACATCTCTTGAAAATAGCATAAATGAATTCAGAAGACCTCAAAACGTGTAAATACACCAAAATCTCGAAGTCGAATTTTTTCATGATTACAATACTTTCCTTATATGGTACATGTTCGGAAAGAAATAAATGGTGCTCCATTTCATGTAGTGTCTTAGGTATTTAATGCTACAACTTGAGCCTAAAAAACAGTATTATGTAGAAATAAGACATTTTGAAACCCAGGAGTTCTCTGCAAACCATTAAGCTTTCCACTTTTTTGATAGTGAATGACACTGACGTAGTTTTTTGAGTCATTATACTGCAATGATCAGGTTAGTACTCATGACACAAACTTTATATTAAGAGTCAAATAAGTTTGCTCTTTTTTTTTTTTTTAATTCCACATCACGAATAATTTCGAATTAAACATGTAAGGAAAATTTTCGTTTCCTACCTTGCGAAGAACGGGCACGCAGCTAGTTAAAAATAATAGACCCTATGATGCATTCGATACCAACCAACAGAAGAAATCACCAGTTTAGGAACACAGTTAAAGAAAAATACCACAACATAGACATTCTCTGGATTCAAATCCTACGGAAAAACGTTTTAAGTAAACAGTGAAAGAATAATAGGACACTGAGACACACGGACACTTCCTGGATGCTAACCTAAGCGGGGCCATTGCTAAACAACGGGCCTGCTTATGAGTTGCCATCGCTAAAAATGAGTTTATCATTGAGGCCTGTTTTCCACAGTCACAGTATTCTATTTTATTATTCTAAGTATTATAAATGTTATATTATTTTATTATTTTAAAACAATTTTTTTATACTTTTGTCGTACTAAAGAACTTTAGATGTAGGTTTTGTGAATCTTGCGCCATTTTCTTTCATGAAAATTTATCCTAAAATTCGAACATTTTGCTCTGAATGTAAAGGTAAGTGAACGCTTGTAATGTATTTAGATATTCTAAAAATATGTATGTAAATCATGTTTAGTGAATAATTACTCATGTGTTATTTATAAATAAATTATTTTAATCAGAAATCGTATTACTTGAGTAGTTTTTATTCTTGTAAATAAGCATGACGTTGTGAAACTATTTAGACGATTTAATTTTGCCAGTTTAAAATGTTATTTATCAGTTATATATGCCTTGATTATGTGATTAAGACTTACATCTGGTACAGTGCAGAAATACAGTAAATTATAAATTATTGATTTTTGCCCGTTTATACAGAAACTTCAAATGTAGTTAATATTTTGTACAAGCGTTCATTATGCTTGCTCAATTCCTAAGTTCAATTGAGAAAGCGACAAAAGAATAATATATACTACATGAAATGTCTTTATTAAAGAATAATTAATTCAGGGATCGCGCTATAGAGCGTATTTTATCAATTTTCTCCAATACACAGGATATCCCGAAAACACTGAAATGCGCTTTAATACATCATTTGTTAAAGATTAATCTTGAATTGTTTAAAATAACGTAGGAAATACGACTACGTTCATGAAATATTCATTATAAAAATGTCTTTCTCATTTGTGTATTTAGTTATTTTAAAGTATATTAAATATCCACTTGTGAAACTAAAATAAGCAATCGTGAATCATGAGAGTTTGTTCCTTCAAATTTGTTTTTCCTTCAAATTATATGCATCAATTTTCTTTATGTAAATATGTATCATAGCAAACAAATTAATCGTGAGTTCGTACTTGTATTAGTAATACAATTACTACTTAAAACTACATTAAATAACGTTTGAAAGCACTGGGAAGCTTAAGAAATGCCTGATGTATACGAGTATACGTGAAGACTCGAGCATCCGTAGGCCTCTTTGGATGGCTCATCAAAATACACGCGCAGGCCCGTTACTAATTGCGAAGGCCCCGACCTAAGTTGACCATGGCCCTTATTCGGATAGATTTAGTAGCTACTAACCCTATTGTTTAGTTACTAAATTTAGTATAGTGGATTCAGATAGAATTTGGAGGCGGAGATACTAAACACGTGACCAAAACAAGCTGCTAAAATCACGTGACCAAACTAGCTGCTAAATCACTGACTAAATAAACGCACGCCTGGAACAAGCGCTCTGATTGGTCTACTAGCTTCCCTGTTAACTTATCCCTACATTTTCCCTGACTTCCCTTGGTGTTGGTCACGTGATTTAGTACTAAATGTATCTGAATCCCGATTTACGAACATTTAGTATCTCCGCCCACTTACTAACTTAGTAACTGAACAATAGATTTAGTAGCTACTAAATCTATCTGCATAGTAGCCCATATTTCTAAACAGTATTTTGGGGACAAATCAAGCATTGTCCAGGAATCCAAGGAAAATTTGGGGACACTAGAAAATATCTTTGGGGACTTATTCGAGGACACAACGTATTACCATGCTAATAGCTCTTTATATCAATTGTGTATTCTTATTTCGGTCTACGTTCCGTATCCGGTGCCCCTTGGTTCTGGCGACATCGTGAACGATGTTCAACGTTAGTAAAGTACCCTGCCGATGGTTGTTTGACTGGCAACCATAAAGAAATGTGTAGAGCTTGGCGACGTTTATTTTGAAGGAATGATAATGCATCAAATATTGTAAATTGGATAATTTAGAACTATTGAAAGATGCGAAATTTCTTGCACTTTCGGGCATGCGTAATAGTTGTTTTTTAATCTAGCCACTGTGTGACGTAAGCAGATGAATGTAACGAATTCGCTTGCTCAATTTGACGTCACTAAGCTGTTAATTTGCGTTTTGCGCATGCGTTATTGTTATTTTTCGTTTTTTCCTGTTCTTTGGTCTACTATTCTAATTTGCTTCAACTTGTACTAATGTTTTTTTTTGGGGTCTCGCAGAGGGGCCCGCGTTAGCATATTTTCGAGGGGACCCTTTTGAGGCGGTGGCCGGACCCACTGATGTTTTTTTTTGGGTCTCGCATAGGGTCCCGCGTTAGCATATTTTCGAGGAGGCCCCCTTGGGGCGGTGGCCGGACCCACTGATGTTTTTTTTGGGTCTCGCAGAGGAGCCCGCCCGGTCCCACTGATGTTTTTTTGGATCTCGCAGAGGGGCCCGCGTTAGCATATTTTTGAGAGGGCCCTTTTGAGGCGGTGGCCGGACCCACTGATGTTTTTTTGGATCTCGCAGAGGGGCTCGCTCGGACCCACTGTTTTTATTGGGTCTCGTAGAGGGGCCCGCGTTAGCATATTTTTGAGAGGGCCCTTTTGAGGCGGTGGCCGGACCCACTGATGTTTTTTTTGGATCTCGCAGAGGGGCTCGCTCGGACCCACTGTTTTTTTTGGGTCTCGTAGAGGGGCCCGCGTTAGCATATTTTCGAGGGGGCCCTTTTGAGGCGGTGACCGGACCCACAGATGTTTTTTTGGGTCTCGCAGAGGGGCCCGCTTTAGCATATTTTAGAGGGGGCCCCCTTGAGGCGGTGGCCGGACCCACTAATGTTTTTTTTTGCGATCTCGCAGAGGGTATCCACCCGGACCCACTGATATTTTTTTGGGTCTCGCAGAGGGGCCCGCCCGGACCCACTGATGTTTTTTTGGGTCTCGCAGAGGGGCCCGCGTTAGCATATTTTCGAGGGGGCCCTTTTGAGGTGGTGGCCGGACCCACTGATGTTTTTTTTTTGGATCTCGCAGAGGGGCCCGTCCGGACCCACTGATGTTTTTTTGGGTCTCGCAGAGGGGCCCGCGTTAGCATATTTTCGAGAGGGCCCGTTTGAGGCGTTGGCCGGACCCACTGATGTTTTTTTTGGGGGTCTCGCAGAGGGGCCCGCGTTAGCATATTTTCGAGGGGGCCCCCTTGAGGCGTTGGCCGGACCCACTGATGTTTTTTTGGGTCTCGCAGAGGGGCCCGCGTTAGCATATTTTCGAGGGGGCTCTGTTGAGGCGGTGGCCGGACCCACTGATGTTTTTTTGGGGGTGTCGCAGAGGGGCGCGGGCCCCCTCCAAGAAAAATGTTTTTACACTACATAAATGGGGCTTTTACCAATATTTAGCAGGCTTAACACTAGATAAAATGAATATTCACAATTTGCGCACTCCTCCGAAAGAGTTTCTGGTTCCGCCCTTGGAGAACATATGTAAAGCTGACATCATAAACTTGAAAATCGTCTGGATTTTTTATCACATGTTGGTCTGGAAAATCGTTTTTTTTTTTTTTTTTTTAATCAGAATTTGACTGGCAATTCGTAAAATTAAACGCGGTGCATTTGAAGTATAGAATTTTCATTTAGTGTTAATTGCATGAAGATTGAAGTTTGGTGTTCTTTGATTCTGAGTGGAATAAGTTTGTGTTCGATTTTCCTTGTGTTTTTGATTCCGTTTTACGGACCCTTTATCGTAAGTTAGTGAGCGTCTCGGGGAATTTCGTCTTTATTTCGTCTTGGGGAATTTCATCGTTGTAATGGATGTTCCCGGTCCTTCCATTAAAAAATGAGGTGGGAAAGGTGAGGTAAGTGCTTGTTTAATCTACTTTTTCTAATGTTTTGTTGTGGATTTGACTGTTTTATATAGTGTCATTTACTTATAATTTGTGTTTCTTTGTAAAAATTTTAGTGGTAAATACTTGTGTTTATTCGTCACAAGAAGGCGACAGCCGTTGAAGCTTGGCGGTCGCCAGGGTGGCTTGGCGCCATGGCTGGAGCTTGGCGCCAAGATCCGTAGCGCTCGCACTTGGCGATCGCCAAGCTCCAGCGGCTATCGCCGTGTTTACATGAGGGGCACCGTCTTGTATGATTTTACCCTTATATTTCTAATAAAGTAATGGAAGTATTTATAAATATTTATTACTTCCTTGTACGTAGTATAAGGAAGTAATGTGATCCCGAAAAATTTTGGGGGCCAAATTTCGACATAAAAACCGATTTTGACTACCTCTAAATTTAATTAAAAAAATTTTTTCGATGCATCTCATCGTAGGTTAGCATGCACGATCATATTAACGCGTCTGCAACTCATTTTGACCAGTGGCGAGTCTACTGTGGCAAGTTTTTCCATGCCGTCTGTACGTAACGTACGTACTGTATGTAGACTCGCATATCTCAAAAACTATTGGTCGTAGAATGTTGAGATTTGATATTTAGGATTGTTCTATGATCTAGTTGTGCACCTCCCCTTTTGGTGGCAATCGAATGGATAGTTTATGTACAGGACCGCCCAAAAGATTCGAAATACATTACGCTCTATGGGCCGAAATTCATTAAACTCGCCTAACTCAAAAGCTATTAGGCGTAGAATATCGAAACTTCATATTTTGGATAGTTGTAACATCTAGTTGTGCACCTCCCCTTTTCGTCGCAATCGAATGGATAGTTTATCTACAGAACCGCCCAAAACATTCGAAATACATTACGCTCAATGGGCCGAAATTCATTAAACTCGCATATCTCAAAAACTGTTAGGCGTTGAATGTTGAAACTTTATATTTAGGATTGTTGTAACATCTAGTTGTGCACCTCCCCTTTAGGTTCCATTCGATTGGATAGTTTATCTACAGGACCGCCCAAAACATTCGAAATACATCACGCTCAATGGGCCGAAATTCATCAAAGCGTTTTTTAGAGCTATTGGGCTATTTCAAACGACTCAGAAGGGATATATGCTGTAAAGAGTTAGAAAATGAATTTCTCCATTAAGAAAAGTGTCTTTATCATTTACAGTTCTGCTACAGGAACACTCAAAAGATTTCCAATACATTACGGTCAATGGAAATTTTAGGGGATTCATCCATTTCAAGCACAAGTCCGTCCTACCACTTAAGTTAGGTAATGGTCCGACCACGGTCACGTGCCTCCATCAAGAACTATGCCAAAATTCGCCAAGCTTGGCGACTTTTTTGTGTACGTGTGTGCATATTTAACTCTCAAATCTCAAAAACTATTATGAAATTTCATATATAAGAT